>JAGFMF010011641.1:3601062-3664787 GCA_019455555.1 Galemys pyrenaicus | reverse complement strand
CCTCCCTGGCCGGCAGCAGGGATCGAACTTGTGCTGCAGTGGCTGCGGTCTGCTTCATAGTGCGTTGCTTAACCCACTGCGCCACCAGGGAGGCCCCTCTGTGTATATAGTTTTCATTGACTATATGCATTTAAGTGAAGGTCACATATAACTATAAAATGCATGCATGCATATATGTCTGTCCATCCATCCATCCACCCCTCTCTGTATCTTCCTTTTTAATACTCTTTTCAGGAACCGAGAGCAGCGTTGATATTACTGTCACCGCGATGCTTGTTTCTTAGCTCTACCTTTACAGTGTAATGTCTGACAGTAAGTACAGACTGTGGACAGTCTGTTGGTCTCCACATCTGTGGGTTCCACATCTTCATATTCAACCAATTTTGGGTCAAAAAATGGAACTATGTTAGTTACACCAACCACGGTTGCATATGCACTGACCAAGTTCAGACTTTGTCCTTGTTATTATTCCCTAAATAACACAGTGTAACAACTATTTCCATTGTAGTAGGTGTTGTAAGTAATCTAGAGAACATTGAAGAGGACTGTAGGTGACATGCAGACACTGCCGTTTTATTTTTTTTAAAGATTTTATTTTTGCGAAGAATTGGGGTGGAGGCCAGAGGTGCAGGGGGTGAGAAGATTCACCAGAGACAGAGCGGGGAGCAGAACAGGCACATGGACTGAAGTGTACTGTTGAGGGGAGCAGCGGGCGAGGCAGGAGCAGTTTGTGCTGTGTGGGTCAGCTCCTTGGCCAGGGATCGAACTCAGGTCATCATGGTGGTGGGACCACTGCTGAGACTAGGCCCTCAGGGAGGCCCCACTCTGCCATTTTATGTAAGGGACTTAGCATCCACAGGTTGTGCTATCCTGGGGGATGGGGAAGGGTCCTGAAACGAATCCCCTGAAGTTACTAAGGGACAACTGTATATTCTCTGAGAAAGACTTTGCTCCCTTTCTCAGCCAGTAATATGGGTGGGGACACCCCCCCACACACCCCTCCACCCTCCCCCACCCCGTCTGTAGAGTAGTGGTTCTCAGACTTTTCAAATATTCAAACCAGTCTAGGAGCGTTCAAGAATAACAATGCTCTAAGGACAAGAATAACAACGCTCTAAGGAGAATCTGCATTAATTCCAGGTGTGGGACTCAAGGCAGCTGTATTATTTTGAAGTGGCCCAGAAATTTCAACATGTAGCTAAGGCTGAGAACTGCTAACTTCTTGAAATGTTCATCTCTTGGCCTCACCACATTCCCTGTGATTTGAGCCGAGTAAATCCCAGCTGATGGAGGTGCTCCCCTCAGAGCAGCAGTCGATCGTGCAGTCCAGCTGGGACACAGGTTTTTCTTTCTCATGTGGCATCTGAATGACAGGTGTTAGTTGCTGAATTCAGACCAAGAAGGAAGATTATTAAATTACCTCCCCCCCTCCACCGTGGGACAAAAATCTGGGTGTCTTCCTTTATTGTTGATAGTATTAATAAGCTCCAACTAGGGCCCTCCCTGGTGGCGCAGTGGGTTAAGCAACGCACTATGAAGCAAACCGCAGCCACCGTAGCACGAGTTTGATTCCTGCTGCCGGCCAGGGAGGTGACTCACATAACGTAGGCAGACCTCTCCTGCCTGGCCCGCTGCTCCCCTCAGCAGTGTGTTTCGTTCCATCTGCCTGTTCTGCCCCCTGCTCTGTCTGGTGGATTCTCTCACCTCCCTGCACCTCTGGCCTGTACCCCAGTGCTTGTATGCATAAATAAATAAATCTTAAAAAAAAAAAAAGCTCCAACTAACATTTTTTAAAAATTCTATACTGTTTTTCATCAAGCCAAAGATAGTACAATTTCACAAGACACAGTTAGCTAATCCTCTGTACTGAGAAAGGAAAAATCACTGCTAAATGATTATGGTAAACATTAATCTGGTCCTACAAGATGAATACTCCAGCCAAAAAATGAGCACAAACAGGCCACATCACAGACAAGAAAAATACACATTCATACGTGTGCAAAGTTGTTCATCCTAATTACCAAATAAATGTAAAGATGATTTTTCATCTATGCCACTGACACAGCCGTCAGAACTGATAATAACAAGAAGCTGCAGAAATACTCCTCTATGCCATTGACAGAAATTTCCAGTGACATTTTGGCAAAGTTTCAGGTATGCAGACGAAGGAAAACTACCCAATATCTTTGAGTCTCAATAACTGTATCCCGTGTATTTACCCTACTGGTTTCCCAGAAGTGAGATAGTTTAGGGGAAAGTTATTGTAAATAACAGCTAACATTTGCTGGGAGTCTGCTATTCTAAGCACTTTAGTCTTCGTAACAATCCCGCAGTTACTATTATCACCCCCACTTTACAAATAAGAAAACCGAGGCAGACAGACGAAAATACCCAAGGGGTGGCTTTAGTCAGAAGGGGGACTGCGCCAAGAGGCATTAAGCCCACACGTGGGGCTCTAGTCTGAGCCCTATTTTTCTGCACAGAGCCTACACCTTTCCTTTCAGTGGTAGTGCAAAGCATCCCCCAGAAACCTATTCCTATAAAGCTTGCGCTTTCGTTCGCACCACATCTGGTCTTCTCTAAGCCCAGGGATCGCCGCCTCCCACTCGTTTATCTCCAGTGTCCTCATGAACGCTGGGCGCACGGTCCAGTATCAGACGCCTAACAAACGCCACTGTGCAGTTCTGTGCGATCAATGGCGCACCGTTACAGATGTGAAATGATTCTCCCGAGACTGAGACAGACACACGGACACTCGTCTACGTACAGCTGAGTCCCCGCCTCGCCCACAACCGCCCGGCTGCACACCCGACCACTGGGGGCCCAGCCTTCCCGCTTTCCTACGTCCATCGGACTTGCCCGGAACCTTTCCTGCGTGCTCCGAAGCAGCCCGCCCGGAAAACACCGCGGAACACACAACACAGCAAGGCCTAGTCGTCTAACGATATGCCTGAAGCTTTCAGCTCACTTCCGTGACCCGGGAGAAAACACCCTAATTACTCTGCACTTTTTAAAGAAATGAATAAGTGTCACTTTTCTTTCCCTTAAATAATATCATAGAGAAGTGATCTAGCCGGCGTTTGCTCTTCTTTTTGGTCAGGCATATGTGTGGACAGCCTGCTGGAAACGAACAAGGAAGGCGGGGGAAGAAAGCGCAGGCCCCGGGGTCTTCTAAATCAGAAAATCTCCGGAGCTTTCGCCAGGCTCTCTGCGGCTACCGCTTTCCCTGCCGTAGACGCGGCTCGTAGGAGCGGGTTGGGGAGAAGGCGTTGTTGTTGGAGCTGAGACCGGGCGACCAGATTCCTCAGGGATGAACCTCGAGTTGCTGGGTGAGCAGGACTATGGCTGCCGTTTTAGAGAACCCTTTGGTCCTGAAAAAGGAGGGAGCCCGTGCGGGAGGGGACCCCGGCTGCAGGCTTAGGGACGTGGCTCTGCTGGGAATCCTCGGGCGCTGCTCGTAGGGAGCTGCAGCAGGGGAGAGAGGTCCAGTGTGTGCCCTAGCAGAATGCATCTGCCTTCCCCGAGGCCACTTTCAGATCAGCTGCGGAGCGATAGGGAAAGACAGTTTGTGAACTTGGCTTTGGCTCCAAGCATCATAGACGCGCAGAAGTCGCCCAGAACAGGCAGGACCAGAGTTATTGGAGAATCAGAGGTTCGAGGTAAAGTTTTGGAGACGTGTCAGGAGGTCGGGTTCCTGGACAGGTGAAATCTCTTTGTAGAAACGTGGGATGCCCAAGGAAGGGGACCTGGAGATTTTTGAAGTGCCTCGTTGAACAGATGAAAAAGGCTTAGAAGATAGTAACTTCCAGGCACTTTGTAAGTAAATGGCATAGTTGGCACTAGAATCCAGTTATCTGGTCATCTTACTTAAGTTCCTTGACAACCAGGAATGGTGTGCACTGAGGTGTGTAATACAGGCATTTGCCACTTGTCACATTCAGGTTTTCAAAAATCCATAAATGACTTGCTCTTAGGGGATAAGCGGAGGAATTAACAGCCATAATAAATTAACAGTTGTATAGAACTCACATGAGGTAGGCATATTTTCAGGTGCTTTTCATGTACCCAGTCATGAAGAGGTAGAAGAGAATAGAGGTTGTGCAGGTGTTTCTTTTCACAAAACTCTCCCCTTTGCAAAGCAGCAGTAGCTCGCTCCCACTTGTGTGTGCAGATGCCTCTTTTTTCTCCTTTTCCTAAAAATCCTGTCCTTTTAAAATGTGAAAGAAGTTTAGTATGTTATTTGGGAAGGTAGAATTTTTTAAAAAAAGATTTATTTATGCATATAAGAACTGGGGTACAGGCCAGAGGTGCAGGGGGGTGAGAGGATTCACCAGAGCCAGAGTGGGGAGTAGAACAGGAGGATTAACTGAAATACGCTGCTGAGGGGAGCAGCGGGAGACAAGAGAGGTCTGCTGCGCCCTGGGGTCAAAATTTATGCATACAAAGACTGGGGTACAGGCCAGAGGTGTGGGGAGCAGGGTGGGAGGATTCACCAGAACCAGAGTGGGGGGCATAACAGGTGGATTAACCGAAACACACTGCTGAGGGGAGCAGCGGGAGACAAGAGAGGTCTGCTGCGCCCTGTGGGTCAGCCCCCTGGCCTGTGGATAGCTTCATAGTGTTGTGATTTAACCCCTTGCCCCATCAGGGAGGCCCTGGAAATGACTTAACCTTTAAACCTAACTTTCTTGATCTGTGACATGGAGTATAGTAGTACTGGTGAGTTCAGAGGAGAAAACGCTCTGGTGTACAAGGATTCAATAAGGGGAGACTTACTGTTCAGTGCAGGTTTGAGCCTGTCAAAGAAATGAATAGCCAGTGTGTAAGTCTGGAAAACTCATTGAGGTGCTTTAATGTGCTTTTCAATTTAGCAAATACAGAACAGTGGAAACAATACAAATACACATTTGGAACAATTATATTTCTCCCGTCTGCAAATAGTAACTGTCTAGACTTTATCCTTTTATACTTTTTTCTTGTGAATGTAAACATGTAAGCAAATTTGTTATGGACTTTGCATTTTACAAAAACCAAACCTTTTTATAAACATTTGCAACTTGCTTTCTTCATTTAGCACTGTGAGATGCTGTTCCTATACATTACATAATAGATCTTGTGATTTTTGATGTATTCATATAGATAGATGCATATTCATGATCTATGAAAAGTGCTTGTTTTTAAATTGTGTTGTTTTCACTTTGCCTCCTCCATCTCTGCTGATAAATCCATGTATGTCCTTCTGTATTTTTCTCCATGTATATGCCTACGTAACGCACACAATAACGAAAAATCAGATTATGGTAACTATACTTTGTGTCTTGCTTTTTTCCCCCACTTAGTAAAACAAATGGAAGTTTCTCTAGAGAACTAGTATCATTTATCCAGTTTAAATACAACCGGATTTATTTAGCCAGTTCACTCTTGATGGCTGTGTTTATTCACATTCTTTGCCTTTTCCTTTGGTTTTTCTTTTCTGTAAACTTGCATTATAATAATAGTTATCTAGTTTTGTTGGTCATTTCTAATTTGGGGGCTTTCTTCTTTTGTTAATTGCCACCAAGAGCAAGACCTTCCATCGCCTTATGCTTCTGTCCCTTGTGTTTCTGTCTGTAGAGCTCAAAGGTGAAGAATCACTGCAATGAAGATCGTGCTTTTGTTTTCAGTAGGTGCTGTCTATTCTGAATCCTTGCGGTCTTTTTTCCAAAAGGCTCAAACAATGACCTCTCTTTTTAGGCAGTGGATGAGCATATCCATTTCCCCACACCCCTCTCCACCACCTATAGGTGCTCTCTCTAAATTTTCCAGTCTGATGGGTGAAAATCACATCTAATTTTTAATGTGGTTTACATTTCTTTGATGATAACTAAAGTGGGTCACGTTTTCCTGTCCATCTTCTTGTTTTTCTGTGATTTGTTTATTCATAGCCTTGTCTTTTCCTTTTGAATGTTTTTTCTTTTCATAACTTTGCTTTACAATATAACCAACTTCTTTGGTCATTTACATTGCAAATATTTTTAATCCTTTCTTTGTTGAGGGAACCTTTTGCTAGGCAAAATGCTATCAGCTTTATATGAACAAATATTTTTCTCTTTTCTTTTGGTTTTCCTTTCTTTGTTACAGTCTTTCCCACCTTAGACTATCCATGTGGCCTCTTAGATTTTCTTCTAGATTGTTATTCTTCTTCTTAGATTGTTACTTTTTATAAAGGTTCACCTGAAATTTATTTTTATATGTGATATGAGGCAGGAATTGTAACCTTTTTTTTCTCTAAAGATTTATTTATGCATACAAGAGCTAGGGTATAGGCCAGAAGTATGGGGGGCGGGGGCAAGGATATTCACCAGAAACAGAGTAGGGAGCAGAACTGGCAGATCAACAGAAATACACTGCTGAGGGGAGCAGGACAGGAGAAGTCTTCTGTACCATGTGGGTCCCTCCCTGTCTGGGAATCGAACTCATGCTGCAGTGGCTGTGGATGCTTTATCGTGTGGTGCTTAACCGCTTGCTCCACCAGGGAGAACCCTCATTTCATTCTTTCATAATTGAATGTGATCAGCCACGTAAGTCTAGTATACATTAGCTAAGTCAAATTTACCCTCTTTTGGCAATTATTTACCTTTATTTTAACTTTTTTAGTTTTCTTATCTGTTGTGCCTGTGTTTTGATTAGTTTTAACACTTCTTTTTTTTTTTAAAGATTTATTTATTTATGCATACAAGCACTGGGGTACAGGCCAGAGGTGTGGGGGGGTGAGAGGATTCACCAGAGATTGGGGACCAGAACAGGCAGATCAACAGAAGTACACTGCTGAGGGGAGCAGCGGGCACAGCTGGAGAGGTCTGCTGCACCATGTGGGTCCCCTCTCTGGCCGGCAGCAGGGATCGAACTCGTGCTGTAGCGGCTGCGGTTTGCTTCACAATACGTTGCTTAACCCACTGCGCCACCAGAGAGGCCCATTAACACTTCTTTTTACAAACAAAATACCCGATTTTCATCTTTTAAAAAAAATAGAAGACTCCTTTTTTTAAAAAAAATTATTTGGATATCTTATATGTGAAACAACGACTTCGGGCTTGTAACTCTCAGAGTATAATTTAAAAATCACCGCAACGGAACATTTAGGTGATTGCTTAATTAAGTAAATGCTGACAAAGGTGGTGCTGCCTTGGAGATTAAACTTCTGACCAGCAGGTGGCATCCCGCCAACACGTTCATGACCTATGAACACCAGATTTAGCGCAGGAGAACATAGAGGGATGTCTGTACCCAAACATGGTTTGCTTAGGAAATTAATATAGAGAATTATGTGTTTAACCGACTACCAGATTATGTTACAACATAAATACTGTTATCAGTCCGGGGGGTGGGGGGACGGACGACCACTGGCGATTGGCTGCTGCTAGTCTTTGGAGAGTGGTTGCGGCATAAGATAACTTGATTTTTAAAAGGCTGTTATTCAAAAGGTATATCCAATATATTTTACATTTTTATGACAAATATTCTCTAAAGCAAAACACTGAGAAGAGGGGTGTTGTTTTGCGTTACTTACAATTCTCTTGATGTTTGCCTAAGTAAAAGTTGGCTTTATTGTCACGTCTGATTCTGTATTCTCTCTGCCCGCATCACAAGTCACGTGTTGTCTGTAAACTGGATGAGGCAGTGAAAAGACAGATAGCATTTTGGTATGATTATGAAAATAGGTGTGCCCTCGTGGTACTCTAGAAGGGCGTTTTCCAGCCACCGTTTTGGGCTCCCTGGGGTGTTATGTCTGTTAACTCTCTCTCTTTGCTTCCTTGCAGAGTCCTTTGGGCAGAATTATCCAGAGGTAAGAGTATATTATTTTTGGCCATGGGAACTTGCTACCTTTTACATTTGCGGGTAAGATGCATTTTGTCCTTTTTTAAAATCAGCGTTAAGTGTGATGACATATCTTTTCCTATAATAAAGAATTACATGTTTAATTTTGATGGGCAACATTGACTGGAAATCTCCCATAATACTGTAAACCTTAGAGTTGTAAGTTCAAAGACAAGGATTTTTTTTTTTTTTTTTAGATAGTGACTTTTTATATAGATATTTTTTCCCTTTGTTTTTCTAGTTTTGGTTAGTGTTTTTGCATAGTAATAATATAGATGCTGTAACTATGCCTAACTTTTTTAAAAGTAAAAAACACTTGGTATTTGGTTTACGCTTCATTGTAGTCGCGATGATTTTTTGAGTGGCTTGATATCAATATAAAAAAATCTGACTCTCCTAATGTTACATATAGGCTGTTCTAGGACTTGTGTTTTAAATTATTTTTCTTGGCATTAGTCCCAAGAACTGTTACTGCATGGCCAACAGAATGACTTGTGTCATGGGTCTTGTTACGTTTTGTCTAATGCCTTCCAGAGTGTTTGTACGAAGTTCCATTGCTAACGTAAGGGATTGCTCACGTTTGCTCTGTTAGCTTTTATAAATATTTCCTCGTTTTAGCAAGTTTAATAAACAGAAGAATACACGCAGAGGTTATTGTGGTGTACATTATAATTTAGATTCAAGAGAAGTGTAATACTATCAGAACCTTTAAGAGGTAATTTAGCTATTTGGGTATTATTGTATAAATTCCTTTATTTATGTTAATTTTTAGGAAGCAGATGGAACTTTGGATTGTATCAGCATGGCGCTGACCTGCACCTTCAACAGGTGGGGCACGCTGCTTGCGGTCGGCTGTAATGATGGCCGAATCGTGATCTGGGATTTCTTGACAAGAGGCATTGCTAAAATAATCAGTGCGCATATCCACCCAGTCTGCTCTTTATGGTAAGAAATCTTCCTGGGTTAAGCATGAGTTACGTTGCGGGGTGAATGGGCCCTGTGTACGTGCCAGTCTCGTTGTGGGCGTCCAGAAATTACTGTTTTAAGTTCTCTAGCACTAGTGGCAGTTTCTCATAGTCGGAGTTGGCCTCAAACCCAGGGTTCTCCTTCTGGAACATCTTCCAGAAGCTCAGGCACCTCTCCACACTCAGGGGGAAAATCTGTTTGTTCTGTCACCATTAAAGTCTTGCTGATTTTGTTT
Source organism: Galemys pyrenaicus (assembly GCA_019455555.1). Lineage (NCBI taxonomy): Eukaryota > Metazoa > Chordata > Mammalia > Eulipotyphla > Talpidae > Galemys > Galemys pyrenaicus. The sequence continues at coordinate 3,655,729 of JAGFMF010011641.1, read as the reverse complement.
CCTACGTTTTAAAAGGACACATACATTAGTAAAGGGGCACCTGTGTGGCTACAGGCGCACGGGAGAGCTGCCGCTTGCCCACTTTAGACTCTTCCCAAGTGTTTGCGTTTGTTACGTGTTTCTCAGAGCCACTTGTAGTGTTACCACGAACTCTCAAGAACTTCCGTCACTAGATAGGAAAATACGAGAACATTCTTATTGTTTAGTCGGCAAGCGTGCTGTGGGTCTGAGCACATGTAAAAACCAGAACCATTGTTGACCCGTGCAGCTTTACCTGACAGTGGTATGATAGACTTTCACTTGGACGCACTTGAACTTATTTTCCCGTTTCTTTCCCGCAGCTGGAGTCGCGATGGCCATAAGCTCGTGAGTGCTTCCACTGACAATATAGTGTCGCAGTGGGACGTCCTGTCAGGCGACTGCGACCAGAGGTTTCGATTTCCTTCACCCATCTTAAAAGTCCAGTATCACCCACGCGATCAGTATGTTTAACCTGAGTTGTTCTTTCCTGGGGTGGGGTCTGATTTTGCAAGATTATGTCCAGACTCATAACAATTTCAGTTGGATTTTTTACAAAGCAAAAGTTCTTCTACGTAATGTTTCTAAGTGGGCTCTATGAATTGATTTTAAAGAGTGTTATTGTATATGATTAGTGTATACTGTATGTAAGTATACTGAGACTTTGGAAATGGGCAAAGATGGGAATAAGGATAGTCACTGCTCTTTGACAGGGAACTTTCTCCCCCCCCCCCCTCCAATTATTTGAATTTCTTCAGTAGGGATAAATATTTCACTGTTAAAACTGTTTTTAAGGGGCCTCCCTGGTGGCCCAGGGGGTTAAGGCGCAGCACTATGAAGCGAACTGCAGCCACTGCAGCACGAGTTTGATTCCCCAGCCAGGAAGGGGACCCACATGGCGCAGCAGACCTCTCCTGTCTCACCTGCTTCTCCCCTCAGCAGTGTGTTTCGGTGGATCTGCCTGTTCTGTTCCCTACTCTGTCTCTGGTGAATCCTCTCACCCCCTGCACCTCTGACCTGTACCCCAGTTCTTGTATGCATAAATAAATAAACCTATTTTTTTAAAAAACTATATTTAAGAAAAAGAGGTGGGGCCTCCCTGGTGGTACAGAGGTTACAACCTCAGCGCTATTATCAGTCATTGCACCAGCCACTGAGGCCTGAGTTCGACTCCTAGCCAGAGAGCTGACCCACATGGCACAGCAGAACTCTCGTCTCCCTGCTGCTCCCCTCAGCAGTGTATTTCGGTAGATCTGCCTGTTCTGCTCCCTGCTCTGTCTCTGGTGACTCCTCTCACCCCCCTCTGGCCTAAAGCTCAGTTCTTGTATGCTTAATAAATAAATAAAAATCTTTTAAAAAAAAGAACAAGAGGTACCCATCATTTTATCACCTAGACATAGCTGATTTTATTCCTTTGGGTTCTCTTTTGATTAAGTTGTCTTCCAGTAAAAGCTGATATAGTACTTTATAGCTCACAAAGCATTTATGCATATTAGATTTTCGTATTTTTTTGTACTGTTAATCAGTATTTTACTTAATCCATACATATTTTATTAGTTTGCTATGTCTTCTGGCTTATTTTTAAGGGTTATATTTTATCAAGGTAGGCTCCCGTAACTTTCCTTAATCATTCTTCACTGTTACTTAGGCATTCAGACTTTAGGCTTTTTCATAGTTTCAAGTCTGCTGGGCTGGGAGTGTTGATGAGGGTAAGTGGGTTGGAATCGGGGAAAGGACAGAGAATCACCTGCTGACACCAAACCAGTAGCCGCTGACCTACTCCTATCTTTACGCAGGAACAAGGTTCTCGTGTGTCCCATGAAATCTGCTCCTGTCATGTTGACCCTTTCAGATTCCAGACATGTTGTTCTGCCGGTAGACGACGACTCTGATTTGAACGTGGTTGCGTCTTTTGATAGGCGAGGGGAATATATCTATACAGGAAATGCGAAAGGCAAGGTAAGCCTGGCAGTGGCGAAAGACGCTGCAGTCACCCTCTGCGCTCACTCACTGTTTTTGCCCGTTTTGTTCCCCGGGAAGCTTCTTACTCCAGGACTCAGCCCGCCTCCCGCCCTGCCCACGTGGCCTGTTTCCCTCTCTGCCTTACTAGGACCTTCCCTTGTTTGGGGTTAGAGTGACCAGAGATGATTTGACCTAGAAAAGGATGGCAGAACCTTTACTTGCTGTCAGCAGTGAAGGGCCAACACTGGGTTATGAAGTTCAAAGATCGTATCATCAGACACAGTCCTGCGGATGAAAGTGTCTGCTATCTTGACCCCTAGACATTTAATTCAGGCCAGCTCAGCTTAATCTAGCTTTGTGGGGTGAGGAGTCAGGCTAGGTCAACTTTGGGGTCCTTTTTGAAAGAGAATTTGTAGTTGTCTTAAGCATCTTGCTTTTTCTTTTTTTGAGTGGGGCATGTGGGCTAGTAAAATTTTGTGGCTATCCTAGAGTGGCACTTTTTTAAAATGTAGCAATGTACCATCTTAGCCATTCTTGCGCATATAGTTCATGGCATTAGGAACGTTATCACTGTTGTGCTACCATCACCGTCAGTCTCCAGAGCTCTTTTCATCCTGCGCAGCTGTAACTCTGTACTCATGTCATTATGATTTCCTAGTCCAGCTCACAGCAGCTCTCATTCCATTTTCTATTTTTATGGGTTTTCTAGTACCTCATAAGAATGGACTCATACAGTATTGTGTGTGCGTGTGTGTGTGCGCGAGAGTGTGAGACTGGCTTATTTCACTTAGCATAATGTCCTCAAGATTCATGTTGTAGTATGTGCCAGAATGAATCTCCTTTTCAAGGCTGAATAATATTCCACTATATGTCTACATCACATTTTGTTTCATTATTCACCTGTTGACGGATACTTGGGTTGCTTCCCCTATTTAACTATTGTGAATGATGCTAAACATTATATTTTAAAAATAGGTTAAGGCATAGTTCTTTACTTGAAGAGGTGAAAGGCAATGCCAGTTAACTAGGTTGAGTACATGGGAATAGAGACGTTCATATTTTTTATAGTCTCGGTCCAGTTTTAGAAACAGAGAGCAGGTCTAATTACTGTAAGTTATCAGAATACTTACTTTTTTCCCCTCCTTTAAACTTTAGATTTTGGTCCTAAAAACAGATTCTCAGGATCTTGTTGCTTCCTTCAGAGTAACGACCGGAACAAGCAACACCACGGCCATTAAGTCGATAGAGTTTGCCCGGAAGGGCAGGTGAGTGACGCGTGTGTCTGTTTTCAGGGGCGGCTTTGAAAGTGAGTAGAATGCAGACACACTGAGATTCGGGTTTCGTGTGTATGTTACTTAAATATTTTTAAAAGTTCACTGGTACCCTCTGGTTCTAAACTTCACAGGATGTGTTGAGTTGTCCCAGCAGCCACACCGTTACATGGCGGTTGTCAGGCAGGTCCTTTACCGTGAAGACATCTCCCTCTCGGTGCCTGTGCTTAGGACCAGCCTGCCTGGCATGGTTGGCTGTGGGTGAAGATGATCTGTTGCTGCGGTCCGAACTGACGTCACAGAAGTCACATAGTAGCTGAAAATACACTGTACTCACATAAAACCTACTCACCCATTCAATTTCAGGCGTTTTTCTGTTAAATTTGGTTGCTCAGCTAGAAGTAGAACGATCAAGAGAAAAATAGGTTGTCAAATAAAAATAAGAGAGGTAACATTTGTCCTGGTTTGTAGAGGAACTCAATTACATACTTGGAGGACGTACGTGCATGCTCCAAATTTACTTAGAATTATCCTCAGCCTTTCCTGTTTGTTAGAGTCTGTCTAAGTAAGTGATAGTAGTAGAACATGTTACCGGGGACAGACTTTGATTTCTGATGCTGCTGTTTTTATCTTTTCTGTAGTTGCTTTTTAATTAACACAGCGGATCGAATAATCAGAGTTTATGATGGCAGAGAAATCTTAACCTGTGGGAGAGATGGAGAGCCGGAACCTATGCAAAAATTGCAAGACTTGGTAAACAGGTGTGTGTCACCACCTGGGTAATACGTGGTCACGCGTGAGCCTGCTCAGGTGCAGGTTCTCCTTGGGCACTTCCTTTGTCCTGTAGGACCCCGTGGAAGAAGTGTTGTTTCTCGGGGGACGGGGAGTACATCGTGGCGGGCTCAGCCCGGCAGCACGCCCTGTACATCTGGGAGAAGAGCATTGGCAACCTGGTGAAGATTCTCCATGGGACGAGGGGGGAGCTCCTTTTGGACGTAGCTGTGAGTAGAACAAGATGCTGCTGTTACTTTGCGGTACAGAAAATCTTGGGTCCATTCTCAGAACTGATTTTTCTCTCCGTTGTTAAAATCTAGTGGCACCCGGTCCGGCCCATCATCGCGTCCATTTCCAGTGGCGTGGTGTCCATCTGGGCGCAGAACCAAGTAGTAAGTGTTCTTCTGGTTTCATTGCATTGAAACTAAATGCACGTTCTTTTTATCAGAGAATCTGCAGGTAGTTAGCAAGCTGTTACTTTATTTTTCTTTTGACTGTCATCATGTAACTTTAATAAACAGGTTCAGTGCATTTAGTGGTGCTTTATTTTGATAGGAAGGTCTTGGTGCAAAGCTGATTTACCGTTTTAGAGAGAGAAAGTCTAGTGCACTTTCTGTTAAATTTTTTTTTCTTTATCTGAGATTTTCTTACTTTCAGCTCAGTTTGTATTTTACATCTTGGTTTCATTTTGAAACACCTTTAATTATATCTGTAGTGTACTCATTAGAATATTTGACATTTTACCTTATAATTATATCCTAAATAGATTAAAGAAGGCTTTTTTTTTTTTTTAAGTTATATTTTCATTTATGCATGTAAGAGCTGGGGTTGAGGCCAGAGGTGTGGGGTGAGAGGAGTCACTAGAGACAGAGTGGGGAGCAGGCGGATCCACTGAAGTACACTGCTGACAGGAGCAGCGGGCGAGGCAGGAGAGGTCTGCTGCCTCACCCTGGTCAGCGCCCTGGCTGGGGATCGAACCTGTGCCGCGGTGGCTGCGGATAGCTTGGCAGCACTGACCCTAACCCCTGCGCCACCATGAAGGCCCAGTTATTTATGTAAGAATTGAAGTTGATAACTTGGAATGTTTAAAATGGGAAATACCCTTCAGAGAGTGAAACCTGTGGATAGCTGGTTTTTCTTCTATGCCAAATTCGCTCTCAGAATTCTGAGTCTCTTTGGGCCAAACCTCTCTTTTATATCATTAATGTCTAGCCTGTTTTGTTTTGTTTAGGAAAATTGGAGTGCATTTGCCCCAGACTTCAAAGAGCTGGACGAGAATGTCGAGTACGAGGAGAGGGAATCAGAATTCGATATTGAAGACGAAGATAAGAGCGAGCCCGAGCAGACAGGTAACGGGCTCACTGCACACGGACCCCGAGGGAAAGTGCTTGCTTTATTCAGGGGTCTTTCTTGATTTGTGTTGAAAAGTTCCCTCTGCACTTACAGGGTCACTTTTTTCTGTTAAGTTTACACAGTTTTGTTTTGTTTTTTTAAGATTTATTTATGCACACAAGAGCTGGGGTACAGGTACAGGCCAGAGGCTCAGGGGCTGAGAGGAGTCACCAGAGACAGAGTGGGGAGCAGAACAGGCAGACTGACTGAAGCACACTGCTGAGGGGAGCAGCGGGGAGACAGGAGAGGTCTGCTGCGCCCTGTGGGTCCCCTCCTTGCCCGGGGATCAAACTCGCACTGCAGTGCCGTGGAGGCTTCGTAGTGTGGTGCTTAACCCCTCGCACCACCAGGGAGGCCCACCTTACACAGTTTTGACACTGTCAGTATTTAAACAGCATTACAGGGTGCAAGCATCTCTCAACATTTTACTCTGTAGTGGCTGATTCATGGCAGTTAATTGGTTTATTAATTGCTGATTAATAAAACGAGGATTTCCCTGCAGCACCTGGCAGTTCACCCACAGATGCTAGGTGTTCAGCAGGTATGGTGACGAAGGTCCAGCGCACGGGCTCTGGAGTCCGCCTGCCTTTGGCAAAATACTTAGTCTTTATTTTTTTTTAAAAGATAAATTTATCTATGCACACAAGAACTGGGGTACAGGCCAGAGTCGCGGGAGGTGAGAGGATCCACCAGAGACAGAGTGGGGAGCAGAACAGGCAGATGGACTGAAACACACTGCTGAGGGGAGCAGCGGGCGAGGCAGGAGAGGTCTGCTGCGCCATGTGGGTGTCCTCCCTGGCCGGAGCCAGGGATCGAACTTGTGCTGCAGTTTGCTTCATAGTGCGTTGCTTAATCCACTGCACCACCAGGGAGTCTTTCAACTGGACTTTCCTTTTCTGCAGAATTGGGGAAATACCTGCCTCTCCAGTTTGTGGGGATCAATAATTCATGAAAGCACAGGGCTGTGGTCATGATCGTTTTCATTTTTATTTCTGAACCCTATATAGGAAGCTCCTTGCAAAAAGCTTTTTATCTTCTTGCAAATGACTTTTTATCTTCTGCCACCTGACACAGTCTTCAGCCCAGTAAGGGGTCATGTGTGGGCTTGCTTCATGTGCTGGTCGGCACTGCCAGTGAGTACAGAATGCCAGGCCGTTGGCTCCTGGACCCTTGGTGGCGCCAGGCATCAGGGGGTTGGATGGAGGTTAGTGCTTCCCAGCTTGGACTGGCTGGTTCTCTCTGTAATGTCAGAGAGCTAATGTGTCCTTCATGCTGGCGCAAGGCCGTCAGGGGCAGGCCAGTCTGGACTGTGTGGGGATCTCTGCGTTACGTGCGGTGACTTCCCACATTCACACAGAAGTCGGCCTCCTCCCGTCTGTCAGCACACGCACACATGCTGCTGTGGCACCTCTGGACGGGACTGAACCGATCTGTTTGTGCCCCAGTTAGTCTGTGATGCTGTGACTGAAGACCTGCCCCCAGTTTCTTCGTCACTGCTCTGTCCGCAGTACCTGGCACATGTTGGAAAGTGAGCACGTCTTTGAATGATTAATAAAACGAACTGCTCGGTTTTCCTCCTCCGTTTCTCGTGCGCGCCCGTTCGTGGACGTCCTCAGCTGCTACTCAGAGCAGTTGTGTGCGTCATCTCACCCCTTGCTGTGTCCATCCCGCAGGGGCTGACGCTGCAGAGGATGAGGAAGTGGACGTCACCAGCGTGGATCCGATCGCTGCCTTCTGTAGCAGGTGAGCCCTCAGCGTGCAGGCCTCAGGCCGCTGCTTCTCTGTCTGCTGTGGTGCCCCTCGCCTCTCCCCTCCCGCCCCGCCGCTGTCTCTGGTGCCATACTGCTCATTCCCCCGGCTGTTCCCTTAGTCCCTCTGCTTATGAGTGCGAACAGGTACCTCCTTTGGTGTACGAGGAGCCCCCTCCCCCAGACAGCCTTCAGCAGCTGGAATCACGCTTACTGTTCATTTTACTACTGATGTCCTTGGTCGTGTGTCTGGCTCACTTTTTCCCTCCTGACTTGCATGAAGTTCTCCGTCACATCCGCTGCTTATGGTTGACATAGGTGATTCTGCCCCAGAGGAAGGGTTCATGGTTTAAGCAACTGTCTCCTCTTTTTTTCAATCCCTTGTCTGATCCTGTGCCACATAGTGATGAAGAGCTGGAAGATTCAAAGGCTCTGTTGTATTTACCCATTGCCCCTGAGGTAGAAGACCCAGAAGAAAACCCTTACGGCCCCCCGCCGGATGCGGTCCAAACCTCCCTGATGGACGAAGGGGCTAGTTCAGAAAAGAAGAGGCAGTCTTCGGCAGATGGGTCCCAGCCACCTAAAAAGAAGCCCAAGACCACCAATATAGAGCTGCAAGGAGTGCCCAACGACGGTGAGGCGCCCCCTCCTTGCCGCCCCGGGCACCGCTGCTTGCTCGCCAGCGTGACCTGCCGCCGCCTGCTTGGGTGACTTGTTTTTAAGTCTTAAAAAATATTTCCCTTTTTTTTTAAATAGTGCTTCGCAACTTTGTAAAACTCCATCTGCTTTTACTTCTCTTTTAAAAGGACTAGGGGAATTCTGCCTGGCATTACTTCACTCCAGTAACATAGGTTTTCTAACGTCTGCTTCGGAGTTTGTTTTAACAACGTTGTTTTTCTGCTTTAGCCCCTGTGGAGCAGTTTTATTTTATTTTTTTAAAGATTTATTTATGCACACAAGAATTAGGGTACCAACCAGAGGTATTGGGGGTTGAGAGGATTCACCAGAGACAAATTGGGGAGCCGAACAGGAAGATCTACTGAAATACGGAGCAGCGGGCGAGGCAGGAGAGGTCTGCTGTGCCCTGTGGGTCCCCTCCCTGGCCGGTGGCAGGGGTCGAACTCGGTGCTGCAGCGGATGCGGATGCTTCATAGTGTGGCGCTTAACCCCTTGCGCCACCAGGCAGGCGCCTGTGGGGTAGTTTTATTAGGTAGTAGTTTTATTAGGTATGGACAATCTTTATTCTTCCTCCCCACTTTTACAGTTTGATTCTGGAAGCCTTTATTACCATGTCTTAGCATTGGGAGGGTGTGTGCAGGTGTGTGCTGCGTGCGTGCGTGTGCACACTTAGGCATCCTTCTTTCCCTTTTCTTTGAGCTACTTATAGCTCAGTTAGTTGTGCAGCTGCACTCTCCCCTGTCCTTTCCATCGTGCTCACTGTTTGAGGCACCGCTGTATGGTCTATAGGCCATTGCTAACTTTTCCATCAACTCTGCAAGTGGTTTTCTTACCCCTGCTTGAATTGAGGATTTGCGAGGTTAGCACTCTTGCCTGGGTATCCAGAAATGAAGGAATCAGGATTCTAACCCTGGCCCCTCTGGTTCCGAAGCGCACTCCCTTGCTGTCCTCGCCAGCCGGTGGACTGCGCCCTCCTCCTCTGGCCTGCGTGACAGCGTGGCGGGTCCCTGCAGCTGCCTGTTCAGTTCGCTGCTGCTGTGCCTTGCTGTGGACTGTGGGCCTTGAGCGTGCTTTCTCCCGGCAAACATTTCTCATTCAGTAGCCACCTCTGCCTAGTTTTTAATGAGTGACGCAGCAGACACACCCCGACTTGTGCTGGTGGGCCCGGGGTGTGGGAGCAGCGCTCTTCGCTCCTGTACGGCGGCGTGCCGTGTGTTCGGGTGGGCGTTGGGACTGGTGCTGTGTAGGTTCCTTTCCATCCCTGTCTGTCTCTTCGCAGAAGTCCATCCACTACTGGGTGTGAAGGGGGATGGCAAATCCAAGAAGAAGCAAGCAGGCCGGCCTAAAGGATCAAAAGGTAAAGAGAAAGATTCTCCATTTAAACCGAAACTCTACAAAGGGGACAGAGGTTTACCTCTGGAAGGATCAGCGAAGGGTAAAGTGCAGGCGGAACTCAGCCAGCCCTTGACAGGTAAGGACGCTGGGAGCGCTGCGGCTTGCTTGTGGCCTTGCTTTGTGCCGCTCCTGACTCCGTCTAGTGTTTTCTCCTTCCCTTTTTCCCAGTGGCAGATGATGTGTGTGTTTTAAGCTGCCATCAAAGGCAGGCTTAGCCAGGTTTGGCTTCATTCAGTGGCTCCAAACTCTGGGCCTGTTAATAGGTTCCAAGGGACCCACTTTCCCCGCATGTTATATGCAGTGTTGGGTGAATGTTTTTGTGGGGAAGGTCGCCGTGGCTTTCCTCAGATTCCTGTAGAAATCCCGGACCCATGAAAGGGCCAGAACCCCTGAGTTCGTTCACTTCTTCACTTGCATTTGCTCCTACGTTACTTGTTTTGCTTCGCCTCAAACAAAAGCGCCAGACTGACAGCCAGGGCTGTAAGCTGCTTTCCGCAGCCTCGGACAGATCAGCTTTGGCGTCTCTGCTCTCTCTCGGGTGGTTCGAATCCCAGAGGTGGTGTTTCTCCCTCCTCGTAGTCTAGGAGCAGTAGCGAGGCTGTGAGCGGAACCATCATGTGAAGGAAGATGTGGGGTTTGTTCTTCCAAATAGGGGATTGCCAAAAGGGAAAACTGCCAGGTACGCTGGCCAGCTTGCTCCGTCTAAGCCCCTCGAGACACGCCGGGTTAGTTTCGAAAGTAAGTTTCTCACTTATCTGTAGTAGAGGGATTGTTGTTGGGAGGTGGAGAACAGTTTCACTTTCCTGTCAAGTAGTTGTGACTCTAGGCGAACTGTGTGGAAATAGTAATCAGATCAGTTCATTTCCATTAAATGATTCCTGGGCTTTGGGAACTTCTGTTTCCATGTCAGCACTGCTTTGGCTAATACGATGCTGTAAGTTTTCTGTGGGTGGGTCAGCAGACTCAGGCCAGGACTGATAAAATATCAGTGTTTTCTAGTCAGGTTTTTTTACAATCACTTTAAAATTTCAATTTAATTGTGTTAATCCAAACGTGCTGGTGCCAACTTGAACGCCAAACAGAACTACTTAAGTTAATCCCTTAGTTCAGTCCCTGTGAACATGAGCATGAATTCTCTTATCCGGAGGAGCGGAACAGACTCACCATCATCTGGAGTCTTCCACCTGAGGTTTGCTGGATTTAGACTCTCACTCCCACAGCCCCACATCACGCGTCCTCCTCCCACACCGACGGCACTTTGGCTCTCCGCTGACGTTCAGTCACCGCCTCCACTCTCAGGCCACCTGAGCTCGTGTCTGTGTGTGTTTTAAATAGCTTCAAATAGTTGTGTGGATCTTGCCATCAAAGATCGCAGGTCAGCCACTGTCTGAAAATAGAAGCGATCCTTCTGTAGCCCCCTTCTTGCCCAAGCGGATGTCTCTACAGAAGAAACATGATTTCAAGTTTAAGCAGATTTTTCTGGCCCAAAGAGCTGTGATGCTTCAGGGTCATTTAAAATGTGAGGAAACATAATGACCTCTTTGAGGCACTGTAGGACACAGTCTCAGCTTCTTCAAAACCTGTCTGCTGTTCATCATCCGCTTTATCATAGTAAAGCAGAGTAAAGGAACCACTTACTGTTTTTTTAAACTCATTTCCCTTCCATAATACAGTGATCTCACCTTTTAATTATGTTGACGTGGTCACTCATAGTGACTAAGTACATCTGACATTTTCAAAACAGGGTTTCTGTCCAAGGCACCACGAAGCATGTTAGATTTCACGCCTCAGAGTGTAACAGGCGGTGGTTTGAGTTAAGCTTCAGAAATGTCTCAAGTGAGAGCGGAGTCAGTGTGTTCGGGAAGTTTACTCCGTGGCGTTCTCCAAGTACACCTGTGAGCTCTGTAGAGCACGTGTTTTCTTGTATTGCGCACAGCAGCGTTCAGTCCCCACAGGAAGCGCCCTGGGCACCGGCGTCACATGTGTTCGTTGGTTCCCACGCCCCTGCGGACAGGGCACCAGCCGCACTGCAGCCTGGGATTTGCATTTTGAAATAGCAGCGTGCTTCAAGCTGGTTTTTTATTTTCTGCGCTACTTTTATTAGGCACTTGGACTGGTGGACGTCAGAGGCAGCTATTTTAAAAACAGTTCCACCCTTTAAATAAATTAGAGGGCAAGGCCGTGTGATGGTTCTCTGACAGAGCTGCGTGGATGTCCCTGCGGACCAGCCCCTCGGCAGGGCCTGCCTGCGTCCTCCCACGCAGTTTGCACTTCCTCCTTCCCATTTTCTCTTTGGCCGTGAGTCCTTGGCCTTTTCCTGAATGGAAACTTCCAGAGCTGAACTGGCCACCTTGAACCCCAGAGCGTGCTGAGGAGCGGGGCCTTGCGGCTTGTTCCCAGCGCGTCTCAGGCTGCGCCCAGCCCAGTCAGCGTGCTGCAGCGGTGAAGCCGGCATCGCCCACACGCCCGGCAGAAGTGTCAGGTTTTCGGGACCACTTACACCTTCTGTGTGGGATTCTCCGGGTGGGGGTTGGGCCCCGTTCATCGCCGCCATCAGCTTGGCGGGCCCAGAGCGAGCAGAGGCTGGCTGGCTTCTGCCGCTGGTTTCTACACCCAGGGCCTGTTCAGGGCCCCTAAGTTAAACTTTGGAGTTTGAATCTTACGTTCTTCCACACCTTGGAGGTTTTGGTAAAAACAAGACCATCGTGGTAGAGACTCCTCCAGATGCTGAGGAGTGAGTCCTGCCCCTGAGGCTGAACCGTCTTCTGAACCCAGCTCAGTGCGAGGGCTGTCGTTTAGCCCCAGGCTTCGTGAGCTCCCTGTCCGCCTCCAGACTTCCGCAGGAGAGCCCGGTTGTGCGAAGGTGGGGTTGCCGGTGCTGGCCGTGTCCTGCCCCTGCCAGATGCGGCTGTCCATTAGCACCCGCAGCTGGCTGCTCACGAGAAGCCTGTCTGCTGCCCGCTCAGTCCTGGCGGCCGCACGCTGTCGCATGCTGCAGGAGGCTGTTTCAGGGGAGGCGGGAGGCGCGTGGCCCTTTGCACTCTCATCACCGGGGGTCTGAGTGGTCCCAGAACACCTTCCCTGTCAGACAGCTTGTCGCATTGGGAGCCCCGTGGGCAGCACCCATGAAGACACGCTTCCCGGGTGGGTGAGGACCCAGCGGTGCAGGCTGGCGAGGGTGACGCTGCGCTTCAGACTCTGCAGAAAGGCCAGGTCAGCGGTCAGCGGTGCTGAGTCCTTAGACACCTGGGCACCAGGCGCTCTCCAGAGGGCCGTCCGCGGGACAGAAGCTTGAGCTGGGGCAACCACCTGCGTGCCCTGTGGTCGCTTGGGCAGTGGGGCCTCGGCGGTAAACAGCAGTAGCCAGTGTGACAAAGCAGGGCCTCTCATGGACATGAAGGGGCCGCTGGGCACGCGGGTCTGTGCTGCGACAGAGGCCGGAGCAGGCGGTGCACAGACCCCTCACTCGGAGCACACTGCCCTCCCGCGGCTCCCGCTTCCCGCGTGCACTTGCTGGACCTGGTGCTGTGTGCACACGTCTTTCCTTAGCAGCCCGACTCTCAAAGACCCGTCTCTGAATCCCAGCTGACCGGTGGCCGGCTGTATGTTCGTTTTCACGCTGTGTCATCTTTTTAGTTGGCTAAGGTCACGTTGGAAAATCAGCCTCAGTGTCTTCTTAGGCCTGGCCGAGGACCTGGCTCGGGCTGCTCCTGGGAGAGAGGCATTTTCTTGGTGTTTGTTCCTGGGAATTTCCCTTCCATCACAGCAAAAGATGCCTGTCCTGGGGCAGGGCTTTGAAGAGCCTGGGCATCTCTGTGCTGTGGTTGTGTAGTTGTCCTGTTCATGGCATACGTGCTCTGTGGTGGTTTGTTGCCTGCTCCTCACGGCTGGTTTTTTCTGGCCTGTCCACGTGAACAGGGTGTGATACAGAAGCCTCAGCTGACCTCAGCCAGGCAGCAGACTGGGCTTTGCTCAGCATCTTGAGTGCCCGTTTTTAGTGCCACTGATCTGAGGAAACCGCCCTCTGACCATGATTCTGACTAAAATGCCAACGCTGTCCTCACTTAAGTGAGTGTTCCCTTTGGGAACAACCAGGAAGAGTAAGGGCTTCTTGGAGGTGTTGAGACCTTTGGAGTAGACTTTTCTTTCTCTGGATGCTTTTTTTTAAAAAGCAAATCAGGAGTCACAACGGTGTTTACGTTGAGAGAGATCCGAGAAACGGGCTGAACGCGCTAGTCTTGCTGGACTCTGAGGTGTGACTTGGATTTTCAACAATGTGGCCTCCAGGAGCATTGGTGTCTCGTGACTTCAGCCTCTACGGACAAATGACAATATATTTTATTGCCAGTTTTCAACTCTGATTTTTACTTTTGCTTAAAAAACATCAGCTTAAAAACAAAATCAATAAACGGCTCCTTTTGCAACTTGGGCAGTTATTTTTGAACCGTTTTACCTTCAAGTGGCTTCTGCTTCCCCATTCCACATGACCTCTGGGAGGGTTTTCTTCACCTTGTTCTCTTTTTACACTTCCTAGTTAATCTTTCACAGCTGCCCATTTATGGATGTCCCTCAGAGGTTGAACAGCTTCTGTGGAGTAGTCAGGGAAGTGTCCATTTGACTTTACTGTTTAGGATTTTATTTATTGATCAGTTAAGTGCATTGAAACGCGGGCAGTGGTTTTCATTAACATTTCACTGTATCTGGGATTCTGAGGTGATGAGGATATGACTTCCAGAGCAGGATGCTTGGAAAAGGGTTTGTTGTTCACTGTAAACATGTCATGATTGAACTAGCTAAATAGATGAAAGCTTAGAAGATGCAGAACCGTAGAAGTTCCTTTACATAACACACTTTTTAGGTTGTAAGGTGTTGTTTATTATGCCTTGGAGAATGGCTTACAGCCTAGAAAATGTGGGGAGTGCTGATCATTTTGCACCTCCCCCTTCCTCCCTGTGGGGCAGGACTAAACAGCCTTGGGGATTTGGACTGTTTCTTCAGCAGAGAGTAACTGGGAGTCGATCATCACGTAAAGGTGGGGATGGCACGGCCCACATGTATCTGTGATGCGTCATCCGCGTCCGTCGGCAGTTTTGTTCTGGTGAGTGACCGGCCCAAACGGATGCTAAAAGAAACCTTCTGTTTCTGATCTCTTTAGCAGGCGGAGCGATCTCAGAACTGTTATGAAGACCCTTGCAGTCTCTCCATTCTTCCCTACGTTGCCATCATGTGGCCTCTGGACGCTGTGGTCAGTCATTTGAGATTGACTTTAATTTAAAACAAAGGCCTCTGCCTCCCGCCCAGGAGGTGGAAGGAGTGAATTTTATGTTTGAATGAAGAAGTGAATTATGGAAGAAGAGTATCCGGCCCTTCCCTTTCAAGCATAAGTCCAAATAGGCTCTCAGGAATGAGGATTTGTGAAGACATCAGATGGGAGTTTTGACTCATTTAAACTTTAATGCTTAGTTATATTGCTGGAGAAAAGATCCCTTTTTCTCACCAAACTTGATTGTACCCAGCATCATTTCAGCCTGTCACTTTCTATCCCTGTCGGCCCTTCCATCTTCATGCATGTCCTTGAGTGACTGGTTCTTACCTGATATCTCGCTACCTGCATCCTAGGAAAACTTCTCTTGCATATTCCTCCAACTTACTCTCTCACCAGATACCTCCTATTTTTCCATATTGTGTACCAGGGTGGGCAGAAAAGAAAGTGCTTGAGAGATTTCAAATTTTCAGAAAGGAAAGAAAGATCGGAAAGGCCCCCCCCCTTTTCCTGACGTACCGTATTTTGCTCAAGAAGCTGGGCTGTACGAGGTGCGGGCCTTGTCCGCGTTTCCTTTCATCACATGTTTCCCTCTAGTGTCGGTTCTTCTCATTAATCATGGTCTTTAATATAACTAGTTTCATCTGCCTCCAGCAAAGAATCATCAGTAGTTTCTATTGTTTTACCTGTGCTGATTCCAGAGATAGAAACAAACCAAGGTGTCTCTCAACAAGCTTTTTTACTGGGATGGGGGAAATCTATGCAAGGACTGAAGTCAAACTGTCTAAAATCAAAGCAGCAACAACATAGTTCAAATCAAAGATCAAGGAAAACAAAATTGTATCATTGCTTGTGGCTCACACGAGTCTTCACGTCGCCCCTTCTTGTTCCTGTGCTTCTCTCCCTAGCCCGTGTTTCCAGTCACTTCCTTTCTGTGAAAGGTTGCTTAGCTTTTAAAAAATTTTTAATTTTTGCTTCTCCTGTTCTTTTTATCAAAAGTAGCCAATTGGATGGATATGTACATGAGGTGTTGGAATTCTCTGAAAATCCAGAATAAAGAAACCAGGCGGGAGGAGCGCATGGGCCTCCCGGGGGCGGCCGGCTGACCGGAAGTGCTTGGGCCTTGCCCTCCCGGGGAGCGGGCAGAACTGGGCGTCTGGGGAAGCTGCGTCAGCTGGGGCTATGCCACACGTAGCCAGACACATCGGCTACCCTGTGGACTTTGGGGTGGACATCTCAGGTCATCTCAGTAAGACCCTCTCTTCCATTCCGTCTTTGAGAACCAAAACACGCAGTAGCTGAAGAGCTCTTGCGGCGTCAGCTCCCAACAATCTGTTATTCTAGATGTCACTGCTTTTCCCTCAGATGTTCATTTTGTAAATTTTATTTCCTACTTCACATCAGACCAGTGGTTGAGATCGGTAGGTGGCCCAGAGCCTTGGTTCTGCTTGGAAGATGTACTTTTCATTCCATTTCTCTGTGTACTGTACACGGCGAGGCGTGCCAGCTGGGACACACGGTGATGCCTTATTTCCATGTGCGAAGTTGCTTGGTGTCCTCTGCATTTGGGTGTTGAGTCTGTGCCCAGCTCCTAAACTGGCTACTGAGAACATAAACCCCAGCCCTGTCACATTGCTTTTGGCAGCAGCTCTTGATAATTATTTATGCTTTGGATATTTTTCAGCTCCTAAAACCTGTCCATTTCAGTTTGAATTTCTCAGTTTGTACAATATGCATATTCTCTTCAGCGCCCTCCCACCTCCACCATTTTGTTTTTTAATGTTCTGTAGTTTTGTACGAGATATGACTTAGCCTTGGGTACTTCTTGCTAAAGCTTTAATGCTTTGTAAATAAAACCGGATGTTTATTAAAAAACAAGTGTAGATCTTTGTCTTTGGACACCAATGACTCCTGAAACTCACCAGCCTCTTGCTTTGTAGAGAAAATGCCTCTTCCTGTGTTGATGTTACAGAGCTGGGGGTGGGGTAGCCTGGTAGTCTGCAGTTCTGCGTCTAGACAATATTGTGAATAAAAGATTAAAGCAGCAGTTGGTGTTAGATCAAACAGGAGTCTAAGTGCGAGGAATGGTTCTGTTAGGAAAGCGCTTGTGGGGTCACCTGCCTGCTAAGGTTCGTTCGTCCTTACCATCTAAGTACAGTTGAATTTCTCTGTGAGCTTTTTTAAAGCTAGAATAACTAGCTTTAAAGCCCACGGAATATTCATTGCCTACCACAGAATATTTCACAGAATCTCTATTTTTTGTTTGTTTTAAAGATTTATTTATGCATACAGGAGCGGGGGTGAGAGGGGTCACCAGAGACAGAGCGGGGAACAGAACAGGCAGATCCATTAAAACACACTGCTGCGGGGAGCAGCGGGGAGACAGGAGAGGTCTGCTGCGCCCTGTGGGTCCCCTCCCTGGCTGGGGATCGAACTCGTGCTGCAACGGCTGCAGATGCTCCATAACGCTGTACCTCAACATCTTACGCCAGCGAGGCCCCATCTCTGTTTTTTATTCTGATCGTTGCCACTCTAACCTGAGTGTCTAGTTACTAATCTTATCTGTTATGTGACTAAGAATCTGTCTTTGACATCACAGCTGTCTCATAGCAACCTTGACCCACTGAACAGTGAGCAGCACTCTGTTCTCTCGGGTGAGGAGAGTCGCCAAAAGACGGGAGGACTTCTGTCTCCCAGAAACGACCCTCGGCGCCCTTGGGAAGGAGGGGGCCTAGCAGCAGAGAGGAGCTGTTCTTACCACCCGCCTTGACTAACACTTAGATTCTGTGGGGACTCCTGACCCTTGTGCCTGTGAACTTTGATTCCTGTTTAAGATCCTTACATAGGATCAGTGGTTTGCACTTTTCAAAGTGTCTTCATGTGCAGTTTATCATTTGATGCTCAAAGTGACCTTCCTGAAATAGGCAAGCAGATCTCAGTCTACGAAGCAGCAAATGGGAGTTCAGGGAGAAGCCACTTGCTTCCCAGACCGGCGTTCCTAATCCTTGTCATAGAAGGTTTGGAGCTTTTAAAGTTAGTAACCTGATTCAAATAAATCCTCTCTTTTTTTAGTAGTTTACGGTCAAATTTAACTGGACTTTGGAACTCTTGAATGTAATCCCACGATTTGGGGGGGAGGTGAGAGAGTGAGGGAGTGCGTCGCTTCCTATACATCTTCATAATTTGGAAATTCAATTCAGAAGCCTTTTCGTTAAAAGGAAGCGAGCAGAATGAAGGCAGAGAAGGTGGTCATTAGGTCGCGGAGGTGCTGAAGCAGCAGTATCGGGACTGCTTCGTACCTCACCGGAAGAGAACTGGACTTCCGCTTGGCGGGTGGCACCCTTGGCACTGCTTGAGTCCTGTCTCCTGACTCTGAAGGCTGTCTCAGCCTGAAGGGGGATTCACCTGGAACACCTTGAGCCCCGGCTGAGGTGGCGAGACATGAAGTCTTTGGCTGTCGGCTTCATCCTTGGGGACCTGGTGTTGGCCTCCTGTTTGTTTTGGGGAGCGGCTTCTACAAGAACATTCGCACTCCCTGAGGAAATGCAAAGTGCTGTGGGGCACGTTGTTACCCACGCCACAACCTGCAGCGTCACCTGCGGCCTCGGCTATAAGGAGGAGACGGTCTGTGAGATGGGGCCTGATGGAGTGAAGAGGAACTGCAGCACTAAGAACCTGGAGTGCCTGACCAACTGGTACTGTGGAATGCTCCATTTCACCGCTCTCAGAGGGGAGAAGTTTGAGCTGAGCTGTCTGGGCGCAGACATCCTGCGGCTCGGTCACAGAGCGTTCCGGTTTACCTGGAGACTGGCTCGGGGCATCATCTCAAGCGATGATGAGCTCTTTAAGCCCTTGCTGGTCAAAAACTTCCACTCCTTGAAGTTCAAGTCTGTTCGAGAGCACGACTCTGGCACCTACAGGTGCGACGTGCAGCTGTTGAGAAATCTGAAACTTGTCAAGCGGCTCTACTTTGGGCTAAGAGTCCTTCCTCCCGACTTGGTGAACCTGAATTTCTACCAGTCACTTACTGAGGGCCAGAAGTTGATAGATGAGGGCCTGGAAGTGAACCTGGACAACTATTCCAGGCCCCTCCGCCTACCATGGAAAAGGAAGGTGGCAGAAGCCGTGGGAGCAGGCATTGCCATCGGCGTGGCGGGTGTGCTGGTGAGCATCATTCTCTGCAACAGGCTCAGGGCCGTGTGGCTCAGTCGCAAGAGCCCCAGGTCAGCCTCACCGGCCTTGCCCCTGAAGGCCGGGCTGCCCAAGAAGCCACGCTAGCTTTTCAGCAGGGCGTTCTGGCTGCCTGGCTGAATGAGCCAAGAGGGAGGCTTTCCTCCACCAGAGAGTGGGGAAGCGGAGAGGGCGACCTAGGTGGGTCTCATCCTGTCGACCTGCCCGCTAGGTGTCTCGGAAGCCCGACGAGGTATCTTTCCCGCCCCCAGAGAGGGCTTCCAAGCTTGCATTCATCTATGGCCCGTCTCCACACCTCTATTTCCCTTCTGAGTAGTGTAGTCGTGCAGAAGAAGATATTAGTAAACTTTTCTAGTGAAAGATTTTTTTCCGCATCAATAAAAGTAATTCACAGTAGCTGGGCAGAGACCTATCCTTTACTGTTCTTTAAAATGTCTTGTATTTGTTTAAATTGTCCCATAATCTGTCCGATTTTTACTTTCTTCAAATTTCTTAGACTAGGGGTAGCCTAGGGGTTAAGTCTCTGTGCATCATTGCTACGGCCTAAGTTTGATCCCCGGCCAGGGAGGGGACCCACATGGCACAGCAGTCCTCTCCTGTCTCCCCGCTGCTCCCCTCAGCTGTGTGTTTCAGTTGATCTGCCTGTTCTGCTCCCCACTCTGACTCTGGTGAATCACCCCCAACTCTTCTGGCCTACACCCCAGTTCTGTGTCCCTCCCTGACAATTTCTTAGGCTAGAAAATTGAATTTTTTTGTAGGGCTACAGAGCCTAGGCGTTACGTGATGACATCTGACTCAGGCATGTAATAGTCACTGAATGTTCACAAAGTACCCCCTCAACCCTGCCCGCACACTCTCCAGGTAGACCTCCATGCTTAGCGTTAGATGGAATTCCTGCCAGAACACTGGACTCTGCCTGGTAGTTTCCCCTGGACATCCTTGGTTTGCTTCCTGCTTCTGACTTTTCAGCCCTTTCAATCCCCTGAAGTTTGTTCCAGGAAAGGTCAAGAGTATTGGTTTCTGGTAGCAGCCAGGACTTCCCTAAGGGACAACTAATGTCTGCTTTCCTCTAGGAGATCCTGCCAGGCCCTTCAGACTGAGCTGATGGGCTGAAAGACCCACTAGCAAAGGGCTCTTGGCCCCCAACAGAGCTAATTCACTTGAGAGAATCACATTTCGACCCCCTCACTTTTCTCCAGTCACAGAAAAGTAGCAGAAACCAAAGACCTGGGGGAGTGATTCAGTCTGTCAGAATTACCTCATGGAGCGTTTGTAAAATAAGATTCTTGAACCCCAAGGTTTAGGGTGCTGATTCAGTCTCAATAGAGACCTAAGGATTTCTGTTTCCTCTCCCCGCCCCCTGCCTCCCCAGCCCTCTGTCTGCCGCCAGCCTTGGACGCTCCCTACACTTCGCTTTCTAAACATGTACTGGTTTTACTGAGCTACTTGAAGATTTGTCACATTTGATTTCCATATGTGTAACTCCTACGTATGTTTGCTCCTAAGTCATACACGCATCTTGGGAAAAGGACATTCTCGTTTCATGGGACCATGATATTGTGCCATTAAGATGAACAATTCCCGGATCTTACATATAGCTCCATTTCATTTTCCCCAACTTCTGCACTCTTAAGAGTTTTTAGATCTAATTTTTTAAAAAAGATTTATGTATGCACACAAGAGCTGGGGTGGGGGCCAGAGGTGTGGGGGCGGGGTGAGAGGAGTCACCAGAGCCAGAGTGGGTTGCAGAACAGGCAGATGGACTGAAACACACTGCCGAGGGGAGCAACGGGAGACAGGGAAGGTCTGCTGGGCCCTGTGGGTCACTCCCTGGCCGGGAATCGAACTTGTGCTGCAGTGGCTGTGGATGCTTCACAGTGGGGTGCTTAACCAGGGGGCCCCTACTATTGCTCTTATTTTGAAAAGATTTTACGTTTTCCCTACACCGTTCCTTCCCTTCTACCCTCCTCGAAGAGGGTGGGTTTCAGAAGACCTGGGTCCCACGGGGTCTGCTGTCTATGCAGTGAAGCAAGCTAGCTGACTCTTGTGGGCTTCCTCTTTGAAACAGGCGACTGTGACGAACAAGACCTTTTGGTTCTGTTTGCAAACTGTAGTACCTGACTCAGGGCATGTTAATAACGAAGCGTGTCAGTTCAGTACCAAACAATTGGCTGAAGCAGTCAGTAGCACACTTGGTCCTGCAGGAGACCATAAACACGAATACATTATATGTGCAGAACTCAGTGTTAGGGCGCTGAGGCGGGTAAGTTGAGAGGCATTGGTTTCCATTTTAAAGATGGAAGATTGAGACCCCCCAAAAGCTAAACAGCTTATCCAATATTCTGTTATTGCAATTGCAGACCAGCAAGGGGGCGGGGGAGGCGATTTTGTCCGCTCTAGATTCGGTCTAGATTTTGTCTGCTCTAGATTGCTCTAGATTTTGTCAGCTCTAGATAGTGCTCTAGATTAGACTCTTCAATTGTGACAATGAAGAAAGAGAACAAAAGGCCCTCAGGTGTGCTAGCAATTAAGTCGACTGAATTCTGTGCATGTGACTGGCCTCTGGAGGGCCGAGGAGATGCAGACTGGACAACATTTGGGTTCCTGAGAGGCCAGTGTCCCCCCAGTCCCTTTGCAGAGTGGCTGGGCAGAGCCTGTTGTTGCGTCACTGCTGCGTGTGCCGCGCCCTCTGGGGACTCGCCGCCGGCCTGACTTCTGCTCAGGCCTGGGCGCAGCGCTGAGCCCCGGGCCGCGGCCTCCCTGTGCCTGTCTTCCCTGTGGGGCCGTGGGCAGTTGGCGAGGAGCCTCCCCGGTCTGCACCTCCCAGGAGCGCGTGCGCATCTGCGCACCTCCTGACGCAGCGCAGGTTTGGCGGGTGTGGTGCACCAGAGTTGTGGCTGGGGCACCGGCAGAGATTCGAATCCCTGTGTGTGCAGAGAGCGGAGGCGCCTTCTCACTGTGGCGATCGTGCTGTCTCGGGGAGACGTCCCCTGGGGGCCTTGGAGACACGGCCTCGGCCTGCACTGTGAAGGCCTTGTTTCGGGGAGCTCGCTGCTGGGCTGCCTCCGGTCTCGGCCAGTCTCCCCCAGGACTGGAGGAGCACACGTGGTCCTCCCCCAGCTGCATAAAGCTGAGGTCAGGGGGGCGAGGAGGACGCCACGGCCGGAGGATGAAGACTCCCACACGGTGCGGCTGCCCCAGCAGGTCGAGAAACCATCTTTATTTACGAACTGCCTGCTACCAGAGTCCAAGAGTAACTACCGTCACAACACAAGGGACAGACAACGGGCGTGGGCGTAGCTCCCTTTCAACCAGACTGAGTCGGTGGTGGTCTGAGAGGCCCCGCCCTACAGACCCTGGAGGGAGGGGGTAACTTGGAGGAGTTGGGGGCCGTGGCAGGGGACACCCCTCTAAGGGCACTAGGCTGCCTGTGGCTCTGAACAAAGCTATCAGGTCCATTTTTACCCCCTCTTCAGCTCCCCTCTAAGGCCTGCCTTCCCAAGCTCTGTGACTGCCCATAAGCTCGAGGCCACCGGGTGCCCTCAGCCTCCAGGCACGTCTTCCCAAAACGCCCACTGGCTCCCTCACACCACGCCCGGAGCCTCTTGGGCAGCCTCCTGCAGCCCCGGATGAAGCCCAGGGCACAGCCCGGCCGGGGTCTCCCCAGCCGCTGAGGGCCAGTGTCATCCCTGCTGACGCTGGCCTCCCGAGAGCAGGAGGGTTTGGAGCTGGGGAGGAGGCCTCCTCAGGTGTGGGGTCGGCCTGAGAAGAGGCCAGGGCTCTGGGGAAGCGGGAGGCCTCGCGGGAGCCTTCCCCCGGGACCGTGCTGCGCTTGCTCCATCCCGGCTGGCAGAGGCGCTCCCAGATTCTGTGCACAGCACCTTTGGCTTCTAGAACCTCAGCCCTGGCAGGACACAGCACCCCCAGCCCGCACCTGTCCTCTCCTGTCCTAACCTACACCCAGGCCCCTGGCTGTCAAAACTCTTCAAAGTTACCTAGAAAAGGAAGAAGCCGCTTATCCCTCCAAGGTCTCACAGCAGACGGTGATGCCCCAAATCCCGGTCTCTCCTGCTGCTTCATCAAAAAGAAAAGCCCCCCCCCCCCCATGGCGTCCAGCNGCTTATCCCTCCAAGGTCTCACAGCAGACGGTGATGCCCCAAATCCCGGTCTCTCCTGCTGCTTCATCAAAAAGAAAAGCCCCCCCCCCCCCATGGCTTCCAGCTCCCCGGCACCATGTGCATCGCTTGATGCCCTGAACGAAAGGAAATCACCTGATCTCGTGGGCCCAGAGGCCGCCTGGCGAGGTGCACGCTGGGGCCGTCAGAGCAGCAACGGCCAAGTAGCCAGGGCCGGGACCAAGGGCCCCCGAGGCGGAGCCCGAGCGTGAGGGATGGAGCTGGTCTCCCGCCCTAGGCCACAAGGCACTCCCGCCCGCCAAGCTGCGGACAGCGGACAGCGCTCGTGGCAGGGCGTGGTGGGAGAGGGAGCCCAAGAGGCAGCCACGGCCACCGGGGGAGCCGCCCCAACGGGGGAGCCGCCCGCGTCTCCCAGCCACCTGAGCAGAGAAGATGGAGGCCGGAGGCCCAAGCAGGCAGGGGCTGGGGGTCATCGATCTCGCCTTCGCCGCCACGAACGGCCCCACCCAAGCCGCCCAGGAAGGAGGCCGCGAGGCACAGGCGAGTGTCCTGCATCTCCGATCGCTTAGTAGACCTCAGTCAGGGCTGGGCCCGAAGCCTCGGGCTGCAGAAACGGCTTTTACACAGTTCTGCAGCCCCAAACAAGTTCCACCGCCAGGCGGAAAACCCTGGCATCTCGCAGGCCTGCCTTCCTCCCGCTTCTAACGGGCCTCCTCAGACCGAAGACTCCTCCTTGTCCTGCTGTCTCGAGCCGGGCCGTGGCCGCCTTGCACCTGGAGGTCCGGTGTCCGACTGGCCGGCCCTGCATCTCCGGCCCCGCCCCCTCGAGAGGGCCGCTTAAGGCAGTGAGAAAAGGACACGGTGGGCCTTGGCCGGCTTCTGGTGGTCAGCACCCCCTTTTGGACAGAACCGGCCCAGGCCAGACCCCAGCCACCTGCCACGGGGGTGCGCGGGGGGCTGCGGCCGAGATTGGGGTCCCAGCCCTTGCGTGGTAGGGGCGGGCGGGCAGTGAGGAGGCTCCAGAGAAGCAGTCCTGACGGGGCGAGGCGTGCGGCAGTAGCTGGGACAGGAGCGTGAACGCACGTTTAAAAAAATCCTGGTGGGAAGCGTCAACGTAAACCTGCCCAGGGAAACAGCAGGACCGAAAGGTCTAAAAAAGCAACAAAACAGAGATCTAACTGTAAACTCCAGGGCCAGGCTGTGGTCCCTGCGGTGGCCGCTGCTGCCCCCGCCATGGAGCGGGCCCGCGGCTCCTCTGCTGCCCGGAGTGGGCGCTGTCCTTGCTTCGGCCTCTCGGAGCGAGGACGAAGGCGCAGGAGGCTCCGGCCGGCACTGCCCGCTGTGGCCACAGCAGGAGGAAGGACAGGGCGTCTCCTGGCGCCCATCGGGCCTTGGGCCAGGACACAGCCATGCCCGTCACCCACGGTCACCCACCTGAACCTCAGGCTCGTCACACCCCACCGTCCTGCACCGCCTCCTCAGCCAGGCCAGGCCACTCAGCACTGCCCCGTCTCTGGAGAGACAGAGGCGAGCGGAAGGCAGGAGACTCCAGCCCTCGGCCCAGCCGGCCGCTCACCGGCGCAGCCCCTTCCCTCTGCTTCCTCAGCCTCGGGGTACTCGGCAGGGGCGCGCCAGAACCTCTTCCAGCGCCGCTGTCCTGTGCCTGCCGGTACACCCAGAGCTCCGAATGTCCCATTTATTGACCCTTTTTCTTCCAGGGAAGCTCAGGAGCAGTCCGAGGCGGCCTGGGCAGTGGGCCGCGCCAGGGGGTCGCAGGGTGTTCCGGGGGGCGACCCGGTTTCCCCTTTGCCTTCTCAGAAGGACCCCCCACCCAGAACTAATGCCACCAGGCCTGCGTGAGTTGGGGCAGCCCAGCGGGGCCCTGGGCCTGCAGGCTGAGCTGAAAGAGGGGGGCACAGCTGGGGGCTGTGCAGGAGGGTCTTGGCGGGGTGGGGGACCTCCCCAAGACGAGCCCTTTAGGCACCCGGTCACCTGTCACGGCTCCCACTCCGGGGGCGATGGGTGGGTTGGCAGTGTTGATTAAGAGGGCGCGTCATCTGCCTTTCCACTGCGCCTCCAGCCACGTCTGAGCGGCTCCTCTCAGCTCGGACCCCAGCAGCCTGGGGTACCAGCCCCGAGGTGGAGGGGCTCAGGCTGCTGGCCTCAGACGTCAGGCCCAGGTGGCAGGAGGGAGGCCCGTAGGGGTCGTCAGGACGTCGGAGAAAGCAGGAGCGTCTCGGTCCCGGGCCTTGACCATCTCAGCCCGGGGCCCTTGGGCTGGTCACATCCAGCGAGTGTTCCCGCCAGGCCGAGGCGTCAGCGCTCGGGGAGCATAGTCCGCGCGGCCACGTGCCTGGGCCATCTCCACCGGCGCACAGACACGTGGGCAGAGCCTCCTCCCTCAGGCCTGGTCCTCCCGTCCAGGCGCCGCGAGGACCAGGCCTGTGTCCGCAGAAGTTTCTGCCTGGCGCCTCTTGATGTAAAGAAGAACAGCCCTTCCGGGCTCTGTCTTGTGTGAAATGCCCCACCGTCGTGGAAGGGCACCGTCTAGAGTGGGGGCTGGCGCCAGCCATTCTCAGGCACGGTGCCGGGCTCGCGGGCGTCAGGAAGGACTGGCCGGCTGCGTGTCCGTCGGAGGCAGGCGGCGGCTTGACGGGAGGGAGGGCGCCGAGATCAGAGCTGCAGGTAGCCTATGAGCAGCAGCACGGCCACGGAGTGGAAGAGGATGGCGCCGGGGTGCAGGGCGGGGCAGACCGCCGCGTTCTCCACCATCATGCTTGTGCCTGGAACCCGCAGGCGGAGAGGGGCCCGGTCAGCTGGGCCGAGGGCAGCTGCCCCCACCCTGGCGGCAGCCTGCAGCCCTCCCCTGGGGGGTCTGGGCCAGCCCCAGGACCCAGAGGGGTTCTCAGCTCTGCACCCACAGCGTGTGTCGGGCCTGCGCGTCTGCGGCCCGGTCTCCCTGGAGGGCACACTCACCCCAGCCCTCGGGGCTGCTGGGGTGGGGACAGCGTTGCGGCCACCCTGCCGTGGTTCCTCCCGCCTCCCCATACCCCTGGGGTTCTGGCCGGTGGTGGGAAGGGCTCCTCCCCCAGGCTCCTGGGCCCCTGACACTCCCGGTGCAGCAGGCTGGGGAGAGGCGGCACCTCCATTCCTCACGATGTGGACTTCTGCGGGGATCCCGTCCCCCCCGGGCCCTGTGGTCCGGATCTGCACCAGGGCGTGGCCGATGTCCTCGGGCGCGGCCACCTCTATCCAGTTCTTGCTGGTGAGGTGCAGCGTGGGAGCCGAGTGCAGGTCGTGCTGGTACAGCATCTGTGGGGGCGGCCGCCAGGCTCACTCCGCCCGCCCGTCTTCCCGCCCTCGGCAGGCGCCTCGAGGAGCCCAGGTGGCTCCGAGCCCCCGAGGCTTGGTCTGCCCACCGTGCCCCCTTCCCGGGGTGGGGTCTTGAGCAAAGCGGGCCTCCTCGGGCCAGAGGGACGCCCAGACCTCACCCCATCACCGCCCCACGGACCCCTCTTCTCAGAGTCTTGGCGACAGGCCACCCGAGAACCAGCCACGCATTCCACGCCTCTCACAGCCACGGCCGCCGTCGCCGGCCCACGTGACTGTCTTGCTGGAACCTGGTGTCCGCCGTGCAGACACTGCGCCCGCCCCACGCCGGCCGCCCCGCCTCACCTTATAGCCCGTCACCGCAGACTCGTTCCGGAGGGGCACCACGGGGTCCCACTTGATGCTAAGACTGGAGCTCGAGAAGGTCCAGGAGATGTTGCCAGGAGGGCGCCGCGGAGCTGCGGGAGGAGGGAGAGGCTGGAGGCCTGAGAGACGGCCTCACCGCCCTCGCCCCGCCGCGGCCCCTCCCTGTGTGTGTGTGTGCCCGCGGGGCGACCAGAACGCTGCCCAGGGCTGCCCAGCGCGAGCCGGCGAGCGGGAAGAGGAGGAGTCTTGCCGTCCAGCCCGGGGCCCACGCGCCCCACGCGCCCCACTGCTCCCCGGCGCGGCACACTCACGGGGCTTCATGGTGGTGGCGTTGCTGGAGGGGCTGGCAGGCCCGGTACCCGCCCGGTTGTAGGCCCGCACGGTCACGTGGTACTTGGTGCTGGGGTGCAGGCCGGTGACTCGGGCACTGGTGTCCATCCCCGCCGTCCTCACCCTGTCGGCAGCGGCTTCCTTGTCCCCGGCTTTCCAGTAGCGGATCTGAGGGGCAGGGGTGCCCAAGGGCCGTCGGCCAAGCCCAGGCCTCAGGGCTCCCGGGACCCTGGCCCCGACTGCCCACGCTCTGCCTCTCTCGGGACTCAGTTTGGTCTCAGAAGCCTGGTCGAGCTGCGTCGAGAGCACGGTGAGTCCCTGCTGCCCCCTCTGTGGCCCGGGGGCACGTGAGGGCGTCGGGGATAAGTTGGGGGTCAGCTGGAACCCAGCTCCACTTAGCCCAGAGGAGCCGCGGGGTACACCCCCTCCAGGGCACGAGGTGTGTGCCTGGGCTTCCCGCCTGCTGCGGCAGTTGGCAGGCGTAACAGCAATAAACGCGAAGTCCACCTAGCGGTCGTCTTGATACTAAGACCTGCGAATGTGCTTGCGGGCCGAGGTCAGCTCGCCTGGGCTCACCCAACCTGCTGTTCAGGCCCAGCTGGCCCTCCTGGGCACCCCGCTCACCCGCAGACCTGCCTGGGGCTCCTCTCTTGCTCCCCCTGCTCCCCATCTACCCCACAGGCCCCAGTGCGCAGTCTGTGGGCTCAGGCCAGCAGCTGCTGGGCCAGAGCTCCCCAGGGAGGACACATGACGGGCGCGGAAGGGCGTCTGCTCCACAGCCCCGTGCCAGGCCAGGCTCCTTCCAGCACCAGCTCCCCGCCTCGGCACCCCTGGCACCCCCGGCTCGCTGACTGACCCCAGCAGCGGTGCCCCCAGGCTGCCTGCAGAGCTGTGCACCCACCGGCAGCAGCGACGGCCACGAAGCCCACACCCACGGCACCTCGTGCTGCCTGCCCAGTCGCGAGAGGCTGGTCCCGGGCCAGAGGACTGCGGTGCGGCCCTGACCTGGTCTGGCGGGCCCTGCGCGGCGCTCACCTCATAGCCCAGGAGGATGCCGTTCGTGTCCTGCTGCACCGGCTCCCAGGTCACGTTCATCTCCGAGGACGAGACCCCCCTGGCCCAGACCTTAGTAGGGGCCACCCTGGGCTCTGAGACCGACACAGAAAGGGTTCGAGTCTCAGGCTCTGCGTCCTGAGAGCAGCTGCCCGCCCGGACGCCTTGCTGAGGATTTGAGCCCTGCCGGCACGAAGGCCAGGTGGGGTTCCCGAAGCACCCCAGAACCTCCTGCCCCGTCCCCCAGGCTGAGGGGACACAGGCGGCAAGGCAGGGAGTGTGCCGACACTCCGAGCCCAGCGGGGCCTCCACTGCCCTGCAGGGAGCTGGCCGTGAGCCCGCACTCCTCCTCCTGCACCCAGGCCGCTAGCGGGGCGGGCGGCAGGCCCCGGCGGGCCCACCTTCCTCGGCCGAGTACACCAGCGCGGTGAGGCTCTCGGGCCCGTCCCCTCGGCGGTTGTAGCTGCGGATCTTGACCTCAAAGGGCGTGTAGGGCCGGACGCTGTCGTTGCTGTAGACGAAGTAGTGGGTGTCGGCGCCGGGCACCCGGGCGTGCTGCCAGCCGGCGCTCCCCTGCCTGCGGAAGGACAGCAGGTAGCCGAAGCCGTCTCCGTTCTGGTACTCCCGAGACACGGGCTGGGGGGAGAGCGTGGCGTGGGCGGGGGCCGTGCAGCGGCCGTCCCCCGTCCTCGCCCTCCCCCGTCACCAGGAGGGGTGTCCAGGGCCGGGTACAAGGGGCGGGCGGGGGCGGCCTCGCTCTCGGTGGGACCCGCCGGCCCTGAGCGCGGCTCGGGCTCCCGGCTTACCGTCCAGGTGACGACCAGCTCTCCGGGGGCGCCGCCTCCTCCGCTGAGTCCCGAGGGGGCCACTGAGGGCGCTGCAGGGCCAAGGCACACACCTGGCCGTTACTGGGCAGGGAGGGCAGCCCGAGCCTGAGCCTTCTGGGGCAGGGGCACCCCGTCTGTCCTCCGGGTGGGGCTCTGGAGTCAGGTAGAGCTCAAACCACACCCCTGCCCCTCGCTCGCTGTTTCCCGAGGCAGGTCACTGGCCTGTCTGAGCCCCTCGCCCCGCTCCTGGCCTGAGGGTAACACCTCTCAAAGGGCCGCAGGAGTGTGAAATGAAGCAAGGCCTCGCCTAGCGTGAACGTGTATGCAAAGGCGCTCACAAATGATCGCCGCTGGCTTTAATTAAACAACAGAGACAAGCTACGTCTGGCTTTAAATTCAGGGGAATAAACAGTCCAGAACTGCAGGGGATGCAAAAACCACTTCTCTGGAGTTGCAGGGTGTTTATTATTATTTTTACTTTCACGGCACATTAGACTTCCTAATTGCCTCCAGCACTTCATGAGGCTGATTCTCAAACAGGGACGTATTTCAGCAGCACACGGAGCTTGGCAGGGCAGCCTGACAACGTGCTTCTGCACAGTCCAGTTGCCGGAGACGTGCGGCTCGGCTCTGAGCAGGGCGGTCAAGCCTTGCGGTGACGAGGACCGGTGAGGGGGGGAGGACAGGCCAGAGCAGTGAAGTGACCACCTGAGGCCCCACCACGCAGACCTGGGCCGTTCTGGTCTCCAAACTCACCGCCTCTACGCTGCGTCACGGCTGGCTGCGTTCAGCGCTCCAGGACACGGACGAAGGAGCCCCCCTGCCCCACCTCCCTGGCATCTGGTCCCCAAACTCAGCCAGAAAGGGGCTCCTTCTGTAGTTGCTCGCCCGGGAGAGGTACCACTTAATGGTGACTGACCCCCACAGCCCGGAGACTCCACCTGGGCAGGGGACACGGCTCAGGGACACGAGGGCGGCCTTCACTGCACGTCCAGTGGGACGGACTGGCCGGTGGGGATGGGCAGGACCGCATCCTGCTGGCCCTCTGGCCCTGGGCCCCTGTAAAGGCCGAGCAGGAGCCTGAGCGCATGCGGATGGGCCTGCGCCTCTGGCCTGGGCGCCTGCCCCCTCCTCCCACACTCCTCTCTGGAGGGCGCCGGTCGTCCCTCCTGTCCCCAGAAAAGCCATCTCAAGGGGTCGCTCGCTGCTCCCCTAGTGCCCTGTCCATGTGAGCATGCGTGGGGGACACACACATGCAGTGCACACGTGCACATGTGCTGACACCCACACATGTGCAGACAGGCACATATGTGCACAGGTACAGACACACACACGCGCACACATGCAGACATGTGCACATGTGCAGACACGTGCAGACACACACACAGACACGCCCCTTCCCCAACTGATTTCTGCAGCTCCTGGACTTCCCATCACGTGCCCACCACCTCCCGATCCCGTCCAGTCCAGGCTCCACCAGTGTGACCCTTCCCTTCTCCAAACTTTGACTTTTTTCCTTTAAATTGAACTTTTCCCTTTGATATAGTCGCCGCGTCACATGCAGTGGTGGGGCCGGCCCAGGTTCCACACGGGGTTGGGCTGGACGGGCCTTCCGCCCAGAGGCAGCACCTGCCCCGATGTGCTTCCCCTCGTCTGCCCTTTGGGGGGCTGAGCCTGGGGAGCAGGTGGGACGCCGCTAACAGCTGTCCCCACGGGACCCCTCTCAGGACAGCTCGTGGCGCCCCGCTGCGCTTCTCGGGACAGCCGGGGCGCTGACCTGCTTCCTTGGTCCGGATTCTGCTGGACGGGCCACTGGGCTCCCCGGTGCCCAGGATGTTGCTGGCCGAGACCCGGAACTCGTAGTCCATCCAGGGCGTGAGCCCCAGCACCTGAGCCGTCTCGGCGTTGCCCTCGATGTTGGCGGGATCTGCAAGGCAGCTGGACTCAGCGGTGACTGTCGACCAGCTGGCCGGCGAGGGCCGCAGCTGGGTCCGAATCGCCTCTTGGGCCCTGCCCTCCTGGCGGCCCCTCCTAAGTGTCTTGACTTTCAGACACCAGGAAGTCGCAGCGGCGGGTGCGGTGCACAGCCTACCCCAGGGACCGCTTTCCCTGTTCCCCTGTCCTTCCCGCCCAGCTCCAGGGCACCGGCTGACCGCTGCCTCCTCCAGCCCTCTCGGCACCGCCTGCTGACCTGCTCCTCCGCTGGCCTGGGGGCTCCCGCAGGCAGAGCTAAGCCCGCCCCCTCGGCTCCAGGCTCCCCTTGGGCCCCTGGCCCCAGCCAGGCCTGGCTGGAACGACCTGGGCGGGGCCTCGCACTTACTGGTCCGAACCTGCCTCCACTTCCCCGCCGGTGGCGTGCGAGCTTGCAGGGTGTACTTGGCAATGGGGCTGTGGTTGTCGAAGCCACGGCTCCAGCTGAGCTGGACGGTGGTGTCTCCGATGTCCCTCACTACCACGCCTCCCGGAGGGCCCGGGGGACCTGCAGCGCCGGGAGAGAGCGGAGCGGGTCACGGGCAGCTTCACGCCCGAGCCGGCCGGGTTGTTGCAGTACCACGAGGGGGCGCCAGAGGGCGCCGCAAACACACGCGGGCAGGGGGCAGACAGGCCGCGAGAATGGGCTGGGCTGTGTCCGGGGCCGGGGCCCATGGAGCGGTGTGCAGCTCTCCAGCACCCGGCTGGACTCTGAGCACTTCAGGCTCAGCAGTCTCCGGTCTAAGGGCCCGTTGGAGCGCACTTCTGAGCTCTGGGTGGGGCGGGAGAACATGGCGTTCGCCTCGGACCTCTGAGCTGCCGTCGGCCCAGGGCACCGTGCCCCATCCCGCCCCGCAGCTTTCCAGCGGCGAGAGCCGGGCGGCAGGTCACAGCAGACCGGGAGCGGGGTGTGGGTGGGTGGGAAACCCCGTCACCTCGAACCAGGACCGTGGCCTCCTTGGTCGCGCTGTCCACCACCGTCTGGGCCACGCACGCGTACTTGCCCCCGTGGCGCAGCTGGGCGTTCAGGATGGTCAGGTCTCCCACGGTCTCCTTCTGCACCCCAAGAACAGGACGGGCGGGTCGGAGGGCGCCCGGCCCGAGGCTGCGGCGGGCCTGAGCCCCGCCCTGTCTCTCTGCCTCACCCACGGATGCTCGGGCCCTCGGGGAATCCGCTGCTCCCAGGAGTCCGCCCGCCAGGCAACGCCACCCCAGGGAACTCGCTGGGGACCGCGTGGCGAGAACGGCGGCCCCTGAGCCCCTCCCCTCACAGACTTGGGGTGGGGTCTGGGGGCCTGGCCCGCGGAGGAGGACCGGTATGCACACCAGGGCGGGCGGCGGCTCCCGGGCTACCCGTGTCTTGGGCCCCGCCAACCCGGGGGGAGGAGTGCGGGGCTCTCCGCCCGGACTTACCACGCTGGCCCTCCGGTAGTGGCCTCCTGGCTTATCGAGGTCTATGGGGAAGTCGTCCAGGGTCCAGACAAAGGTGAGGTCCATGGTGGGGTCGTGCGAGGCGTGGCACTGCAGAGTCAGGTTGTCCCCCAGGTTGATGTCGGCGCTCGAGGGGGCCAGCGTGATCTTGGTGGCGTCTGTGAGAAAAACAAGGCCCCGGCTGGGTGGGGAGCTGGGTGGGTGGGGGAGCAGGCCCACAGGGAGGGGAGGAGAGGGCGTCGTCCACACCCCCTGCACCCAGAGAAGGAGAAGAGGCGGCGTGGCCAGGGCCAGCTGAGCTCTCAGGCCCCACAGGGCGGGAGGGAGGCAGGAGCGGGTTCTGGAAGGTGGTGCGGGTGGGAGGGGTGGTTCCCCGGGTAACCTCAGGCACACCAGAGGGGGTGCGGGAGCACGAGGCAGGGTGGGAGGAGGGAGGGTGCCGGGCGAGCTGCAGTGCCCTGGTCGAGCCCGCAGCCCCAGCCAAGCGCGAGCTCACCTCGCACCGACAGGATGCCCGTGCTGTTGGCCTTGCCCATGAAGTTCTCCGCGAAGCAGGTGTATTTGCCCTCGTCCGAGCGGCTGATGTTCCTTATAACCAGGGTGCCCTCCGGCGTCACGGTCACTCTGCGCAGGACACAGATGGTTACCCCCAGGCAGGGCTGCGCCTGGGGCGGGGGGCCGGCCGGCAGGGGTGGGGGCGCACCTGCTGCTGTTGACCAGAATCTCAGTGCCTTTGCTCCAGAGCACCACAGCCTTGGGCGCGGCCCGGGGCTCGCAGGGGATGGAGATCTTGCCTCCGCGGGCCGCAGGGATCAGCCGCCTCACGGGACTCAGCCTGAAGTCGGGGGCCAGTGCTGGAAGAAGAGGGGCCCCCACGGTCACAACGGTGCCCACTGTCCTTGATCAAGATGCCACTTGATGGGGGTCTCGGCAGCCAGCCCGCAGGGGCCCCGAGCTGCTCACCGGGGTCTGCCCTCTGCACCCCACCTTCACCCCCACGGTCTTCCAGTTTCTGCAGTGGCTTTCTATGACCTTGGGTCCACCCAGCAGTCAGGAATATCTCGGAAACCATAAATTGGGGGCCTCCCTGATGGCGCGAGGGGTTACGTCTCAGCACTGTGAAGCGTCCGCAGCCACTGCAGGGAGTTCGATCCCTGGCCAGGGAGGGGAGCCACATGGCGCAGCAGACCTCTCCTGCCTCGCCTGCTGCTCCCCTCAGCAGTGTGTTTCAGTAGATCCACCTGTTCTGCTCCCACTCTGGCTCTGGTGACTCTTCTCACCTCCTGCATCTCTGGCCTGTACCCCAGTTCTTGTGTGCGTAAATACATCTTTTTAAAAAAAAAGAAACACTGCCCCCCAGAACTGCAGCCCCCGCCATGTGTCCCGGGCGTGCCCTGCTTCCGGCCTGTACCTTGCACGGCCAGCTCGGCGCTGGCGTAGATGGTGCCGTGCTTGTTCTCTGCCACGCACTGGTACATGCCCGAGTCCTCCAGGCTCAGTCTGGAGAAGCGCAGGTCCCCGGCCAGCACCTCCACCCGCGTCTGAGAAGAGTCGGCGGGGCGGGCCGGGCGTCAGGACCACGGCAGGGCGGGTGGGTGGGCGGGCAGGCAGTGCTGTGGGGACCTCCACTGAGGAGAGGCGCGTCTGTCCAGGTCTGGCTCAGCCGAACCAGGCCCCCGGGGCTCTGCGATGCCCGGGCCTCCCCACGCCCCACCTGAGACTGCAGCGTCTTGGGCGGAGCAGTGCCAGACCCCAGCCTTGCGTTCTCCCAGTAGGACTGGCTGACCAGTCTGATGTGACTCTGGGATGAAGCAGCACCCAGAGCCGCCCCCTGGCACCCTGATTGGCGCCCAGGGTTGCCGTGGTGCAGGGGTGGAGGGAACCGGGCGATGGGGGAGGGAGTCCCAGGTCTCCTACCTGGGAGGCCAGGGGCTCCCCATTCCGCAGCCAGCGCACCGTGGGCCGGGGCTTGCCGGCGGCCGCGCAGCCCCAGCGCAGATTGGAGCCGATGTCAGCCTCAGTGTCTGAGATCACCTTGAGCCACTCGGGCTGAGCTGTGGACAGCAAGGAGGGGAGGGGCTGGAGGGGCGTGGGGGTAGTAGCTGCCCGCTCCTTAGCGCACCAGCTGGTGGGATGCAGTTCCCGGCTAAGCCCGCAGGAGGCGTCCTCATCACGGAGTGGGCGGAGTATGGGGGCGAGCAGCAGGCCCAAGAAAGACCGCGACTGCTGCAGCAGACTTAAACCATTCCCGGACCTTCCACCGACTTCCTGCACTCGGACTGGAGTTCCGAGCTGGCCAAGGGACGGCTCCTGCACCCACACCCAGCACGGTCCCCGGGCAAGAAGCCTTCAGTGAGGGGCCGCCCACCCCCTTCCGGGCTTTGGGTCCGGACCTCAGGGACAAAGGGGTGGGGGCGGCTCTGTACCCTGCACGATGATGCGCCCCTGGGCGGTGTCCCGGCCCTTGGCGTTCTCGGCCTCACACTCGTAGGTGCCCTCGTCCTCGAAGCTGACGCTGGGGATCTGCAGGGTGGGCTCGGCTGTGGTCCACTGGGGGGACAAGGAGCCGTCCACTTTGCGCCACTTGATCCTCGGGACTGGGCTGTCGGGGGAGACGCGGAAGGGGCGGGCTGAGCTGGGCAGGCCCCCCCCCCTCTGCCCGTAAGTCCCGGGCTCGTGCGCACCCAGAGAGGCTGGGCAGGTGAGCATGGGAAGGGCTGTAGGGGGTAGGCCCTGGGAAGCAGGGATGGGGGAGACCAGGTGGGAGGGGCGGGGCTCCTGCAGGTGGGCGGAGCACCAGGGAGGCGCAGAGGCAGCTCTGTCCCTTGGCCGCCTGAGATGCCAGCGCCCCTGACGGTCTGTGTGAGCTGTGCCCTGCAGCTGGCTGGCTCTCCCCGCCCCTGCAACGGCCACTCCCCTCTTCTAGGGCTGCCTCCTCAGCAGTGGCCGTTGGCCCGGGTCTCAGGGCTCCCCTCCCCACTTTCAGAGGGGCCATTTCAGAGGCTTCCAGAGGGGCCTCAGCTACTAGTAATATGTGTGCAGAAATGGGCCGAGATGCCAGCGCGAGGGCACTTCCCAGGCACTGCGTGTGCTTTGAGTGTGGCTTTTCTGGACGCCCAATTACTCTGCGTGGGGCAGGGGTCTGCCGAGGAGCCGCAGGAGACACTGAGGGAGCAGGGGCCAGTGTGCGGCTCGCGTCACTTCACGCTACAAACACCGAGCACCGGGGGGGGGCCCTTCACGGGGGGGGGGCAAAACCTCCGCCGCGACCGTCAAAAAGGTGGCGGTTGGCATCCAGAGGGCACCTCCTTCGCGCCAGGTGCCGTCCTCGCGTGCGCCCGGGGAACCCGCAGCAACCCTCGGAGATGCCCACCGTCCTCGGCACGGCCAGGGCGTGCGGGCGGGGAGGCGGGCACGGTCGAGCGTGTGGGCAGGCGCTGGGCCGACTCCGGCACCTGCTCCCCCTGAGCCTCGTGGGCTGCCCGGGCCGTCCTGCGTCGCCGGAGGGCCCGGCGCGGGCCAGGCGGCCGTGTGCGCGATGCCCGGAGCGCGCCCTGCAGCCAAGCCGTCGAGGCACCCGAGCGAGCGGGGCCCCCTCCTGCCCTCCCCGGCGGGGCGCCCCAGAGGCTGTGCCTCTCCTCCGCCACCTACTTCCCGAAGGCGAAGCACTCCAGGGTGACCCGCTGGCCCACCAGCGCGTAGGTCTCCGCCGGGAGCCGGGCCTTGATGTTGGGCGCCAAGAGCCGGGTGTCTGCGGAGGGGGTTCGCGGGTCAGACGCAATGGGCGGGGCCGCGACTCTGGCCCACGGCGCCTGGACCCCTTCTCCGGGAGCCGGCTGAGGGGCCGAGGCCTGGCTGCAGGAGGAGCCGGGGTCCACCGGGCCGGCGCCCCGGCCACGCTCCTTCCCCGGGGGTCCTCTCGCCCCCCGCCCCCCGCTGGCCCTGACCCTCAGCAGCCAGGTTGAGCTGCGCGAACTTGCTGAAGACGCTCTTGGTGGAGAAGTCCATGTGGCTGGTGGCCAGGCAGGAGTAGTTGCCCAGGTCCGAGGCGTTGGTGCGGGCGATGTACAGGTTGCCCGTGGTCTGGGACACGAAGTGGCGGCCGTCGGTCGGGATGAAGTTGGGGAACTCGTTGAGGAGCCAGCGGTAGGACAAGCCTGGGACAACGGGGGTGCGGGGTTAACATGCGACTCGGTGGGAGCCCGACGTGCGGTGGGTGTTGACCCTTTCCTGTGAGTGCCCCGCTGCAGGGAGAGCCTGGGCAGACACGGCTCTGTCCCTACCCTCGGTGGGTGCCTTCTGCTGCCAAAGCGGGGGCCCCGTCCTGGGGGCCCCGTCTAGGGCAGGGCGCAGAGCTAGAAAACGGCAGACCCGCCAAAGAAACACGGAAGCTTCTAGAGTTGGGGGACCTGGCGGCAGGGCCGCCTCGCCTCCACCCCGTCCAGACGCCCTCCCAGGCTCCTGCGCCTCAGGTGGCCCGGGGTCCCCACCCACCTGGGTAGTGGGCGGGCGGGTTACAGGGCAGCATGACCCCCCAGCCTTCGTGAGTCTTCACCGGGTCTCGCTCCTCCTTGGAGAACTCCTGCAGAACTGGGGTGCGGGACGGGCCCTCAGACTTGCGCTCTGAGCTGGCGCCCTCCCCCACTCAGCTCCTTGGGAAAGAGGCCTCGGGTGCGCCGTGTCACCCGAGGCTGGGCCGCACTGTCCCTCGGGAGGCCCTTCGGGACCCCCGCCCGCGCATCCCCCGACGGCGGCGCCCCGGGTCTCACAGCCGAAGCGGAGCACGGCCTCCCTGCTGACAACGGTGCCCACGGGGTTGGAGGCCAGGCACTGGTAGACGCCGGCGTCCTGCGCCTTGGTGGGCTTCATGATGACCAGGTTGCCGCCCACCAGCTGGTGGCGAGAACCCGGCTCCAGGGTCATCTCGGTGCCGTTCATCTTCCACCTGCCACAGGCGAGAGGCCCTCCCCTGAGTCCCGCCCGGGGCCGGGCCGATGAGGGGAGAGCTGGACGTGGCCATGCCCTGCGCCTGCCCCGGGCCTCACCTGTAGGTGGCCGGAGGGCTGGCCCGTGCGCGGCACGCCAGCGTCACCTTCTCCTCCGTGGACTCCTCCGGGAACAGCAGGCTGAGGGGCTGGTCTTCGAAGACAGGCCCGAAGGTGGCCAGGGCGCCGCGGGCTGAGCTCTGAGCTGCAGAGGGGCAGCACCGGGGCCTCAGGGCCGGCCGACTGCAGCCTGGTGCTGCCCGGCAGGGCCGGCTGGGCCGAGAGAAAGGCCTTACTTCCTGCCCTGTCCAGGGTGGCCACGGGCCTTTGGGCTGATGTGACCGAGGAACCGCATTTTAAATTTCATTTCATTTTAATGCATTAAAATGTGAACTTAAGGTCCAGCTGGTCAAGTTAGCTCCGTCCGTCCGTCCCACACACACACTTGGGCATCGAGCGCCTGCTGGGTGCCTGGCCTGGGCCCAAGTCTGCGCGGAGACGAGAGTGACCGGGGCCCCTCCTGGGGCATCCACGGCCAGGGAGGACAACGGGACAGGCGGGAGCTACAGCAACGGCTCAGGGCGCAGGCCTCAGCGTGGAAGCCATGGACCCAGTCAGGGCTGCCTGCGGGTGAAAAGTGGGGCCGGGAAGGTGCACGAGGCCCCAGTCGTGGGGGCAGAGTGTCCAGAGCCCAGTGGCCCTCTGGACCACACGCCCAGCGGAAGAGCCTCTTATAGAAGCCGAGGGACCCCAGAGGGCGCGGGAGGAGGCCGGGCGGTGTATGCCCGCAGGGAGGGGTGGGGACTGGGGAAGAGGGCCTGAGGATGGGCGGGCAGTAGCAGCTTGGGGCATTTTCATAAAATACAGTGACAGAGACAGGAAGTCCCAGAAAAGGCACGCACGGGCCCAGACCGCTCCTGAGCTTGCGGAGCAAATGGGCACCACGCAGGAAGTGGACTTTCCTGCTTGCCTGCCACCTCAGGCAGACGCCCCTTTCCGGCCCACCGTCTGGCCTCACGACGGGCCATAGCAGGGCCTCACGCCTGCCTTTCTGCAGGGCGCGTGGACTCTGCCTGCTCCACTCGCATCTGCGGTGTCAGGCAGGGCCAGGCCACCCCTAATTGGTCCCCGCTCCTCAGTGCAGCCGACCTCAGGCCCTCCTTCGTGGGTCCTGGCGGGGGGGGGGGTCCCATTAGCCAATTAGTGCCTCCTCGCCCAGCTCCACCAGCTGTCAGGCCTATCCGGGGGATGGGAGTGGCCCGGCCACAGCTGAGGCCCGGCTGGACCCCTGGGAGCCAGGGCAGCTATTAAGCAGCAATCAGGACGGGGAAGGAACAGGCTGTCAGCAACGGCACCTGCCCCTCCCGGCCGGCCCCTCCCCGCCGCCCAGGCCTCGGGGACCGCGTGGCATCGCCTTGGCTGGGGCGCCTGGTTTAATCCCAAGTTAATGACAGTGATGGAGAGTAGGGACCCCTGCCCCAGCTGGGACCTCCGGCGTGGGGCGCCGAGAAGGGCCGGCTGCTGGGCGTGCCCGGCACAACAGCAGCTTCCAGTAAATCTGTCTGGATAGGTGGGGGTGGGCGGCCTGGGGGCACAGAGGCTCTAAGACTGGCCTCCCCAGGCAGCTTCCGCCCCTGCCTGCAGCTGCTTCGCACGTCCCGGCTGCTTCTCCCGTGAACCCCATAACTCCCACTGACACGCACACGTGCGTGCTCACTCATGCCTTGCTACCCACCGCGGAATCAGATGCACACCTCTGTGCCTGGCACACACGCACAGGTGAGCTGGCACACCTGGGCATCCGCCGTAACAAAGGTCGCGCTGCTCATGGAGGCCATGCTTTCGAAAGTAGCTCTTTGTGAGACGGCACTGCCGTTTCTCATCTGACTACTGGAAAACGAGGCTCAGGGAGGGTCAGTTGCCGCCTCAAGCATCCTTCTGCACGAAGAGCAGAGCTAGGATGTGGCCCACCCCAGCCTCATCCCAAAGACGTTGGCATCTTTCACCAACGTCCAGGATTCTCGACCTGGTTTCCCATCAGAACCACCAGAGGCCTGCGCCATCCCCACGCTCCCGGGCCGGGATTTCTGGCCTGAGGCTCTGCCGCCTGGCCACTGGGTAGAGCCGCCCAAGTGTGCTGCAGGCTTCTCCACACTCGCCATCCCAGGTGCAGCAGCCGCCATGCAGCCATCGCCTCTGCCGGCTTCCCATCATCCCAGACACCCTCAACCACCCCGCAGCTCCCCGAAACCACACACGGCACACGGCGCCGCACACCGACACACACAGACAAAGCCTCCCCCTCCCTGTCCTCCAGCTCTGCGGGCTCCTGGCTCTCCCCTGGTTCACATCAGGCAAGCACAGGCCATGGGAGCTGCAGAGGAGGGGCTAGAGGCAGGTGAAGCCAGACCCTTGCTTGCCTCCCCAGGCCGCTGTGCCGGCGGGGCAGCAGAAAAGCAAGTGTGAGGCTATGCTGGGGTGGGGGGAGGGTGGCGCAGCGGTGGGTGGGGCCGTGGGGGGGCGCCGGCGCAGCGGCGGGTGGGGTCACTCCTGTCTGCCTGGAGATGGCCGGTGGCCACAAGTGTGGAGAAACTGTCTGGCCTAGTCTCAGGAGGTTGCAGGCTGCGGTGCCCTCAGCCTCGTGGCAGGGCCCCGTCCCTGAGGACCGGGATGCTGAGGAGCCCGGCGCCCCACCACTCCCGTCCAGGCCGGGGCAGCTCGGAGGCAGCCCTACTTCCCAGCAGCCTCGCTCACCGCGGACAGGGTTGGGGGGCGGCCAGGACACAAAGGGGGCAGCCGAAAGGGTGCCAGTGGGTCCTTCCCCGGCGAGAGAGGACCCAAGAGGAGGTGTGGCCTTGCAGGGGGCCGAGAGCTGACTCCCAGAGGCCAGAGGGAGGGCAGGGTGCTTCATGGAGAGCTTCGGGGGAAGGGGCGCATCTATGGGCCCGGCTGGGGGTGGGGGCGGGGCAGGGGGTCCACGGGGGCCCCAGCAGGTCCCTGAGAGTAGCAGGGCGGGAGACCTGGCTGCAGCCCCCACAGGCTGGGTCTCTGACCTGCCCCTGCGCTCCGGGCTCTGGCTGCTGGGCTCTCGGCCAGCACACACCGCCAGGCCGCCTCCTGGGCCCACCGCGCCCATCTCCTCACACTGCCCCACATCAGCCTGTTTGCTCCCGGCACACAGCACCCTGAGAGCCCCCAGCGTTCTGTGCTATTTGACCCCGTCTCCTAGGGCTCTGGGTCATCCAAGCAGCCCGGCCGGGCCGACGGAGCCTGCACAGGCCTGCCGCCTGCGTGGGCAGCCCTGAGACGCGACCAGTGCCGGAGGAGGGCGGCTTCCGACAGTGTCATCTGGGCTTCCCGGCACAGGTGACTGCGCGACACGCGGACATGGCAGCAGAGGCTCGTTTGGGGCAGTCTGGTTGTGCCGCGTCCTGCCTGTGGCTCAGGCCGGTCGCGTGCCCTCATGCCATCGTTCCCTCATCTACGCCATGGACGGCCAGTCCGTTCCCTCCCCTCCTCACCTCAGAGGGCCATGAGGGTCCCCAGCAGGACACTGTGTCAGGAGGTGGTCGCAGAAGCCGAGACCCCAGGCCCTGCTGCAGGCATCTCAGCCACAGCGGTGCCAGGACCAGGCGCACCCCTGCCCAGCACCCCTGCCCCGCATCCCTGCCCCAGCACTCCTGCCCCGTATCCCCGCCCTGCACCCCTGCCCCAGCATCCCTGCCCAGTATCCCCTCCCCGCATCCCTGCCCCAGTATCCCCGCCCTGCACCCCCTGCCCTGTGTCCCTGCCCTGCATCCCCCCCATCCCCGCCCTGTGTCCCCCCGCACCCCTGCCCCGCATCGCTGTGCCCAGCGCCCTCTTACCTGGCGAGGAGACCAGTGCCGCTGTGAGCAGCAGCAGCAGCAGGTGACACTTGCTCCAGGCGGGGGTCCCCATGGCCGGCGCGGAGGTGGGGCTCAGGGACGGACACTCAGGACCTGGGGAGGCAGCAGGGAGGGCTCCTACCCTGGCACCTCCCAGCCGCAGGCACATCTGGGCATCTGCCCCTGACCTGGGCCAGCGGCTCCAGCGTGCAGACCCCTCCCCCTGCCCCGCCCAGGATGGGGCTCGGCTATCGCAGAAGCCCTTCCCCCGCTGGGTGCCTCCGGGTCCTGGGAGTCTGGCTCTGCCCTGCACCCCCAGCCAGCAGGCGCCCCCCAGCCAGCAAGTGCTGCTCGGAAGCGAAGCGGGGCTCACTGGGAGGCGAGAACCACCTGCCGCTGCCTCTGCCCTGGTCGCTGCTTCTAGTGTGGGGTCCGGGGCATCGGGCCCTGACTGGGCTTTGGGAGCTGCGGTGTCTTCCTCTAGACTGGGGCGTCCCCCTTCCCCCTCCCCCATGGCTTCTGGGGGAGGGGCCCTCTGGGAGGGGCATTAAGTTCCCAGGACCAGCCTTGTCTTTCTAGGGCAGGGGTTTCCCTGGGACCCCCATACCCTCTCGCCAGGGTCGGGCCACAGCCAACTGGGGGCTGCACTGGCGGTGAGTGCTCCCCAGCCAGGGGCTCAGGCGGGCCTGGGGGCTGAGTCAGCGCCCCCCCAGGGCCCCCCTCCTACAGAGAGGCCCTTAAGCCCTGGAGCCCTCCCCCGGCTGCACGTCACCCCAGTCTGGGCGATGGGCCCCACCCTGAGAGGATGGGCAGGCCGCGCCCCTCAGGTTCTGGGGGAGCGTGCGCTCTCAGGGCTGGCTGTCGGCGGCCTGGGCGAGCCTGGGCTTGGAGCTGCCTCGCGAGCAGGCAGCCCGCTGCCCGTGGCTTCCTGGGCCTCGCCGCTGGCTTTGCAGAGACCCAGGGGAGAGCTGAGAAGCCATGCTCCGGCTCCTGCTCCGGCTCCTGCTCCAGGGGCTGGGCTGGGGTTGAGCAGAGGGCACGCTCCGCCCCAGCTCCGGCCTCACGACGACGTGTCCTCCACCAGGAGGGGAGCGCGGGGCCAGCTCTCCTCCAACACCCGGCCCGTGCTTGGCACCCACAGATCCAGCATGCGCCCCGAGACCCGCAGGCGCCCTGCCCCTCCAGCACCCCGCACCGCATCCCCGAGCCTGTGCTCAGAGGGGCACACCTCAGGGCAGCCCCAGCCTGCAAGGCCCCGCCCTCGCCCCCCCTCCCAGGACCCCCGTTCTCGCTTGAATGCAGCCTTGGTCTTGGCTGCGCCTCCCGCTGCCAGGCCCGGGGCCTGCTCCAGTAGTTGACCTGGGGCCCGAGGGGAGTGGCCGAGTCTCTTTACCTGGCACCGCCTCTGCCTGGGAAAGTGCCCGCCCCGCTCCACGGGTTCCACGCGGGACTGAGCGCAGCTGTGAGTGCGCGTCCAGGCGCCAATGGCCACACTCGGCCACACACTCACACTCACACTCAGCCCACCAATGGAGAGCGGACACAACAGAGGAGGCCGGCCTGTCTCCAGTGACCCCTGGGGGTGACCCCAGGGCAAAGTCGGGCACATGCGTGCACACACACGCACAGTGCACACTCAGACACACTCACAGATACATCCTTTTTCATACACTCTCAACCTCACCCATCCCCTCTCCTATGCTTCTCGCACGTTCTCACACTCACCCTTACAGCTGCACACACTGCCCCCTCCCTCCGCCTCCCAAGCACACTCAGGTTTCTGGGGCTGGTGGGAGGATCGTGCTGATGCCTGTGTAGTGGGGAGCCCCCTTCTGATGGGGAGATCGAGGGGCAGGAGTTAGCGACAGCAGCTCCTCTGGGTGGCTTTGTGAGTTTGGGCACGTTACGGCCCTGGCGAAGACTCAGAGTTCTCATCTGCAAAGTGGGGACCATAACACTTAGTCGAGAGTGTTCTGAGAGTTGCATGAGTCGGGACAACCCTGCAGGGGGCCCGGGGGCCCTGGGGCCCTGGAGGGGGCGACCAGAAGGGGAGGACGGGGCTCCTGACCCTCCCCTGTCGGAGCACCCCAGTACGGCTGTTTCGACGACCCGGCCCCTGCTGAACACGGAGTTCTGTGGCTCAGCATCCAGCAGAGGGAGAAGGTGCTGGATCCCCTCTGCCCGCCCTCTGCCTGCTTGCCGGCCCTGGCGCCCAGCGAGGGCCGGGCATGTCGAGTGTGCAGAGCAGAGCAGGTGGCCCGGGCGTGGAGACCTAGGCAGTGCGAGCCAAGAGTTTGCTGCTCCCCCAGCAGTGCCGGCGAGAGCAGCGTGTGTGCGTGTGGTGTGTGCGTGCGTGTCCCTCACTGGTGGGGAGTCCGGGACCCAGCCCCGCCTATTTCCTTGTGACCTGGAGACCTGCACCCGGGCTCCCCCGCCCCGCCCCTCAGCGGTGCAAAGATCTGTTCTCGCCACAGACGCTCACCGGCCTCCTGGGGCCCGGGCCTGCCGCTGGCCCCAAACATCACTTTAATTCAGACTTTGTCACCCTTGGGCTGGAGGACCCAGGGCGTCCCTGGGGGCCGAGACCTACAGCCTCAGAGGAGATAGGCTTGGGGAGCGGCTGGAACCGGGGAGCACCTGCACTTGGGGAGCACTGCAGACCCGTCTGCCTGACCAGGTGTGCATGGAGCTCCATTATGCGCCAAGGCCCATGTGAACACACACATGCACACACACATGCACACGCACGCACACGCAGAGCCTGGGTCCCTGAAGATGAGGCAGCCGGCACTCTTGCCCCATGTTCATGTCCACGGCCGTGTCTGCGAATCGCGTGCCAGTGTGCGCCGGGCAGTGAGGCGGCGAGGGAGGCACGCTTTGTACTGTTCTTGGCAGGGACGCGCCTCGGTGCCCGGGCCGGCCAGCACCCCACCTGCCCCACGACAGGTCCCGGCGGCCCAGGACTGAGGAGGCCGATGTCGCGAGCGGGGCTGGCGTGGAGCCCTGGCAGACCCGGCGCGGACCCCGCGAGCCCTGAGCCAGCCAAGCCTGGCCCGGGCCAGCTGCCCCGGTGCAGGGTGCGGGCACAGGCTGGCACAGCGGGCACCGGCTGTCGCCACTGTGGGGTTGACCCCAGGAGGCACCAGCACATAGGGAGTGTGCAACTCGGGGTTCAGGGGCACCAGGGGGAGCTGGTTTCATTGCTGGGCCTGGGAAACAAAGGGCCCGGGAGACAGCTGGGGCGCGGATGGCTGAGAGCTGGACCCCGGCACACGAACGGCAGGGGCTGCTGGGCTGAGGACATCTGCACGGAGCCAGCTGGACAGTGATGTACTCCCCCAGCGCTGCCACCGCGACCCCAGCCCCGCCTGAGTCTGTGTCCCGACAAGGGGGAGTTGGGACTGAGGGACTTGGCGACTGTTCTGGACGACGCTGCCGGGCACGGAGGCTGGTGACCGACC
This sequence comes from Galemys pyrenaicus, assembly GCA_019455555.1. NCBI lineage: Eukaryota > Metazoa > Chordata > Mammalia > Eulipotyphla > Talpidae > Galemys > Galemys pyrenaicus. The sequence goes on along the minus strand of JAGFMF010011641.1, from coordinate 3,611,281 downwards.
GCAAGCGGACAGGTGCGGCAGGACACCGAGGGACCCTCCGTCTGTGGCCCAGCACGCCCCGGCAGGGTCTCCCCGCTGACTGGGCTGGACTCGCGCTAGCGACTCCGCCGGGCGTGAGCTCGCTGCTTGACCGCTAGCCTCATCGCCCTTCTGCGAATTGGGGGCCAGGACAGTCCCGTCACTGGGCTCTCGTGAGGCCGCGCCTTCCCGGCTTGCAGCAGGTGCTCGGGATGGTCAGGTGTCTGTGCTGAGGGCGCGGCCAGCCTCAGCACACGGGACACACGTGTCTGCCGATGTGCGCACCTCGAGGCGGCGGCGGGGCTGCCGTGCACGTCAGGGACTCACCCCCACACCTCCCGCAGCGTCCTCCTCCTTCCAAGCCCTCGGCTGCAGGCCGGGCGGGCACCACCCGCAGGTGCCCCAGATGCAGGCGCGGGACAGTCAGCTCCACATCCCAAGAGCACCCCAGCTCTCCCCAGCCGACTCCGACCAGCCCTCCCCTGCCTGGAAGTCTAAGATGGGGGGAGGGGTCTGCCTTTAAAAAGGAATCCCACCTGGGACAGGGTCATTGTCCTCCAGACAGTCTGGACCCTCCCACACCCCTCTCGGGGGACAGGGGTCACTGGGGTCCAGTGGGGCTCTTGTCATGTGGGGCTGTCGCTGGAAGACTGCTGGAAGGCACTGGCAGGAGGACGGGGAGGCGGGGAGGACTGGGAGGCAGGGAGGACCACGGTCCTGGGCTGGAGGAGGTGCTGGGCGGCCTGGCTGGGATGGGGCAGGGACGGGTGGAGTCGGCTATGCAGCTGGGCTCTCTGGGTCCTCTCTGCATGCTCCCTCCCTTCTTCCTCTCTTTGTGTTTGCAGCTGGGCCCAGGCCCTGCCCCATCCCCTGAGGGGGCCGGCTCAGGGATTTGCCCAGGATTTCAGCACTGGGGACCCCCTCCCCCACCTCGTGCTAGATCTGCAGCGAGGGGTCTCTGCCCCTCCTGCCCCTTTGCTCCCTGGAGAGACCCCCTACTGGGGAGTGGGAGGGGACCCTCCACCCTCTCGGAGGGCTGGGACAAAGGGCAGCTGTGCCCAGACCCTAGATTTCTGCTTCGGCCTTGCCCGTGTGGTTGGGCCACAGTAGGGGAGTCCCTGACAGGAACAGGAACAGTTGTCCCACGGTCCTGAAGAACCAGCGCAGGAGGAAGTCAGCAGAGCAACTTCCCATGCCCACCACCCCGGGGTGTCCTCCCCAGCCCAGCACAGCCCCGCAGGCTGGTTCAGAGTGAACTGGGGCGCTGAACTTGTGCCTTCAGTGAGAGTGCTCCGGGGCCCAGCCTGAGCCTGGGGTAGCCAGGAAGGCTGGCGGGAGCCCCAGAGGGAGCCCCCTGATCTGGCCGAGCAGACGCGGAGCAGGTGTGAACCAGGACCAGAGGAGGCAGCAGCTGCTCTGGACAGCCCTGGGGGTGTGGGGGGGCTCCCTGGACCAGAAGGCCCCTAAGGTGCGGGAGGGACACTGCCATTTTTTGTTAGGGGAGAACATCACACACCTTTGCTTTGTTTGCGTCCTCTGGGTACAAGAGAAATGGGGTCTCTTTTACAGCAAGCGCTCCCTGCAACCTAGGACCCCCCCGCCCCCCGTGCTTCATCAGGGCAGAGCAGAGGGAAGTCCTGTGACCGTCCAGAGTGACAGAACCTGGGGGGCTTGCCCTAGACTGGGGGGCCCGGAAGGGCGGGGCCATCCTGCGGGGTAACCTTATGGATTTCTGAGCCCCCTTTGGAGAGGGTGACTGAGGCCAGAGAAGCACAGCATCGGGCTCATGGGCCTGCTCCTGCTTCCGGGGGCTCTGTCTCCTCCGACCAGACCCCGTTCTCCCGCCGCCCGGGGCCCTGGTCCACGTGCCGGGCTCACGCAGGCCAGATTGAACTCCTCCTGCTTCTCTGGGCCTCCTCGGCTCCGCTCCTCTCTGGTCGGTCGTGCCCCAGGAAGGCCCCGGGTCTACGGGCACCTCCCACACTGGGCTCCGAGAGGCCTTCGAGACACTTTCCGACAAACTGTTGGCTTGAGGACATCTGGGGTGCGTGGGACAAAACCCCAAACCACTGCCGTGCACGATGGCCTCAGAGCTGGAGCAAACACCAGGGGCACCCCCTCCTGTGTGCTCGTACCCCAGGAGCCAGTTTGGAGGGAGACAATATGTGCAACCTCCCCCACACAACCCAGAGCCCCTTCTGGTGTGTCTGGACACAACTGGCAGAGAAGGGCCGGACGGAACCGCACAAAGAGCGGATATGGTGGGGGATGGTGGGGGGTGGGGAGGCTGAAGTCAGCGCAGCCCTTGGGGGGGGGAGGAGGGGTGTGCAGGGTGAACTGGGGAGCCTCTGCCGGCCCTCGCAGTGAGCACGGGGTCCTGCATCTGGGGTGCCTTGGGCATCAGGGGCTGAGGGTCCCCATCCTGTCTGGTCTCCTCCTGGCTCCCTGCTGCCGGCTGAGGACTCCTCAGGGGGTCGCTGGGAAACTAGGGATAACTCTGACCCTGTGGCAAAGTGGCTCTTGAGGCTCCTGCAGCCTGGCTGGACCCAGCGAGGAGCCTGGGAGCAGGCTGTGGCCTCTCTGAGGACGGAACTCCCCTGGCCCCAGGCCGGCGCCCCTCCCTGCGCCAACGCCCCAGGTCACCCCACCTCTCCCCCAGATGGCCCACCTTTTCCTTGACCTTTGCTCTGGCTCTCTGAGTGGAAAGGAGTGGAGAACCAGACGCTGGAGGCCCGAGGGGCTCTCCGGTCAGTGGGGGGGGGGGCCCTGACACGGCTGCTGGAAAGAGGTCAGGTCCCCGCGGAACTGGGCTTTGGGACTGTCCCTCCTCTGCGGCCTCTGCGCTCTGAGCAGGGGAGAGAGGAGCCAGCAGGACGGGAAGGGAGTTGGGGGATACTGGGGTGCCGGCTGAATGGAAAGGTGGCAGGTTCTGACCAGTGGCAAGCTGGACTGGACAGGGAGGAGGGGGTGTGGGCTGCGGCCTCTCCAGGGCTGTGGTCCCCCGGCACTCCCGCCCCACCTCACACTGGCCCTCTGGACCCCAAACTCCAGAGCAACTCTGACTGGCAGCTTTCCCTGCAGGGACCCAGAAGCCCCTGACCTCTGTGGTCTGCCATGGGCGGGGGGGTGGGGGTGGTGGGCCCAGTCTGTCCCCCCTCCCCCCCTGCATAGCGGGGCTCTCCTGGAGCAGGCCTGTCTCATCATACCCCCTTTCTTGTTTCTCAGCGTGCCCCTGGAGAAAACGGTGGGTTTCAGCTTCCCCACCTCTGACCCTTGGGGGGGCAAGGGGAAGGGGGGGCAGGGCTGGGCAGCAGCATTGCCCTCTGGCACTTAGCTCCACAGCTGCCGGTGTCCGGTCTGGAAGCCCCCGCCCACCCAGCCCTGTCCTTACTGGAAAGACAAACTTCACAAGCCCGCCTTCCCTCCCAAGGTGGGGAGGAGGGGGAGGGGCTGGCAGGTGCGGCTGGGGAGGAGGGAAGAAAGAGAAGGAATTTCAGCCCTGCTGTCCTGTCCTCTCCTCTGTGGCATGTGCTTCTCCCCCTGAAGCCCCTGCTCCCCGACAGCCCATCGCTGGAACTTGCACCCCTCCCTGTGTCCCCCACAGAAGCCCTGTCAAACTGAGCAAGACTTTGCAAACAGGTCACCTGCAGAGCAGACCCGTGGACTCAAGTCTGGGCAGCCAGGCACTGGCCCATCCGGGGCTTCTGGGGCCAGCCTGGGGCCTGGGGCCTGGCTTCACAGGCTGGTGGGCCCTGCTCTGGGGCCCGAGGCCCTGTGGCCCTCCCTTCTGCAGGCGGTTCTGACAGCTAGTTGGAGGGGGCTGGAATTCCCGGACAGGCTGCTGGGTCAATTTCCCTGCTAGGCTTGGCCTGCCGGGCCCTTCCTGCCGCCACCCTCCGTAGACAGGGCGGGGGATGGGGGCTCCTCGATGAGGCCACTGTGGGCTGAGGTGAGAAGTCAGACTGACCTAGGGGAGCCCCGCCCTGCCCCCCCGCCCAGGGCAAGCCGCGCAAGGGAGCCCGCGCCGCCGCCACAGCCCCGGCAGCCCCGCTGGAGGACCCGAAACGGTGGCACCTACCTGAGGTGGAAGACGGGTGCTGGCGGGGCAGGGGGATGCGGCCGGTGCGGCGCGGGGTCCGGCCGGCAGCCCGCCCCGCGCCCGCTGTCCGCGGCCCCTGGGCCCTAGCGGCGGTCCTGGCGCGGCGGCGGTGGCGGCGGCGTTGGAGGGCGCGTGTGTGTGCGCGCCCCGAGCCTCTGCAGCATCTCTGCATCGAGATGTGCTCCTCCCTCTGCCGGCTCGCTCACTGGCTGGCTGCGGTCCTCGCGCCGGCCGGAGACGGCTTCCTCCGGCACCGGCCCGCCCCCTCCGTCCCCACCCTCCCGCTTTACCTCATTTGCTGTCACTTAAAGACCGGGGAAGGAGCCAGGGCGCCGGCCCTCCTCAGGCAGGGCGAGCTCGGCCCCGCCCGCCCCGCCCGCCCCGCCCGCCCGCGCTGTCCGCCTGCCCGTCCCTGCCCAGCGCTAACGGCTGCGACGGGTGGGGTGCTGCGGAAATGGAAGCGTCTCTTGTCCCCAAACCCGGAGGCCGGGAGCCCAGCTCGTCCCCTCAGAAAGAGGGGGTCCTGTCCGAGGTGTGGTTGGGAGGCTCCAGCTTGCTGTGGGGGCAGGCGGCAGGGTGCTGCGGGACCACCCACTTTTCATCATTTTTGTTTCCCTTGCGCATAGAAGTAACAGGCTCTTTGTTAGAGTAGCCCCACTGGAGGAGATCTAGACACGCAGGGAGGTCCCTGCAGGTTTCAGCCCAGGCCTTGCGTCGGTGTTAGCACTGCCGGGAAGTGGGGTCCCTCCTGCATGGTGACTGGCCACGTGTTTTTTCACCCGTAGAGTAGCTCACGGACGCCCTTCCACGAGCACCTGTGGTCCAGGTTTATTTCTAATCGATGGCCAAGTGAGGTCGCGAAGGCTGGCTGGACGGGGCTCGGGGAGGGCAGCCTGGGCTCTGCTACCTAGTTGTGTGTGTGGCTAAGGCCCGGCCCTCTCTGAGCCTCGCCGGGAACCTGGAGAGAGCCGGGGCGCCTGCCGCTCTGCACCAGGTCACACAGGTGCCTGCTCTGCTCCTGGCCGGGGCTGTGCTCCAGACGCCAGGGCCTGGGGGCGGAGGGGCCAGGGGCCAGGGGCCAGGGGCTGCCATCTGGGTGGTAGTTGCCCGTCAGGCTGTCACTGTTGTCTCACCCCCTCTGGTCCACCTGCTGCCCAGCTCACGCAGACAAGACCAGTAAGTGGGCCAGATGCTGAAACAGCTGAAAGGGCCAGGCCAGCCTCAGAGCTTTAAATGGCAGCTCCCCCTCTCCCTGAGTGGCTGGGGGAACACCTGGGTGGGAGGGAGAGGGAAAGAGGGAGATGCAGAGTGGGGGAGGTTCTGCTTCAGGCTGCAGCCTCCCTCTGGGATGCTTAGCCCAGCAGATGCTCCCGGTGGGTCTCCAGCCTGGCCTTCTGCTCCCCTCTGCAGGGATTCCCCACTGGGGTGCCAGCTTCTTTGTTCCTGCGGGGCCACAGCTGGTCCTCCCAGGCTCTTCTTCATTGGAATACCAGTGGCCGGTCACATCGCCCCCTTCCCGCCTGCCCACTCTGCCCTGACCGGCTCCCGCCTGGGCCTGGCACAAGGCTCCTGGGCTGCTGCGGGAAGCTTGCCCTCTGACACCACCCCGGCCAGCCCAAGCCTGACCAGGGCCCGGGTGGTTTGCTGAGAGCCAGCCTGGCACGCCTGCTGGGGGCAGGGGAGGGGTGTCGTGGGGTGGGGGCCCCCACGGCTGAGGGCCACCTCAGAGACAGCTGTCTTTGTGCCTCTATTTTAGGACAGTGGTGTTTTGGGGTCCTTGGGCACGCCCACGGCTCTCTCCCCTCGAGCACGGGACTTGGGCCTGCAAGAGGACTGGGAGCACCTGGCAGCGCCCTGGGAGAGCGGCAGTCACGCCAAGTGGAAGCAAGAGCGTTTACTCAGCAGACCTGGGCTTGGGAGACATTGTCTCCTCCCTGTCTGAAGGCCCCGCCGGGCCTTTGATGGGGGTGGGGTGGTGATTGGGGCGCCTCCAGGTCTCTGTTCCTGAGAAGAGAGTAAGGCGGGTGTTGGGGTGCAGGCTGACTTTTGTTGCTTTGCCCACTCGTTTAATGCTATGTTATCATAGTATTATTAGTTATTATATAAATTACCGATAATAGTTTGGGCGTCTCCGATGTGCCAGGGCCGTGTCAGGTGCTTCACCTGCGTTAGCCACCCCAGGGACATGCTGCTGTTACTGTCATTTGTCTTACAGGCGCCGCTCAGTGAGAGGAAGACCTGCTCGAAGCGAGCGGGGCGGGGCCTCCCTGGTGGCGCGAGGGGTTAAGGCGCAGCACCATGAGGCATCCACAGCACAAGTTCAATCCCCGGCTGGGGAGGACCCACAGGGCGCAGCAGACCTCTCCTGTCTCCCGCTGCTCCCTCAGTAGTGTGCTTCAGTGGATCTGCCTGTTCTGCTTCCCGCTCTGTCTCTGGAGAATCCTCTCACCCCCCCCACACCGCTGGCCTGTACCCCCGCTCTTGTATGCAGAAATAATCTTTAAAAAATAAATAAGCTGGGGAGGGGGAGGAGGCTGCCCAGCCTGCACCCAGGCCCAGCCCTCCAAGCCCTGCTGCTCGCCCCGTCCTGTTGGGTGGACACAGGAGGGTCCACGAGCTGCTCTCTGGTCCCCGCCAGGCCCCAGGACTCTCCGCGTGGCTGGCGGGAAGGGGCGCCTCTCCTCCGTGGCTAACCAGTGTGTTTCCACGTTCGTTATCCGGAGCGGGACGCGCCGTCTCCCGAGCCCCACAGACTCCCGGGCAGGGCCGAGGAGGACCAGCCCACGATGATCAGGTTCAGCAAATGGGTCACTAGTTGCCCACTGATATGTGGCAACCCCCAAGGGGGGCCCCCAGAAGTATCGCGAGGGCCCCCAACCCTTCCCACGCCATCTGCGCCTGCAGCCCCAGCAGATGGTGGCGGAGCGGGCCGCGGATGTCCAAGTGGCCAAGGAGGGAGCTGGAGGCCCTGTCCCAGGGGCAGGAGGGGGCGCCAGAGCAGGCCGGGCCCGCGGTGCGCTCTGGGCACTCTGGTCGTGTGCAGGGGTGTCCATCTGCTGCTCCAGGGAGGCTGCCAGGGCGGCCGGGCACAGCGCTGACGTCAGCCCGGCTGGCACGTGGTCCCGCGGTTTCCGGGCTACGTGGTCACACACAGGTCAGGCATATCCCCCCTCAGGGCCAGCCTCGTCGTCCAGAAAAGGGGATTTTTAAATAAGGATTTTATTTATTTATTTATACACACAAGAGCTGGGGCTCAGGCCGCAGGGGTAGGGGTGAGAGGATGCACCACAGACAGAGTGGGGAGCAGAACAGGCAGATGGACTGAAACACACTGCTGAGGGGAGCAGCAGGAGGCGGAGAGGTCTGCTGCGCCAGGGGTGTCCGCTGCCTGGCCGGGGATCGAACTCCGACTGCAGCGGTGACAGCGCTGAGGCCAACCCCCAGGCCACCGGGGAGGCCCTGAAGTGGGGAGTAAGACACGCCTGGCCGAGCCGAGTGAGTGCTGACCCGCACGCCAGGGGCCATCTAGCAAGGCAGTGCCGGCACACAGCAGGTGCTCAGTGAGTCTGACTTCCCGGGCCTTTGGGGTTCAGCCTCCCCTTTGTCACACCTTGGGGCACACCGGCGAGGCGGAGCCTGCTGCCGCGTGTCTGGACGTGCGCTGGGAGAGCCGGCCCCGGTCCGTCTGTCACTCTGGCCGCTCAGCCTCTGCCTGTCCGGGGCCCGCTCCGATGCCCCGCGTCCTCCGGCACCTCTCGCCCGTGTCTCCCCGCCCCTGGCTGCATGGCCCTGCTCCCCTCGCCACGGGACCCCATTTCCTCGCTGGCGAGATCAGTCTGTCCTCCTCGGGAGGGCAGTGCGGGCTGGCGGTTGGGCGCGGTCGGTGTGTTGGTGCTGCGCGGAGGTCCTCTGACGTCAGGGTGTCTGAGAGCACTGTGGACACGGCTGCGCCGCAAGCACTAGGGTCACGCCTCGCTGTCCCGCCCCTCCCCCGGCCCCCACCCAGCACCGTCCTGGCACACAGTAGGTCCTTGTGTCCTGGGTGCAAGATGGCCAATGGCAGCTGTGCAGTTCGGAGAGCGGGGGAGCGGGCCCGGTGGCTGCAGATCTGGGGGGCGGTGTGTGTGACTTGAGCCTGGACAGACGTGTGGAGGCAGGCGGGGTGCAGTCCTGGCGTGGGGCTTGGGGGACTGCAAGGGGCTTCATTTGTGTGAGGCGGGAGGAGCCAAGTTGAACTGGGGCTTGGGGGGCTGGCGGGGGGATTGCAGCTCTCTGCCTGCATTTGCCTTCCTAATTTCGCCCGAGGGTGTGGGGGGTCTGTAGCCTGAAGGGCATAATTATTCTCTTAGCCACTTCAAGCCCGGGCTCTTGGAGCTTCTTTTTCAGGCTTATAATAGACGATGCTAATGTAATTATTAATATTTAATAGTAATGATGCTAATAATGCCTGCATTTATGTGGCCTCTCCAAAGAACCCTCAGTTCTTTTTTTATGAAACATTTGGCTAGGGGGGGGGTGAGAGCGGGAGGGCGGGGGCAGGGGCAGTGGGGAGAGACTGAGGCGCAGGAAACCGGACCCGGCAAAGATGACCACTAGGTCAAGGTCACAGCGTGGGATCCGAGCCGGGGCCGGCGCTGGGCTCTGGCCCAGGCTCCGCCCTCGGCTGTGCCAGGGCGCTGAGTCCGAGGCGGGCGTCCCAGTGGGGGCATCTCCTGGCAAACAACCCTGCTGGGGCAGCTGTGACCCCGATGTGGGCCGGGCTGCAGAGCGGCAGCCTCTCAGCGTTCTTTGCAAGTGCATCCCAGCCGGTAACGGGCAGCCTGGGAGCACGGGGGCCCGAAGGGGCTGGGGGGGCCTGGGCCAGACCCCGCAGCCCCCTGAGCTGCCGGTCACTGCCTCCTGCCCGGGGCCGGGGCTCTGAGGTGGGACCTTCCAGTTCGCACCGTCTCTGGTCGCTCGGCCTCCTCGGCCATGGCTGTCTTTGCCCCATCACGAGTCATCATGACCAGAAAACGCGGAATACACAGTGACAAGACGTCAGCCCCCCGCAGTGTCCAGGCCGCCATGGGCCGCTGCCCGGGAGCTGAATTTATATGAGCTGAGTGAGTGGAGGCTGTGTGGACACGGTGGACTCTGGAGCCGGAGGGACTCCTGCTCTATCGACCGGCCGGGGCTGAGGCTCCTCTGCGGGCCTGGCCCTCGGCTGGGAGTGGTGGTGAGGCCGTCGGCCCCAGAGCAGTGCGCAGGGGCGCGGGACATGGTGCCTTGGGCCGCGGGGGAGGAAGCCAAGGGGGTCTCGGGGTCTGGCGCCTCGGAGGGTGGCCAGCGTGGAGCACGGAATCGGCTGTCCTCGAGAGGCGGCCTCACACCTCTCCTGGCTAGCCCCTCAGCCTCTGCCGTGTCCAGGTTAGCGTCCTTGGCTTCACGCTGATTCTGCGGCCCACCTGCCAGCCTTCTGCTGAGCTTTGCTCTGTGTCTGCCGCCCGTGACCAAGAACCTGGACTGATTCAGAACCTAGCACAGTGCCCTGAACAGAAGCAGCACTCGATACACAATAAGCTGCAGTTGTTAGACTTGTATGCATCCCTCTGCCCACCCACTCACCCATGTGTCCATCTGTCCTTCCACCAGTCCACCCACCCTTCCAAACATCCACCCACCATCCTCCCACCCACCCACTCACCATCCATCTGTTCATCTGTCTGTCCATCCATCTGTCCACCCGTTCTCTCACCCACCCACCTATCTACCCACCCACCCACTTACTCACCCATCCATCCATCCATCTGTCCACCCGTCCATCAGTCCATCTGTCTGTCCGTCCATCCATCCATCTGTCCACCCGTCCATCCATACATCTGTCCACCTGTTCTCTCACCCACCCACCCATCCATCCACCCACCCACCCATCCACCCACCCACCCATCCATCCATCCATCGATCCATCCACCCACCCATCCATCCATCCATCCACCCACCCACCCATCCATCCATCCATCCACCCACCCATCCATCCATCCATCCATCCATCCATCCATCCACCCACCCATCCACCCACCCACCCATCCATCCATCCATCCATCGATCCATCCACCCACCCAT
>JAGFMF010011641.1:3533808-3601012 GCA_019455555.1 Galemys pyrenaicus | reverse complement strand
ACCCACCCATCCATCCATCCATCCATCCATCCATCCATCCATCCATCCATCCATCCATCCATCCATCCATCCATCCATCCATCCATCCATCCATCCATCTGTCCATCTGTCCATCTGTCCATCCATCCATCTTTCCACCCGTCTGTCCATCCATCTGTCCACCCATTTTCTCATCTACCCACCCACTCACCCACCTACCCACCCATCCATCCATCCATCCATCTGTCCACTCATCCTCCCACCCGCCTGTCCCCCTCCATCCAACAAGCAGGCACAGAGCGCCTCTGCTACGCAGCCCTGGTGACCCCGAGGAGAAGGGGACGTGGCGTGATGGTGGACGAGATGTGAAAAAAATCAAACGAAGCCTGTGTGTGTAGGACCCGCGTTCCCAGAGCACTTGCTGGGCAGCCCGTGGCCACTGAGGCTCGGGAACAGAGCGCGTTTAGATGGAGTCCTGAGGACTGAGTGCAGCAGGCAGACGGGGCTGGAGGGCTGTGGGGCTCCGGGAAGGGGCAGCACTGGTGCCGAGGGGGCTGGGTGGGGTGAATTTGGGGAATGAGTCGCTCAGCACTTCTGGAGTTGAGGGTGCAGGCTGGAGGGGCGGGGTGGGGCATCATGAGAGCTGTGTGGGCCCTGTGGGGCTTTGGCTGAGAGCAGTGGGGCTGCTGGGGGCATCCAGAAGCGCAGGAGGGGACGGGTCTGGAGAGGCCACCCTGGGGCAGACCTAGCGGCAGGGAGGCCGCGCAGCCAGGTGTGGTCGGAGGAGAAGGACCCGCCAGGACTCGGGTCTGCGCTGCCCGCTGAAGCCTTCCCCAGGGCCCATGGGCCTCTCAGCACTCCGGGGCTCCACTCCCCCCAGATGGTCAGTTTTATGTGTCCGCTTGGCTGGCTCCAGTGTCCAGACACAGTCAAACCTGCTCTGGGCATTGCCCAGGGCGTTCTGCGGATGAGGCCACCACGCGGTCAGATGCCTTTAAGTAAGGAGACTGCGCTTCAGAGCAGAGGTGGGCGCCAGCCTATGTGTCCACGGGCCTCGAAAGTGCATCCGAGGTGTCCCGGAGGAAGAAGACATTCTACCCTCAAAGTCCAGCATTAACTCTTGCCGGGGCTGCAGCCTGCGGCTGGCCGTGCCAAAAAAGAACTTGGCAGCCGCACCCCTGTGTGAGCCCGCTGCCCGCTGCACGTATGTATGTGTGCACGCGCCCGTGTGTAACGTGTGTGCACCCCACATGCACTGTGCACACCCCACCCCTCCTACCGGTTCTGCCCCTCCTCCTGGGTCGCCTGGCCTCCTGGTTGCCTTCCAGACCCTCACATCTGCAGGCTCCTCCCTCCCACCCCTGCCCTGTGTCCCGCCTCCCCAAGGTCCCTCTGTGTGGTCCCCAGTCCCCCTCCAGCCTTAGCTCTGCACCTCAATTCCTACCCTCCCCCTCACCAGGCTTCTGCTCCCAGTCTGTCCTCCCCTGCACCCTCCCAACTGCAGACAGAGCTACCTAAAATGCAAATCAGGTTGTGTCACTCTCCTGCTAAAAATTCTTCAACTTCTCTTGCCTGCAGGTTTGATGGAGGCTCCTGCTTGTGCCATGTGGCTGCTGTCATCGCCCCCTCCCCCATCTCCAGCCTCTTCTCTTGCCTTCCCCAGCTCCCTGCAGCCAAATCCCGCACCTGCTCTTCGTGGAAGGGGATGGAGCTTCGTTTCACTCTCCTAGTGCCTCTTGCTGCCTTAGGTCTACCTGGTTCAGCCCTTGACCTCAGCACCTGGCCCAGCGTCCCCCCTGCAGGAAGCCGAACCTGCCCCAACGCTGTCGTGGCATCAGGTGGGGTGTTTCCATGCCCCCTCCGCTTCATGGGTCTCCTTGCGGCTGTGTGTCCGGCCTGCGTCTTCGATCTTCGCTTCCGCAGCATGGCGTCTGGTGCTCATTGCGTATTTGTTGACGACGAGTGGGTCAGCCATTCCCATCTGAGGCTCAGAATCGGGTAGAAGAGTCCTGAGTGCAGAGCACCCCGGGCAGACGCAGCAATGCCCCAGCACACGGCTGGCCGGGGCTGGGCTTAGACCAGTCACAGGTCACCACGCAGCCTGGAGAACAGCGGGAACAGCTGTCCCAGGGCCAGGGACGCAGCCTGGGAGCCAGCCCTGCCTGGCGGAGGCGGCGAGAGCTATGCCAACCTTCCTGGGGGCAGCTGGGGTTCAGGGCCGGCAGCGTGGGGGTACCGTGGGGTCCCACAGGGTCTGAGCTTGGAGGGCCTGACCTTGGTGCGATGCTCTTTGCTGCCGTCCTGGTTTTAATAGCTTTGGAGGAGAGTCCGGCTTTCTAATTTTGCACGGCCACTGCAAATTTTGTAGGTGTTTCTGTTGAGATCAGTGGGGTCACCCCACTTAAAACAGTGGAGGAGTGGGGTCCCATGCACCCCTTCAGGCTCTGTCCTGGCTTTGTGTGCTGGAGGGGTCGGTGGCCCCGGGGGGGGTTTTGATCCTGGAAAAGCCTTGAAAGCTGGGGTGTGGCCTCTGGGCCGAGAACGTGATCGGCATTTTTAAGTGGTTGGGAAAAAGAAAACTGTTTCGTGACACATGTAAATAATATGAAATGCAGATTTCATAAATAAAGATTTATTGGAACACTGCCACGTTTGTTCACTTGGGTTTTGTCTGGCTGCTTTCTCGCTGCGCCGCGGTGGCTGCGAGGGGAGCCCAGTCACCGCCTGGCCTTTCACAGCAAGTGGGCGACCCCTGGCTCTTTGTCACCGGCGCCCGGGGGTCGAACGAGGGTGTGTTCTCAGAGCTCCTTTGCCTGGTGTTTCTCGACTGGGCGGCCTCTGGTGACGCCGGGACACAGCGTGGCTGTTCCACGGGTGTGGGCGCGGCACGTGCTCCCCTGGCGTCGGCAGGGAGCGGTCGGGGCACTGCTCACCGCCCTGCCACGCACAGGGCAGCGTGCGGCGCCACCCAGCCTGCTGGCCAGTCGTGTGGAGGCCCAGCTGCTCCAGGCGGAAGCTCAGGCCCGGGAGGGCTGGTCCCGGCAGGTCGTCTGGGCTGAGGAACCACCAGAACTTCAGTTGCTCTGGACCAAGCACAGAGAGGGCGCAGGGAAGGTGCTTGGGGAGGCTCCCCTTTCCCGGCCCCTGCACTGGGCAGGCCTCAAGGACAGAGTAGCCTCTTTCTCCGCAGCTGTCCAAGGAGCAGGGGCATCGGCCTGGGCGGTGACCTCGGTCCCGGGAGCCGGCGTGCATGGGGATCAAGGCTGCCAGCTTGGCCATGATGGGGGCTGCAGGGGCTCGGGCTGCAGAGAGGAACTGCAGGCCTCAGCTCCTTGGGGGCCAGGTGAGCAGGGGGCCGAGACTGGAGGAGGGAGCTTGAAAGAGGGAGCGCCTCAGGGAAGGGGCTGGCACGGCTCCCACCCGACCTTCTGGAGAGTGAGAGGAGCAGATGCTGTGACTGTCAGATGAGATGCTCCTGGCACTTCGGGAAAGTGCGGAATTAACAAAGGGTGGCTGCTTTCAGGGAACAAAGTGGGGTGCGGTATGTACAGCTGGGCTGGCCCCCGGGGCTCCCTTTCCTTGGAGGGCAATGGGTCCTCTTGCCCGGCCTCTGGGGCGGTTGGAGGCTGGGTCTGGGGGGGCAGAGCCAAGCCGTGGGGCCTGGAAGCAGGGCGGGAGCATCCAGGCAGGGCTGTGTGGTTGCAGGCCGGGAGTCTAATCAGGGCAGGGCAGCTCCCCTTCTCTCCTGCCTCGGAGTCCAGCCCCGGCAGATGGCATCTCGCCCATAGAGATCCAAGCACAGGTTCCCTTGGCAGGAGTGAGAATTTACCAGCTGTTCCTTGCAGAGTCCCAGAAGGAGCCGCCAGTGTCCCCGAAACTGTCATGCACAAAGTGAGGTGTCCGAGGGTCTTCAGAAACCCTCCAGGCGGAGAGAGCTCCACGGAGGAGGGCGTCATCCAGGAGGCTTCCCCGGCCTTGGGAGGGCAGGAGTTTTTGGGATCACCGTGTGTCTGACAGTCACAGCAGGCTAGCTGGGTCCTGCTTCGAAGCGGAATTGGAGCCTGGCACGAAACAGGAAAAGAAAACAATGAGCCATTTTCCAAGGGGGTACGGATTTAATTGCAACGAGGAGCTCATTTCGATGCAAAGAAAGCTCTTCTGATGCTGAGGTGCAGGAAGCTAGCGGGTGACAGGGGAGCTGCGAGTCTCCCTCGTGTCGGAGACCTGCCTCCCCGGGGCTGAGCCTGCGAGCCACGGCTTTGTCTTCGGCCTCTCTGCCTCCCTGGCCCTGCAGGTGCAGCCGCCGAAGTGTAGATGGGAGACGGCCGCACTGGCCCCAAGAGCCCCAGAGAAGGAGGCGCCTGTCCATCCGGAAGAGCAGACATCAGCCCACCCTGCGCATCTGGAAGTTCGTGCGGGGCCAGAGGGCGAGGGCAGCAGACAGATGCGAGGGTCACGCCCCTCATTTGCTGGAGTGCCATCCTTCTCCCTGTCAGAAGCCCCCAGGGGCAGCGGGCCCACAGATGCGACTCGGAGGTGGGAGGGGCTGCGGCCTCCTCGGGTTGGCCAGTAGCCCTGCTTCTGGCCCCGTCCTGCCTGTCCCCCTGGAGCCTGCTACATTGTTAGCTGGTACCCCAGGGAGCGGCCTTCAGATGGAGCAAGTGGGGATGTGTTTTGTTTGGTGGGGGGAGTCTCTGAACCAAGAACCTATTTGGCTAATGACGCTGTAATGACTCCCCAGTCGCTAAGAGGCTGAAAGGTGGGGTGCTCTGTGGAAAGCATGTGGGCCCACGGGGCCTGCCAGCACCGGAGGGGGCTGGAGGGGGCGCAGTAGGGCGGGGTGGGGTGGGGAGCGGGAGGAAAGTGGTGCAGAGGTTTTGGGGGTCACCGTCTGCCTGTTTGGGGAACTAACGTTTTGCCCGCGTACTCCTCAGTGTTGGCCCCTGAGAATTCACACCGTGCCTCTCCCGGCGCCCAGCTCCCCTGCAGCAGTGCCACTCCAGCTCCGCTCCTGCAGACCCGGGAGCCAGGGCCAGCCTGGCCGGATGACACCCCAAATGCGTCCTGCCCTGCTTTGGACTGAGTGTGTGTTTGTATCTGTGCAGAAAACCGTCCTTTTCTGTAGGCAGCCCCGCCTCAGGGCTGCCGTGGCTTGCGCAGAGCTGATCCCCAGGAGGTGCCAGCACCGTGCCAGGCCCACGCCTGGAGACGGCTGCTGAGTCCTGGGAAGAGGCCCCGGGGAGTGACTCCACCCAGCTGGACCAGGGTGGGGACATCGAGAGGCTCGCTTGGGGCTCTCCCAGCCTTCTGGGTGCCCGGGCTCGTCCTCTTGCCCCCCATGGGGTGTCTGCTGGGCAGAGGTGCGGGGTGTCGCACAGGCCGGCTGGAGCTGGACAGGGCGGAGGGCAGCGGGGCCTTTGGTCACTCAGACGGCCTCTGATAAATGACGGCGCTTCTGGCGTCGCGGGGAGTCGAAGCAACGCGGAGCCTCTGGGAAGTTAATGAATGGGCTGCAGAGCACCCTCTGGCTCCCCTGCCTGTCCCCCTGGACATCATCCCCGGCCCTCAGTCAGACACTTGGAACCCGGGGAGCCTGCTTTCAGGGAGACAAGCTGCCTGCCCCCTCCCCTGCTCAGCACCACCTGACGAAGCCACTGGGTGGGCAGTAAGTGCGGCGACGCAGAAAGCAGACAGCCGGCAGGAGCTGGGGTGCTGCCCCCGGGGTCCCAGCGATCAGTGGGCACCCGGGGGGCGTGGGGCTCAGGGCCCTGCGCCACAGAGGCCCAGGAGGCACTTGCGTGCGCCCAGCCCTGCCGGGGTCTGCAGGGCACTGCCGGAGGGGCAGGGACAGGAAGGTCAGCAGGGACAGCCCTGCGGCCAAGGTTACCGAAGAGAGGCGGGATCTGAGCCTGCCTGGAGGACTTCTGAGGAAAGACGGAGAGGAGCGGGAGGACATTCGAGGGGAGATCGCAGAGTGAGTCATTCAGTTATGTAAACTATGCGATGATTATGTAGCACCTGCCGTGCGTCCAGGACTCTTAGAACTCAATACATTTTACTTGATTTGATCCTTCCAAAAACCAAGAAAGGGCCTCCCTGGTGGAGCAAGGGGTTAAGCACCGCTCTGTGAAGCATCTGCAGCCACTGCAGGGAGTTCGATCCCCAGTCAGGGAGGGGACCCACAGGGCGCAGCAGACCTCTCCTGCCTCGCCTGCTGCTCCCCTCAGCAGTGTGTTTCAGTCCATCTGCCTGTTCTGCTCCCCGCTCTGTCTCTGGTGAGTCCTCGCACGTCCCACAACTCTGGTCTGCACCCAGTTCTTGTGTGCATAGATAAATAAATCTTAAAAGCAAAACCAACAAAGTAGGTACAATTCCAAGCCCTGTTTTAGAAACCAAGGCACAGAGAGATTAAGGAACTTGCCCAAGGTCACACAGCTAAGGCCTGGCCTGTCTGGAGTCCAGGCTCTTTCTTGCTAGCAAGGCAGACTTGAGAGGGGAGAGTGCCCGTGACTCTGCTGCCCCCTTGCCCGCCCTGGCTGCGTGGGGCCCCCTCGCCCGCCCTGGCTGCGTGGGGCCCGTCTTCTGGGCTCCAGCGTGCAGCCAGAGGCCTGTGCTGCCATGGCACAGCAGACAGGAGAGCGGCGAGTCTTTGCGGGATGGCGAGGGAGAGCCGCCGGCTGCTCGGGCACGGGGCCTCTGAAGCGCAGATGCCAGGCCAGTTCTTCAGAGACGCCTGCTCACCTCAAGTGCAGGAGCGGAAGTCAGGGTTTCAGGGTCAGACAGGCGGCAGCTAGTCCGGCTCTCTGCTCCTCCTTGGCTAATTATTCAGCCACAGGAGCTAAGGCTCCTCCCTGGACGGCTGGAGGCGGCTGCCTAGGGCTGGAGTGAGGGTTAAGCAGGGGATTTGCATAAAGAGCACAGCACAGCCTGAGCATTACCCAGTCCTTCTCCTCCTAAGTCACTTCATGTAAATGCCTCCTGACCCGACACCATCTGGCTCGGGCGCCCTGTGTCTGACATCAGCGTCTACACCGCTTGGTTCCCAGCCAGGTCCACGGCCTGTGGAAGTCCAAGGTGCTCCCACAATTTTTGCTGATTTCTGGGGGTCTTGTGCTCTGACGCTGTGTCCTCCCTGTCTCCCCCCTGCACTGATGTGCACGTGCAGTGGCCCACATTCTACTTTGTACAGAACATTTGCTCGCACTAAGCACGTGCGTGAACTGGGTAGACAATTCGGAGCACGGAAGAGTGGCACCCCAGGGTACCTGACCTTCTCACATGGCCCTCTCACTTAGCGGCCCCGGACATGGGCCTGTGCCAGGTCACCTGCAGGGCTTGGTAGGGCGGAGTCTGGGCGTCGGACAGGACAGGGGTGGGGTTTGGATCCTGCACTGCCTGGTGACTCTGACCTGCGGGTCTAGACCCCTCTGACGGTGCTGCCTTCACCTGCCCGTCTCTGCTCCGCATCTGCGGCTCCCTCTGGCTGCCCAGAGCCCCAAATCTGGCCCCTCTGTGCTGCAGAACTTTCCAGCTGCTACCTGCAATCTCCCCACCTAGATCGATCCCGGGCCGTCCATTTCATAATGGAGGCTTTTAATAGAGCACACTTGGGACTTTTAATACATACTTTGTGAGTTTGCTTGTTTCGCTGCCTGCAGCCTGCAGCCTGCAGCCTCTCAGCTGTGGCCTCCTACCTGAGGCGGGCTGCCAGACTCTCCCCATTCACTCCTCTGCGGGGTCAGTGTGGATAAGGTGAGCTCCAGAGGACCCCAGCCAGGGCCAGAGCTGGGGGCCCTCACCAGAGCTCCCTCCTACACAAGGCTGAGCTTGCCCACCTTGGGGGTCTGGGGCTAATCTGCATCAAGTTCTGGGTGGGGCTGGGAGCAGGGCCTGGGGGCTGGGATTTTGGGCCTCAGCTGTGGCTCCAAATTGCTCTGCGGCCTTGTGCCTGGTCTGGTTTCAGCAGGAGCTGCCATCAGACAAATGGGCTCTGATGCATTAAGTGCATCAGCGGGGGAGGCGGAAATGGGCCCTCCCCCTCCCCGCCTTTTCTCACCTAATATGGGCTTGGGCCCGGGGCCGGCAGGCTGCGTGGTTGAGCGAGCTGAAACAAATTCCCAGATTCCATCCCTTTGGGGGCAGCTGGACAAGATGGGGTAGAGCCTCGGCTCTAATAAAGATTGGAAAATGACTTGTCCCCTCCCACTGGGTCAGTTAATCCAACTCCGTGCTGGAGATTAGCATTTCTAATGGGCTGGGAGGAGAGATGACAGATATTGGGGGTCCTTGGGGAACTAAACCGAGGCAGCCGCTTTGTTTGGCCTCAGTTGAATCGAGATTGTTTTTCTTCGAATAAGAAGCTCGCTTTATCTCCCCACTCTGTCCTTGGAGTGGGGGCTCCTGCTCTAAAACTGGGGTAGAGAGATAGATTAAATAAGCTTATGGTAATAAAAAAAAAGGCTGCGGTAATGGACGACCCCCCCGCCGAAATGCCACATCCAACTCCAGCGGCCAAATGCCCAGTGTCCAAAGAGAATGACGTGAAAATCTGGAATTCACCTAGATGCTTCTTTCAAAGGCTCGGCTGGCCCTTTCTTTGTTCATTCATTCATTCAATCATCCAGACTCACTCATCCTGTCCTTGCTCTGTGCCAGGCACTGACCTGCGGACACAGATGAAAAAATGGTCTCTTATACTCAGGAGGTCCACAATTTAGTGAAAGAAATAGACATAAATGTCAAATGCCAAACCCCATGAGCGGTATGAAATAGGTGCACTGGGGGATAAAAAAGGGCGACACAGCAAGTGTCTAGTAGGGTCTGTGTGTGTGTGTGTGCACACACACACACGAGTGTGCAAGCAGCATCAGGAATCAGGGCAGATGTCCTGAGACAGTGTCACCTGGGCTGACTGGTTTTTTTTTTAAAGATTTATTTATTTCTGCATACAAGAGCTGGGGTACAGGCCAGAGTCCAGGGAGGTGAGAGGATTCACCAGACAGAGTGGGGAGCAGAACAGGCAGACTGACTGAAACACACTGCTGAGGGGAGCAGCGGGCGAGGCAGGCGAGGTCTGCTGCGCCATGTGGGTCCCCGCCCTGGTCGGGGCGACAGGGATCGAACTCATGGTAGTGGTTGCGGTTTGCTTCACGGTGTGTTGCTTAATCCCAGAGAGGCCCTGGGCTGACTGTTAAAGATGTGTGATTGCCACCAAGGCCTCTCCTGCCTCCCACGGGCAGATGGTCTGAAAGGAGAAATGAGTTAGAAGCCTGGTTCCGGATGAGAAAGAGGAAAGAAGCTGGAAGCAGGGGATACAGGCCTGCTTGTGAGCTTCGGCTCCAGAAACTATGAATTGTCAGCAGAAGAGTGCAACAGGAGATCGGGAGGGGAGTTCCAAGCACACTCATCTTTGGGCCGTAATTTGTTGGTTGAGTGGACCCGCATTTATTAAGCCCTTTGCGCACGGCACTGTAACATTGCCTTTGCTCATGTGACTGAGTCCCACTCTGTCCGAACATGCTTATCTTACATCAACTTGCACAGCGCGGGTTTAGGTTATCGATATGTGCTGATGAGTTTCATCAAATTGCCAAAACTGAGAAGTGGGAGAAGTCATTACCTCTCAAGGGAGCCCGGAATTAGCTTGGAATGGCTAGAATTTAGGCTATATATGAGGAGTGGTGAAAATGAGGCTGGAGAAGAGGTCAAGGTCAGATCACAAAAGGTCTACTATGCCAAGTCAAGGAGTTCAGGAGCTGAGGGGTTGTGGTAACCTTGACGCTTTCAAGCAAAGGAGTGACATGATCAGACTTGTATTTCACTCTTCCCTGTATTGTTTCAATTTCGGTGTATATGCTGCTAACGCAAGCACCAGATTTGGATTTTGAATTTCATTTTGGCTGCAGTTTCACCGGGGAGTAGGCAACAAGGACTGTAGATTCTGGACTGGACTAATGGAATGGTGCAAAAGAGCCAGAGGGCGCATTTCAGAGACCGTCTGTGACCTTGGGAGGGAGGGAGAAAAGCCAACAGAGCAGTTCAGAGGGGCTGACATGCCCTCGAGCTACCCAGTAACTGGCAGAGTCAGACCCTGCACTAAGGTCTCTTTACTCACAGGTAGCGCTCACCCCGCAGTCAGTGGTCGGCTCTGAAGAGAGACCTGACTTCCGCCCGGAGAGGTCCGGGGGATCAGCTTGCTGGGTGGCTGGTTTCCCGAGAGCCGGTCTGCATTTTCAGGGTAACCCCTTTTGCCCTGGTTCC
Organism: Galemys pyrenaicus; assembly: GCA_019455555.1. NCBI lineage: Eukaryota > Metazoa > Chordata > Mammalia > Eulipotyphla > Talpidae > Galemys > Galemys pyrenaicus. The sequence goes on along the minus strand of JAGFMF010011641.1, from coordinate 3,590,773 downwards.
CTTCCCTGCCTATCAGCTGTCCTTCCCTAAGAGCAGAACCTCCCGGCCTGCTGAGCTCCAGCTCCCACACACCCTGAGGAAAGGGAGGGGCCTCCAGTGCTGGGGTCCCTCATTTGTCCCGCCTGGGGATGCTCTTTGTCCCTCCTCAGCAGGAGTTGGCACAACTCAGGGCAAAGAACCAGGAAGGAGGCAGGGGACAGCGGGCCCTCCCAGAGTCAGCACAGCCTCCGCTTCTTCCCCAGCCCTCACTGGGATCCCTTCAAGTCTTTTTGGGGGTGGGGGGTTGGGGATCCCCGTTTGTTCTAGGCGGTTCCTTCATGTCCGGTTGGAGCCAGAGGCCTGCAGGGCACATGCTAGTGGACTTCCCACTGAGGGCGCCTCTCCCTTGCCCACTCACGCCCACCCCGGCCTGGCTGCCCCGCAGAACACTTTACGCCTCTGCTGAACGGGAGCTTCCAGAAGACTGCCAGAGGAGGCTGAGCGCGGAACCCCCACAGGCCCTTGTCTGTGCTCAAACCCCCTTGGCCTGACTCCCCTCTCGGGCTCAGTGACTTGGGAAGTAACCCCATCATTGGCCGAGTCCGTTTTGAACAATTTTTATTATACGTTTAGTGTTCTCTATACAAAAGAAATCAGTTTTTTTACAGTGATTCAAAAAAAAAGTTTTGAATAATTTGGCCTTTTCATCGCTCATGCAGTCAGTTTATAAGTCCATGTATTAGATGGTTCTCGGCCCGGCTCTCCCTGCTGGGGGTTGACCTGACCCCCCAGACACGCGTCTGTCGCTGACGAGGTTGGTTAATGAAAAATAACTCTCGGAGAGGAACGACCACGTGAGAGGGTTAGACTGGGGCTGCGTGGGGTTAACTATCCAACCGACGGGAACAGCAAATCTGTGGGTGCGTGGGGGGAATGGAGACCGCGGGAAACACTGGGGTGCGTGGGAGGAGGTGGTGGGCCCTTGGGTCCGGCGTGGGCTTGGGGGCGCGTCTGGGGCGAGCCTCCAGCACGGGGGCGTCGGGGCGGACGAACAACACTGTGGGCGGCGCCTTGGGGAATCGGGGGGCAGAGCAGGGCCGCGATCTGACCTGCATTGCTTCGAATAAGAAACAGTAGTGCACAAATTCTGGTTTCTTCTCCCAGATTTTTGTTGTTTATTGCTTCACTGACGTCTTCACCTGCGCTGAATGCCCTCCCGGCAGATCCCGTGGGCCCTGCGGCCTCCCAGCCCCCCGGGGGAGGATGGGGTGCACAGTGGCCCCCCCACCCCTCCTCACTCCGGGGGACGTGGCGCGCTGGGGTCCGCAGGGGCGGGGAGCGAGGGGTGCTGCACAGGGGGACGGTCTGGACTTCACAGTCACAACAGCCACCGGCACTGCCTCCTCCCTCCCTGCGCCTTTTCGGAGGGTAGGGGGTGTGAAGGGGTGGTGAAGAGCTCTGGGGGTGAGCCAGCAGGACAGACCTTAAGTCACCCCTCTGCTGCAGAGGCGGCAGCTGCGGTGGGGGGCGAACACTGGACAGGGAGGGAAGGCCAGGTCAAGCCCGGCCCTCACCTTGACCGAGCCCGGCCTGTGGGCAGTCCCTGGCCCCCTGGATTGGTTTCCTTGCTGTGTGATGAGTCATCTGGGGTAGCTCGGCCCTGCGATCCCTGATCCCTGCGCTGAAACTGGATCCTGCCCTAAAGCTAAAGCTCATGGGTCTGATCTGATCCCGTCTCCACCCCACGGTCAAGGAGCTTCGAGTAACACTACGGTGCCCACGGGAGCCCCAGAGCCGTCCACTGGGCTCGCTGTCCTTCCGCATGCTATGCTGCTGCTCCACACCTGCCTCAGGTGTATTCCCAGGGGAGGCTCGGGCAGCGCCGGGTGGGCCGGGCCGGTGCAGTCAGCCGCGAGGCCCTGCCTGCCTGCCTGGCCAAGTCGGGGCCGCCGAGCTGGGCTCTGCCCTGGCTGCATCTCCCCGGGCACTGAGTCACCCCTGGTACTCAAGCTTTGTCCGTTGGGGTCACTCCATCCTCCGGTTGTTTGAAAACCGGGCCCCCCTATATGCCTCTGCTCAGCCACCATGCCGACTTCAACCAGGTGATTTCTACCAGGGGCCTTCGCGGGGGGGCAACCCGTGTGACCATCGGCTCGTGCATGTGGCACCGTGTTACCACGGTGACCACAGCGGCGTCTGCTCTGGGCTGGCACCCCAGGGACCTCAGGTAACCCCCCTGAGAAGTGGTCCTGGCGGCAGCTCTAGGCAAACGTGGGGGAGCCTCAGCCCCCCAGTGCCAGCGAGGCAGCGGGGCAGGGAAGTGCTAACCCCCACTCACATGGCACGAGTGGGCTGAGCCCCGGACTTGGCTCTGACCTGCAAAGGGCTCCAGGCCAGCGAGACACTGCTGCTCCCGGGCTGGTCCAGCGAGACCCCCGCGGCAGCTCTCTCTCCCTTCTGTCTGCAGGAATGGCTCAAACCGGGCCCACCCTGACCAGCCTCTTGTCCCTGGCCCCACATGGGGCACTGCACCCCACTGAGCCTGCAGAGTCTCTAGTGGGCCTGGGCGCCCCTCTCCAAGACCGTGTCCCCTCCGGATCGTTCCCTGGTGTGCCGCCCATGAGGGGCCTTGGTTGGCTGTGCGCGCGCCCCAGGGGGCGCTGGTGTGGGCAGCAGCCCCTCAGCTGGACACCAACATGGTCCACCCTGTTTCACCCCTTTTCTAAGGCGAACTGCGATCAGGGAAGTTCTGGAAACACTATCTGGGCCTGGCTGCAGGTGCCCCTGGCAGGGAGAGCCCTGTTGGCACTGGGGCCCCCCAGACCCTGGACTGCCAGCAGAGGGGTACGCCAGAGGCATCCCACCTCTCTGGGCAAAGGGACACGACGGGGCACGGGCGGGAAGCAGTTCGCGGGGCTCTCCCACGCCCGAGCCCAGACAGCTCCTCAGAGCGAGAGATGGGTCCACCGCGTTGGGGGAGGCAAGGCGGGGCACCGCCCATCCCTGACCCTGCAGGGCACACCCAACACACTGCTCCTCAGGCAGGCCCAACGCCCTCTGGGGAGAGGCTGAATGAGGAGACAGGCACCAAAATGCAGACAAGTGAGGAGACGCGCCCCCAGGGCAGACAGGCGTGAAGCGGGACTATGCCTCTCGCCCCTGAGCCTGGGCCTGCCCTGCCCAGCCTTGGGGGCCGCCTCTCCCCACAGTGCTTCCTTCCAGTGGGCACCCTCAGCTCCAAGGCCCCTTCTGGCGTGCAGCCCCACGCCTGGCTCAGGCGGGACCTTCAGAGCATCCCCTGGCGGAGCCCGGGTGGGACGGGAGCCGCCTTCAGGCCGAGTCGGGCTGGTAGTGGCACAGGGGAGCTTCCAAAGCTTCCAGAGCCCCTGGGGATGGCCTGCTCGCCCTCCCCCAGCCAGCCAGCTGGAAGCACCAGAGGGGTCACCCTCTCCTGGCAGCGCTGGCTGTCTGGGGGGCCGCTTGAGCCCCGCTGGCGGTGCTGGCAACACCGCTCCCCCGCGCGGGGCTGCAGCCGGCCGCTCCTGCGGCCATCGGGCTCCTTCTGGAGGGCCGCCCCCCTTCACCCCGCTCCAAGCTCTGCCAGCCTGCAGGTCTGGCTCTGGGGACCAGCACTGCAGGGGCGGGACTCCAGCGGGCTGAGCACTCTTCACGCTCCAGAGGGAGCTGGGCAGGACCTGGGAGCGGGGGCGAGGACAAAGGCCACGAGGACACTCCTCGAGGCCCTGATGACTGTCTGCATGGCGGACCTTCCAGAAACAGGGGGAGGGGAGCGGGCGTCCGCCTGCGGGGTGGGTGCGTCACGAGCGCTTGGTGCGGATGGGCTGCGGGCCTGAGTGGGCTCTGCTCAGCTCCAGAGAGCCTCTGGAAAGGCCAGCCCTTTGATTCAGCTCGCAGGCCCCGCCCGAGCTCGCCCCAGCCCTGGTTTACCCTGTGCCCCTCCGTTCACGAGGGCAGCGGAGCTGACCACTGCTTGGCCTGAGGCCGGCTCCTCCCTCGGCTCCAGCTCGGACTTCGCTGGGCCAGCTCTGGGCTACGGCGGCCACCTGCAGACAGGCCCGGCGCCTGCGGGCTCCACCTTGAGCGGACGGGTCACAGGTGACACAAGCGTCACTAATACCTTTGTGGCTTAAACATGTGGCAAACGGTCGGTCTGGTCTCCGCGGGACGCGGCCCGGGCCCCAGGCGAGCAGCTGGAGGCACGCAGCGGCGCCCGGGCCAGGGGTGGCCCCGCCTGGGGCCAGCGGCCCCCTCGCAGCCCCGGCTCAAGGCCCGGGCGTCTCGCTGAGGCTAGGCTCCTTTGGTTTCAAAACGGATTAGGCGGGAGGCTGAAGGCGGCGCCTCCATCTCTGAGAACTGTGGGTCTGCATGTGTCCCCGGGGCCACCGTGCTGGCCAGCGGCTGCCTGGGCTTTGCCGGACGCGGGCCGAGGCGCCTGCTCTGGAGGCTCGCAGGGGAGGCGGGGGCCAGGGGGCGCGGGGACGGGCCGGAGCTGCGTAAGGCATACGAGGAACGCCACGTCCTCCAGGCCGGGCGCCCGGCTCGGCGAGCTCGCGGGCCTCCTGATAGGTAAATACCCCGGGGAGGGACACCGCGGCTCAGTCCAGGGGCAACAGGCCCGTCCACTCGCCACGGCTAACACCAGTTTCGCTGTCATACAGGATTGACTGAGGAGATATCTGCTGGAGACGAAGTGGGGGCAGTACCGTGCGCCCCAAACGTACCAGCCAGGCTTTTGCATCACAGGCTAACAGTCTCCTTGAGGGTAGCAGCGTTGGCCCCTGACCGGGGGTCGCCCTCCACACTGGACGCGCCGGCATCGCTTCACCGACAGGGAGGGCGGGGATCCACCGCACTTCTCTCCTCTCCAGAGGTGGCCACAGCACCCCGGGAGCCAGACGCCTGACTTCCTTCTGCTTGAGGTACGTGGCCACCGGCGTCAGAGTCCTTCCCACCAGCGCCCACTCCTCTTGCTCAGGTACCCGCATGAGAGCCGGAGCGGCCGTCTGGGACACTCGGACCAAGTGGCAGGGGAGGAGCGAGGGACGAGAGGTAAGCCCACCCCCCAACTGAACCAGAGGGAGGCGTGAGGCCTGCCCCGCCTCTCCCTGCCGAGAATACTGTCGTTTTCCAGAAAGGAGCCGAGCCGGCTCAGTGCCGGGCCGAGGCGGAGGGGCGGGCGGGGCGGCGTGTCGAGAAAGGCATCCTCGGGAGCGCTGGCCCAGCGGTACGCGAATACTGCAGCTTCCTGTGTGTTCTCTCAGGACCGGTCCTCTCTGCCTGTCTTTGCAATGTCCCGGGGGAGGAGCCACCCATTCCTCCTTTCCCAGGGACGCTTCTTCAAAATGAAAAGAAAATGGAGACGGTGAGCTTGGAGGAGAGATGCACGAAGCAGAAATAAAGACCAAAAGGAGTGAGACCAGCAGAAACTGGGGTTCCTGCTGCGTGCGTGTGTGTGTGTGTTGGGGGGCAGGCTCGGGGTGGCTGTGAGGCTGAGCAAGGCCCTGGGCCCCTCTAGCCGAGCTCAGCTGGGCCCCAGCTCTCCCACACGGGGGAGCCCCGGGGGGCGCGGGGCCACGGGGAGGGGGCTTGTCGTCGGCTGGGGGATGGGCGGGCCTCACAGCTCGGCAGAGCCCCGTGCTGGACCCTCGTCCCTGGGGGTGGCGGTGGCTTCGTGGCAGCTGCAGCGGCTTCGTCTCCCCCGGTCCCTGCTCCCGCCTGCAAAGTGGTGGCTGTGCCGGGCGGGCCTCGCTAGGCCAGCGAGTAGATGGCGTTGACGGGCGACGTGGCCTCCGAGCTCTCGTTGCCCTCTGTCTCCTCCTTGTCCTTCCTGACCGTGTACTGGCCGATGAAGGAGCCGTCCTCGTTGAACTGGCCCTCCCCGCCCTCGCCGTAGTCCACCAGGCTGTCGTCGCTCTCCTGCTGCTTGATGGTGCCGTCCAGGGACGTCTGGCTGCCCTGCAGGGGCTTGTTGTCCTCGTCACTGCGAAAGAGAGGCGGTCTCAGCGTGGCCCCCGCCCCCCAGGAGGGCGCGCCCAGGGAGCTGGGACTGCAGCTGCACACCTAGTCTGGGGCCCCTCTAGAGGTGGGCCACTTCCTGGGGTGCCAGCAGGGGTGGGAGGAGCGAGGATGGGCAACAGAGCCGGCGTCCTGGCCCCTAGTCCGGAGTGTCAAGCCGGCCCCGTCCTCTCACGGGGCGCTGACCAGCCCTGACCTCTGTGACCCGTGCCTGTGGCAGGGCCAGCCCTCTGACAAGAAGGGAGGCCTGGGGTGGAATGGCCCCACTCCCTCCTCGACCCCGGGTCTGGCTCAGCTGCACACTGGCGCTCCAGCTTGGGCCCAGCAGGGGCGAGGCGGGAGGGGGCACACATGGGTCGGGACCGAGGCGGGGGCCGGAGACACACTAGTGAGGCTCAGGGGGACCCATCTGGCCCCCTCCTGCGGCCCCTCTTATGCCGGGAGGCGGGAAGCAAAGTGAGACCGACTGGCTGGGCGTCCGCTGGGCCCCCAGGAAGTGAGCCCGCTGGACTGGGCATCCGCTGGCCCCACATCATGTCCTGGCTGGAGGGCCCTGGGTCCTCCTTTGGTGCAGAGCGGCACCAGCGTGTGGTCCCTGCACACTCCCTGCCCCAGGCTGCGCCCAGTGCCGGGCCAGAGGCCGCGCCCCAGCCGCCGGGAGACAGGTCAGGCACCCCCGTCCAGCCGCACTGTCCCGGGCAGGCTAGGAGGGGCGCTATTTCTACCGCACACCTTGGTGTCTGGGTAGGGCCTTCGGACCAGATGGCCACGGGTGACTGAGCTGGGCCCTGCAGGGTCGTGGAGGACCTTAGGGGAGGAGGAGGGACGGGGCTCCTGTGCGGCTCCCTCGGGCTGGCGAGTGGCCACCGGGCAGCAGCTGCCACACAGGCTCTGCGGGGCAGTGCCCTGCGCATGCTGATCTGACCCTGGCGCCAGGCCGCAGTGGGCACAGGGCGGAGGCCCAGGGTGAGGCGAGGTGGGAGGAGGACGGCGGCCTGGTGTGCAGAGGACTAGGTCTGGCACGAGGCTGCAGCGACCCGCCCCACCTTTCCCTAACGCAGACCCGCTTGCCCTCACAACGGACGGCGCAGCCTCGCTGATCCAAGGTAAGGGTCTGAGAGGACCTCGAGTAGCTGCACGCTGGCCCCGGGCCGCCCCAGCCCCACTGCCCGCTCCTGCAGGGCTGTGCGGGAGTCCTGGGGGCCTCTCGGGCTGGGCCTGTGCCCGCTCATCGGGGACATGGTCCTGGGCCGGATACGTCTCCGTCTGGGCTGGGGGCCGAGTTATCACCGGAGCTCACGGGACGAGGCCCAGCTCGCCCTTCCTCCGCATCGCCGCCCGGCACCCCGACGCAGCCAGGCTTTGAGACACGATGCCCACCCCAGGCCGCTAACTTCAGGGCTGGGGGCGCTGCAGCCCAGAGGCGCCAGAGCCTGGTCATGCACAAAAGTGCGGCCGACAGCTCGTTCTGGGTCAAAAGGAGGGAAGGACATGGAAGGGCAGCTCTGGCCACTGCCCGGCGGGGTCTCCCGGGGGTGCAGGGGGTTTGCGCAGCAGCGGGGGGCCGCGGAGCTGACAGCGGAGGGCCAGGGCCCGGGCGCAGCGTTCTCAGCTCTGTGCAGCGGCTTTGGGGCAGCAGCCAGCCCACCCCACCCAGGAGCCAGCGCGCACCCACCTGTAGTCGAACGAGCCGTCTTCCTCTTTGGGGTCCTCGGGGCCGAGCGGGACGTCCTTCTTCTCTCTCACTTGACCGGCAAGAGAAGCAGAGACACAGCTCAGCGGGCCCCCAACCGCGGTTTTGACCAGGGGTTAAACTGAAACCAACCTCCCTTGTCATCAGGCACCACCCGCCTCCCTGCTCTTGCTTCCTGCACGTAATCGCTTGCCAGGTGGAGCCTCATCACCTGGGTCTCCCATCTCCACGGACACCTGCACCTCCATCAGGCTCATGGCCACCCCTCACGTCTCCCCCAGACACCAAAGGGAAGTAACCCTCTCCTCGGCGCCTTTCCGTTCTGCTCTCTAGCAGGGCTGCGTGCCAACCAAATGCCAGCTCTTTCCTTGAAGGTGGGGACCTGCGTGTCTTCCTTTGTATTTTTTATTCTCCAAACCAATGAAACAAGAATTATTTATCTAACAAGTTCATGGTATTCAGGGGTTTGTCAGTACTCGAGGATTCCGAAGGCAGTTTTGTTGGAAGCTGATCGCAGGGAGGTGACGTCAAAGACGCACAAAGCTGAGGCAGAGGTGCAGTGCCCGGGACGGTTCGAGGGACCTGAGGTCACAGCCACCGCCCGCTGGATGAGTCTGGGCGCGAGAGCCCGGCCGTGCCACCCAGCAGGTGCGCGGTCCAGAGCAGACTCCACCCGCGTGGGGCGCAAAACAGTCACCACTGAGTGATAATCGTGGCTTGAACAGCTGCGCGCTGACCAGGTGCCAGCACCATGCCCAGCGGGTCATTCCACGGCCCCCGAGCAGCCCGACAGACGGGAAAACTGACCGCAGTGAAGATCAGTGACTCGGACGGATGAACGGTTAGCGGCGGCGTGAAACCGGGGCCGGGCTTGCGCCACCCCAGCACCAGCGCGGCCTGTGACGCGGGGTCGTGCTCTTCAGGAGAGAAAAGCAGGAGAAGTCTAGACAGCCACACGCAGGAAGGGAAGGCTTTAAAGCTTGAGCCGAGGACCCTCCAGCCACATGTGCAACGGGAAGGGGACCGCCCTCGTGACGTCACTGCGCCCACAGCTCCGCTGTGGCTTGCAGCCCCCACTAAGGGCCTGCTGCTGTACTGGGGCTTCCTCCCGGGCCAGCGCTGGCCCTCGGCACCCAACAGGGCCTGGCACACGGCAGCCACTCGAGTGGCTCCAGTACGTTGAGATGTGAGACAAGACGGTCACCCCCTTTTAGAGGAAAGCTGAGGCCTTGAGAGGCGAAGGGCCTGTCCCACGATTCACATGGCTAGCAGGGGACTAAAATCAAGCGCAGGAAGACCAGCCCCTGGGCTGACTCGGGGTATCCTGTAGCTGGGGGAAGGGTTAGCTTTGAAGAACTTTCTGGAAGGGGTACTTTCTAAATGGGCAGTTTACGGGACGAGTCCTGCTGCTGTTTCAGGCCCTCCCGGAACAGGGCGTGAGCTCAGGGAGTCCAGAAAGGGCGCGCCCTCTCCCCAGCTCTGGCTTTTTTTCTTACCAAAAACAAACAAACAAAAGACCAATCCCACACAGCACAGCACAGCGAAAGGAAAGATCCACTGGGAAAGAATCAGTTTCCTGCCCTCCTCCTCGGTGCCCTTCTCTTACACACTCACACTGACCCCTGAAACTCCCCGGCCTGAGGCCCGCCAGGCAGAGAAGGAAATAAAACAGAATTTCCTCTCCGAGTTTTAGGGGGATCCTGGCAGAAGAGTGGTTCGTGGAGATGAGCTCAGCAGCATTTGGGGGTGCATTTGGTGGGGGGGAAGGGAGCAATTTCATTCTGCAGACCAGCAGAATGTTCTCCCCCAGGGTCATCCATTATCCTGTCTCCTGTCACCCCACCACCCCATCACAGACAGATGGCCTTCTTGCCCCTGTGAAAACAATCAATATGTCCAGAAACAAGACAGCCAGAGGTCCTTGTCCTTGACCTCGGTGTGTCTGGGCTGCAGGATCTTGAGACACACGGAAAGAAAAGCCTCTCAGGGCCTCGTGAAAGCCCAAGCCCTTTTAAGGACCGACGGTCCCTCAGCGTACCCCCTCGGCCTCTGCCTGCTCCGAAGGCAGGGCTCCCGCGCCCTGGTGGGGTGTCCACGACGGCACCCGACCACCCGAGCCCAGCTCTGCAGCCTCCTCGTGGGGGCGCTGCTCCCGTGAAGCCCCGTCCCGCTCCACTCTCCGATGTGATTAAAGAAAACGCCTTTTTTCCTCCCTCCTGCCCCGGAGCACGGGCTCCTCGTGAGAGTTAGGCTGGAAAAAGCCAAGCACCGAGCAGACGGCGGTGAGCCGGGGGGGTAGGGCCGGTCCTGGCAGGAGCTGGGCCCTTCCGTGCTCTCTGGAGCTGCTGGGCGCTTGCTCCGCTGCACAGCAACCTGATCACCCGGGGCCCTGCTGGCTGCCTGGGATCAGGGAGCAGCAGTGCCCGCACGGCGGCACCCGCGCACTCGAGGGCTGGCTGCCCGGGACAGACGGGCAGATGTGGCCGTGGACCCCTCGGGACGCCCGCCCCGCCGCGCCTTACCTGGGTACTTGCCCCCTCGACTCCTCTTGATGAAGCACACGATGAGCAGGACGAGCACCAGGAGGGCGATGGCACACATGAGCCCGATGAACCAGCCCTGGGTGGCGATGTCCGTCTGGTTGTTGGTGTAAGCTGGCGGGAGGCCGGAGGCAGAGGCGTGAGTGAGAGGAGGGCGGGGCGCGAGGGAGAACGCCAGTACGCCGAGGCCGGCTTCTGTCGCCTAGCGCCACCACCTACAGCCTCTACCCCACACGGTCTCACAGGACAAAGGAAAAATGAAAAGCGGAGGTCAGACGGCTGGGGTAGGGCGCAGGGAAGGGGGTGAGGGCGCGTCTAAGAAGCAGAAGGCGAACAGGTGCTCCGGGAAGGGGGAGAGCCCTCTTGCACCCCAAGGCTGCTCAGCCCCGGGGAAGAGGAGGCTGCGTCCTGCGACCCAGGGCTAGGAGACAGCGCCTCCTCTCTGCTGCAGCTCCCAGGCTCTGCTGCAGCCGGCCCCGCCCGCCAGGCCCTCGGGCCCACCAGGCTTCGGGTGGCGCGGCCTGGGCATGAGCCAGCGGCCGCCTGAGCGCTCTCATGTCCCCCAGCTGGACCGGGCACCTGAGGGCAGAGGCGGTCCCGGCGGGCACCCCAGACGGCCGGTGGCGAGTCGGGCTGGGCCCTGCCCTCAGAGCCCACCGCGCCAGACCACCTGCTGCAGTGGCCCGCCCTGATGGCTGAGCTGGGCCCTCTGCGCCCCTCTGGAGCGCGGGACTCTGCAAGCCCCTTTGGGATTCGAGAGGCCTGGGGTGAGGGGTGGGGAGGGTGTGGGGCAGGCGACCCGCTGCCCTGTTTTCTCCGGGCTGGAGGACAAAAGCCACACTCCTCAAACCCCTCCAGGGAACCAGACGGGAGGAGGGAGGGCGGAGACCTGGCGAACCCGCCTGGGAGAACCCGGGGCCTGGGGCCCTGGGAACCGCCGCACAGCGCCTCCTTCAGGGGGAAGCGGGGACGGGTGGGGCCCTGGGCCCTCCGGGTCTTCATCAGGTGCTTCTGGGGCAGGAGTCCGGGCGCCGTCCACCTTGGTCTTCCTGCCCCTGCCCCAGCAGAGGCGCGCAGCTCGAAGGGCCCCAGAGGAGCGAGGGCTTTGCCCCACTGCCCTCTGGCCACCCCACCCCCCCAGCAAGCCGGGTCCCAGGAACACCCTTGTGGCCACGGTCCCCTCCCGCTCCAGCTCCTCAGGCCCGTCCCCACGTGATCTTCGCAAACCCTCCAAGGCCAGAGCGCTTTCTCGCTCCCCCTCCTGTGCTTCCCACAGCCCAGGGCAGCCTGCGTCCTCCCCGGCCCGCGGCCCGGCCCCTCAGCCTCGACGCCTGCCACGCTGGCTGCCCTCGGCCCGCAGGCCTGCGCACCTGCTGCTCCTCCACTGGCCGTCCAGTGAGGCCTCGTCCTCAGAAAGGCCGCCGAGGCCCTCCCTGGCGAGTGCACAGGCCCTCGTTTCTCTCTTCCGCAGCCCCTGTGAGCGACACCCCGCCACGGTTCGCGGCAGTCACAGCCGTGAGTGCTCCTGTGGGCTGAGTCCCAAGTCTCCTTTCCAACAGTCTCTAAGTACGCTCAGAACCCCGCGAAACAGTTTTAGCTGTTGTCCCATCTTGCAGGTGGGAAGGCGAGGCACAGAGAGGTTGGACCGTTTTCCCAAGGTCACAGAGCCCTGGTGGTGGGGTGGGTGGGGTGCCGGGCCCTCTGGCCAGAGGCTGTGCGGGAGCCACTCCACCTGGCCGCGCCCCCAAGGTCAGCCCTTGAGGGAGGGGCTGGGCTGTCTGCCTCCCCTGGGCAGGAGCACGGCCTCGGCTGGGGAGGCGCTTGGTTCACACGGGCTCAGCGACACCCCTCACTAGCCCACTTGCCGGCCTCTGGGCCTGCTGACCGCAGCTCCACGCTGCCCCCTTCCTCATCAGCCACTCCAGCGGGCAGCTCAGCGGCCAGCAGGGACGCCCGACGAGGACTGCGTTCTGCTCGGTGGTGGATGCAGAACGGGCCCACGAGAGTCGCCTTCGTGCACGAGCTGGGCCTTGCACCTCGGGCAGCCTCGTCCGCGCCTCTCGCTGTCCCTGGCGCTGTTCTTCCCAGCTGCCCACCCCCAGCGCTGGCCTCGCCCACCGTGCTCTGGAGACCAGGGAGCCTCGTGGCCGCTTTGTCCCTCCCGCCTGTGGGAGGGCTCCCCCCTGCCCTGCTGGAGCTGCGCCACTCTGCTGTGGGGCCTGCTGCCTCGCCACCTCGATGCCTCACTCTGGTGAAGACTCTCGTTTCCTGTCCTTCTGCCCTCAGACACGCTGCGGCTGTGTCTCCTGCGTCTTTATTTTTAAAAGATGTATTTATGCACACAAGAGCTGGGTGCAGGCCAGAGTCGTGGGAGGTGAGAGGACTCACCAGAGACTGAGCGGGGAGCAGAACAGGCAGACTGACTGAAACACACTGCTGAGGGGAGCAGCAGGAGGCAGGAGAGGTCTGCTGTGCCCTGTGGGCCCCTCCCTGGCCGGGGATCGAACTCACGCGCTGTGCCGCGGATGCTTCAGTGTGGCCTTCCAGCTCAAGAGCACGTCCGACTTGTCCCTGGCTTGTCCCCACCCCGAGGTCCTCAGGCTTTGTGGGGGGCATCCCCACCCCACTGCCACTTGCTGGCTCCACCTGTCCCCAGACCTGACTTTGCAGCTGGCGGCCCTTCCCGCCCACAGTCCCTCCAGCTGGTCTCGCCACTACGGGCCCAGGCCCCCCTCACAACTCCCCACCTGCCTGGAATTCACCGTGTCCCACCCACCCCACCTCACCCCAGCCGGCTCTCAGCCCACAGCTCACCCTTCTTTCAAGACGCCCCTCACACCCACCCCACTGCCCCTCCGTAGTGTCCTCGCCTTCCCCGGTCAGAGCCCGGGGCCCCCACCGGAGCTGCCTTCGGACACGTCGCCAGGGCCGAGCCGCCCGCTGGGGTTTGGTATCGAGCTCAGCGGCTGGGCTGCGCCCTCTCGCTCTCCGTCCTCTCCTCCCTCCTCCGCCCGCGTCAGCCGCTGCAGTGACCTTGCTCCATCTCCCGCGTGCACGCCCTCTGCCTGTCCTGCCTCCCGCCCCGCTCCTGGCCCCGCCGTTACAGTCGCGGCAAGAGGGGAGCTCCGGGAGCGCGCGTCTGGGTCGCACAGGTGCGATCGATGAGCCGCCTGGCCCTCAGGGTGCACCGAGATGCCACTCTAGTCCCCCCAGCCCCCGCCAGTGCCAGCAGAGGGCAGGCACCCCTGCAGGCAGCTCTCGAGCCGTGTTTGGGTAGCGGCTCTCCTCTCTGGGGAGACACCAGCCTGCCTTGTGCCGCACCCCAACTGCCGGCCCTGGTGCTGCCTCTGGCGTCTCCGGCAGCCCGCAGAGACGCTTCTCTTGGGGCGCCTCAGGCCGGGGTGCCCACGGGGCAGCTCCGAGCAGCGCAGCTCTGTCCTGGCAGCTCCGCCTCCGCGTCCGCGTCCACCTCGGTCCCTACCAAGGCCGGAGACGTCCCGTGGCGGGTGGACACAGAGGCTGCTCAAAAGCAGGTGGGCTCGGGAGCAGGTGGCTCAGGTTGACTCCAGCAAATGACTCAGTTTCTCAAGACCGAATTTCGGGTCACGATGGCCCCACCACAAGGCGAGGCCGTGGCAGGGACTCCTCGCCGGGGGCCTGGCCGGGGCCGCCTCCCGTTCCGGACCATTCGCTCACCGCGGTCAGATTCCTACGGCCCTAGCAACGCCCACGCCAGGCCCGTCTGGCCCTCCCTGGCCAGAGCGAGTGGGAGCCCCAGCACCGCACCCGCCCTGCGGGCCCCAGCCCCGGTGCGCGCCCCTGCACCACGCCCGCACCCCCCGGAAGCAAGGCGGGCGTCCCGCCCCTGCGGCCGGAGCGTGGCGGGGCCACGGAGGAGAGGCCGTCGCTCACGTCGACAGAAGAACGTCACAGCAGACCTCGGACACGCCTCCCTCGGGCTGCCCGGTTATGACACGGAGGAGTCACCAAGAAGCCGTTTTCCATTCTATGTCATCTTGCTCAAAGCCGCAGTTCCACGAGCCCGGGACGACGTGACGGGGGACTTCCTGGAGTCTAGAACTAGGGCAGCCGGACAAGTAACCAGGCGGGACATGCTCGGGACGCCGGCCGACTTGCTTGAGCACCGACTCACACCGCTCCTTCCTGCCTCACCCGCCAGGCCTCTCCCAAGTAGCAGGAAGAGGCCAACCACGGCCGGCCCCTAGCACCTCCTGCCTGCTGCCCCGCAGCCCGCGGCTGTCTGTCACCGTCAGCCTCACCGCAGCCCACCCCGGGACAGGACGGCCGAGGGGCCTCTTGGGCCCGGGTGACGCGCCCTTAGCCCCCCCGGGTTTCTGGCCTTAAGCACCCCACATGCCTTCCCGAGCCGCCGTGGCATGTCCCAGGGGTGGCCCGTGCTGGGCACGGAGGTGGCTGGCGGGGTCGTGTGAACGGGGTTCTGGCATGCGCCCACAGGGAAGTGATGTTATTTCCAGGCGAGCCGGACACACTCACGGGCACCTCCGGACTGAGCGTGTTCTCCTTCTTCCCGTGTTTGCACCTTCCCACCGGCGCGGGAGGAGTGTGGGCGTGGGGGCCGGTCGCTAGCCTGTGCACCCCGCAGGCCGGCGCTGGGAGGAGCTGGGGGACCTGTGAGGCCCCAGCGCCTCACTCACTCTGGACACAGTAGTCAGCCTCAGCTGCACAGGCCCAAGTGCAGAGAATCACCCCGTCAACGGGCCCCTGCCGTCCTCTGTTTGGCCTCAGGACGCCTCCCGGCAGGCGGGGCTCTGCTCCCCAACCTCGCCTGCAGCTCCGGGGCTGAGACGTCCACTGGCCTAGCCGCGTCCCCAGGTTGAAGCCCCGCCCCAGTCTCCTCTTTGCTTCCAGTTTGCTGGGCTCAAACTTGCAGGAAGCAGAATCAACGCACCACCACCGAGAGCAGCCTGGGACTCCCCGGGCCAGACGCGGCCCAGGCACCTGCTCCGCCTGCTCAGCGGTCAGTGGGAGGGAGACCTGCCGCTCGCCCAGACGTCCTGCCCGGCCAGCCCCAAGCAGGCGGCTGGCCCCTCCGAATCCCTGAGTCCTGCTGGCACGGACGCTTGGAGGACGGGGACCAGCTAGCGGGGTGGAGGGACCGTGGGCAGTGACCCCAGCGCCAGCGGTCAGCATGTAAGCCAACACCGAGGCGCTGGTGGAAGCCGGTGTGTGTGTTTCCCTTGGTCCTCGGTCCTCCTCGCCTGCACGTTGGGACACCCTGGCGGGGAGCCTGGCGCTTTTCTGTCAGCCTCTTTCCTCCATCCTCACCCTTAGGCCCTTCGCATACGGCCAGTTAGCTGACTTGGAAGATTTCACAGCCAGACGTTGTCCAGACCGCCAGCCACCCCAGGAGCCCGGTCAGCCCGCTCGCCTGGCCCTAACAGGCCCGGCCAGGCACAGCCGAGGCCCTGGGGCGCCCCGGCACCGGCCCCGCGAGCACCTTCCCTCCCCCAGCACAACCTTGGTCGGCTACTTAGAAGCCGCGACAGACTTGGGACGAACATGAAAACAAAGTCCCAGGCCCTGGAGTCACATCCTTGAGTTCCGGATGGCAGAGGCGGTGGTGAGGCAGCGCCGTGCGTGCCGTGCTCGGGTTGGTTCTCGGGAGGATTCTGGGTTACCCTCGCGCGGCCCTACCCGCCCCCGTCCCGCGTGACGCAGAAGTCCGGGCCAGGGCGGGCTTGACTGCCTTCCGACGGCACCCCCTCGGGGACCCCGGCCACACCGCCGTCCACCGAGCCCCTGGGGCTGGGCCCGCAGTCTCTCCCGTTTCCTTCCGACTCCCCGCTCACCCCACGGGGCGGGGGCGGCCTCCCTTCCGTGTGCATGCACTGCGGGCTCCGCCTGGCTCTTGCAGGAGCTGAGATGCCATGCAGGGTGGGGTGGGGACGAGCCTTCTTCGGGCGCAGGCAGGAAGCTGAACGTGAGAACGAAACGCCCCATGCTTGCAGGGGATGGCCAGGCCAGTCCCCCCTACCTGTACTGGTCATGAAGGTGATGATGGTGCTGCTGACGCCCTCGTTGTCCCGGGGATAGACCCGCAATGTGTACGTCATCCCGGGATAGAGGTCTGTGAGCTGTACGGGCTGGGGCTGAGCCTTAACGGGGACCGTTTTTTTCGTATGGTTGCCTGGGAACAGAAACCTCGGTCATAGCCTGTGGCCAGCACGAGGCGCTGGACGGGCGGCACGCAGGTCCTGGTCACCTGGCGAGGAGGAAGCATGACAAGGGCCGGGCCCTGGCGGCGCCACCAGCGCGTCCCCTCAGCCCTTCCCCAGAGGCCCCTCAGCCGGGGACGCTCGCCTCTCTCCGCAAGCGGCCTCCGCTGGCCGGCACCAGGCCCAGCGCTGAGCACGCTGTGCCTGCTCCCTTGAACTCTCAGCGTGCCAGGGGACGCTCGTCCAGTTCAGGGTCAGAGGGCCGCTCGGCCTCTGCCGGGGAGGCGGGGGGGGGTGCCTGCTGCCGGTTCAAGAGCCTGTGCCTGGGTGGGGCGAACGGCGGGCGGCAGGGTTCTGGGCGGTGACTCCCCTTCCGACCAAGGGAACTAGCTGCTCGCAGGGCCCTTCTGAGCTGCAGCCCGGGCAGCTCCCTCTGCAGGCGAGCGTCTCAGCTCCTTGGTGCACAGCACGGCGCGCGTGGGCTCTCGGGAAGCGGCTGCCCTCCCAGGAGGCGGTGTCCAGCCTGCGCTGGACACGTCACGCCCTCGGTCCCAAGGCCCAGTAAGCAGCGATGACGCTGAGAGACCCTGGTCCGTGTCCCTGACAAGGGGTCACGGGTGACCCTCTAGGGACGAAGCACAGCGGCGCCCCAGGCCTAAATCAGCCCCCCCCCCCNAGGGGTCACGGGTGCCCCTCTAGGGACGAAGCACAGCGGCGCCCCAGGCCTAAATCAGCCCCCCCCCCCCCGGTCTAGTGGCGACGTCGAAGACAAGAATCCGAGTTAGGGAGACCCAGAGCCGAGACCTGGTTCACTTGGGGGCTCTCCGGCACCCTCATCCTGGGCAGGACAGGGACAGAGGCCACTTCCCAGGCCTCCCGCCCTCGCCGCCCCTCTACGAATGGCCACGCAGGGTCCTGCCTTCTCCGGGAGCTGCTCCTCCCCCCTCACCGCTGTCTGCGCATCGGTTCCATTAAGCCCTAACGGAGCTGCTACAAGGCCCGAGCTGGCCCTCGGCCTCTTAGCAGTGGCTCCGCACGCCCCGCGCCCGCACGGCAATGCTTACTGTCAATGTACTCAACCACAAAGTCAGTTCCGGGCCCGAAATTGTGCTTCCAGGTGATGTTGGCCCATTTACTGTTGGGGAGCACCGTGACGTTCCATATGGACTGCTCGTCGGGGGCTGGTGGTGGGTTAGAAGAGGAGTTAGTGGTGAGGAGGCCGGCAGCACTGCAGGCAGACAGACAGACAACACACGTAACCAGGACGGGGTAGGCAGAAGTGGCTGCCCGGCCGAGCTCCAGGCTGCCAGGGGGCCAGGTCAGAGGTGTGAAGGCAGGAGCCAGCGGTCAGCGGTCCCGCGGGTGCAGGGCAAGCTGCAGACCGAGGGTCCACACAGGGGCGGGCATGGCCAGGCACGTCTGCTGCACCTGCTGGGCTCAGCCCCGCCCAGACCCTGGTTACGGGCTCGAACGTGCAGCGAGCAGGGGCAGGAGGACGCCTCGCTGGGCAGGACGCAGGCAAAGCGGGGGAGACGGGGCCCCCTTTCCCTTCAGCTGCAGAGGTTCTCCAGGGGCTCTTTAAAAGCTGCTCAGAAGTCGTGGTGAGGCTGAGGAGGGACAGGCCAGACATAAGCCCCGGGGCTCCCGAGACAGCAAGGGCGCTGCGCAGGTAACCCCGGCCTGAGGAGCCAGCTCGCCCCTGGCCGGGACCCAGATGTTCTAAGGCCCAGAACCTCCAGGGTCCCGAGGAGCCCCAACCCTCAGTGGCCCAAGCGCCAGAGGAGTCTGGTTCTGCTGGCTTCTCAGCGCACAGCGCTGACACGTCACGTCCACGCAACACAGAAGACGCTAATTATCCAGTTCCCGGGAGCAGGGAGCTACTTCACAGCCCTGGACAGGAGACCAGCGCGAACCTCCAGAGGCAACCATTTCTCAAGGGTCCCGGCAGCCCGAACACCCATTTCCTGGCAAAGATCTAGCTGCGGATACTGGAGTGAAGTGGGGATTTCAAAGACTTGGCGGTGTGACTCCTGCGTATTTTACCGGCATGCGGGGGGCATGTCACCAGCTCGCTCCTCAAAAGTGAGTAGCGTTCGCGGGGGATGTGCTTGTTCACGCCCCGCCTGGCACACGGCCTGCCAAGCGTCCGGGGCCGGGAGGTGGTGGGGGATCTGGTCCCCACTTCCAAGTGGCACCTACACCTACTCTACTGCAAACTGTTGGCCGCCCGCTGCCCCAGGCGAGGACAACCCGCATTGGGTGAAGGGGTGAGAGGGGACTGCGCTGGCCGCCCTGGCACGCCCTCCGTGGCTGGGAGAAGGCCAGCCTCTCTGGCCGTCTGCTGGGGCTTCCGTGGTGCTGGACATGCAGGGGCCGCTTTAAACCACCCAATGCTGCTCCTGCACCTCCTCCAGCTCTTGCTGGTAAGAATGAGTTTCGGCGAGTCATGGTTTGGGGCCTGTTTCTTCTCCCTCAGCTCTGGGCCCTGGGAATAGCCGGAGACGGCGGGGTTTAACAGCCAGGCCGCCCATACAACGTTGACCCAGATCTGACTGCCTTAAAGGTAACGAGGAGGATTTGGGACAGGTCCAGGGGCGGGAAACCCAAACGATTTTCAGGTGGGGATGGCAGGAGGGAAGCACGAATTACTCGCTGCCTGCTGGAAAGTGAGAATTCGGGAGCATTCCTTGGAACCTGAGAGAGACAAGTTAAGGACACATGAAGTCTCATTTCACCCTGAAAAACGCGCCCTGAGATGCTGAGATACTACGTCCTCAGATGTGAGACGTTTCACAAGCCCGGACCGCAGCGTTCTTCCGCCTTGGTGAGGGGAGCGAGAAGTGAGGGGTGTTCCCCACCCCGGGGACCAGGGGCCAGGGGCAGGGCCGGGGGCCGTCTCAGGCGCAGCCCGAACTTGGGGTGTGACACTCCCGGGCGGGGGGGGGGCCATCCCTCCATTGTGGCAAAGCCGATCTCCCCAGAGGAGGCTGCTGGGGAGCAAAATCAGCCCCCCTTCTTCATCCTTTATGATTTTCTTGCGTGAACGCCAAGCATTAAAGGGGAACCCCACTTTCATGCAAAAGACGGTCCACAGAGCAGGCATCACGCCGCCCCTGGGGCAGCTTCTAGAGCCTTGCTGCTTTTTCCTCTGTCACCTAGAGCACCTGATGTTTAAGCTCTAAGCGCTGCGCCTTGCGGGGAGCGTGTTCACGAGCACGGCACCCGGCGTCACTGCCTCCGTGCGCAGCTCCAAGTCAGCGCACTGAAGGTAACACTCGCTGCGTCACCGCCACGCCCATGTGGGTGCTGAGAGGTGGGGCGGGTGGGGGGTCCTCACGCTTCAGGGGGCCAAGGGTCCTGCCCAGAGATAGGGCCTACCCCCGACAGCGACTGGGGGGCCCGGGGCCCCGCCGCAGCCTCACGCTGACTGCATGGCCTGCACGCTGCGCTGGGGCGCCCTCTGGTCGCAGAGCACGGACGGACGCAGTTCTCAAGGCAGCGTGGCCCCAGGGGCTCTCGCGCGGGAAGCCCAGAGCTCCCGCCCAGCCGCCGGAACAGCTCGTCCTCCAGGGCCAGCAGGCGGCCGGGATCGATTCTCACCAGGGCCCGGCGAGGCTGCAGTTCTCCCTCTGTAAGTACATCTGGGGGTGTGGGCACTATGAGCGGGAAGAGCAGCTCAGTGGCTAGAGCATTACGGGCCGTTTCCTGGAAGTGCTGACTGTTTAAAAGCAAGCCCGTAAGTAAGTGTGCCTCTGGGGGAGGGCGCAAGGGAGGAGCCGGGAGCTGGCAGCAGAGGGGCCGGCCGGCCACCCCAAACCCGGGGCCCTCCACGTGGAGAGGCCAGATGCAACCTGCTGGCCCCTTCCTGTGGCCACACTCGCCTTCTGGAGCCTCCGTCCTGGGCTGGCTGCGGGAAGGCGGCTGGAGGAAGCCCTACTCTGTAGCCCGGGCCTGCCGGGCGGCCCTCTGTTAAAGAACAGGGGTCTGAAGCCAGGCCCAGGGGAAGAGGTGGAGGAGCAGTCGGGGGCGGGCACGCACTGCACCCCAGGCTGCCAGGCCGAGACTCCAGGCGGTGTGAGTCTCCAGAGCGGAAACACAGGAGGGTGGGTCACACCACCCAGGCCCCCCCGCTGTCTGGGGAAGCCTGGAGGTGCAGCAGGCAGTACCGGATTCGTGTATCTTAGTCGTGGTGGTGGTGGCGGGAGGACTCTCCGTGGTGGTGGTCGTGGTGGGTGCGACGGTGGTGGGTGCGACGGTGGTGGGTGCGGCGGTGGTGGGTGCGGCGGTGGGGACGATGGGGACTGTCGTGGCTTCGGTGGCAGCAGCAGTGGCAGTAGCGCCCGTACTGCTCACAGCACCCGTGGCAGTCGGGGGCGACGTGGGAGGAGCTGGGAGGGAAATGCAACACAGCCCGGTCTGGTTGGTTTGGCCGGCCCCGCCCGGCCCGGCCCCGTGCAAGGCAGGCACCGTGGAGGTGGCGCTCCGGAGCCAGAAGCTCCCCCAGGCATGACAGGCCAGCGAGCCAGCCCCGCGAGAGGACACGGCCACGTGCAACGAAGAGAATGAAGCGCGCGTGTTTCATTTTCTTCTCGCGGTCTGTGTGGCTTGAAGCACCCGCATGCACCCGGCAGGCGAGGACGAGGATGGAGGGTGTGACCCAATCGCTCAGGCCCTCGGGACAGCAGAGCCAGCTGGACACAGGCCAAGCGGCCGTTTGGGTCCGGCCCTGGAGCCCCGGCCCCGGGTGGGCGGGCAGCCGGGACTGTCCTGCAAGGGCACCAGGAGGCCTGCCCGTCCCGACTGTCCACTGGCATGCTGGCCTGGGCTCTGCCACACCCAGGCCCAACCGCAGAGAACAGCGCGCCCTGCAGGTCAGCCCCGGCGCTCTCCTGCCTCCGCTGTACTTCCTGCCCTCTCGTAGCTCTGCTCCGAGTCCCTCGGCCTCTCCTGGCTCTCGTCTCCGTTCCGTGATGGTCCCTCATCTACTCCACGCACCCTGACTTCTCGTACCGCCCGACTCTCACGAGGGTCCAGGCGGCCAAGTCCTCTCCCTTCGTGTTAGAACGCAGGGAACAGCACGAAGGGACCCACAGCGTGGTTGTGCTTGATGGGGCTGTCTTTCCAGCCCACAGAAATCCTAGCACCCCGTGGAGTTCGTGCTGGGCTTCTTATCTGTACCAGTCTCCAGGGGCAACAGATTTGTGCCAACTCTCATGTGCTCATCTCCCAGCGAAGCTGCTTGCTTCCTTCTGCAGCAGGGGCATGGGAAGGGCTGCCCAGGCTCACTCTTTAGTTGCGATATTTGCTAAAGCTGAGTGTTTGAAAAGAACGGTAGCCACATCAGAGACTAAGTCACACCTCTCCTCCTCGCATCCCACCTTCTGTGATCTGACCGTGGTAGAGTTTCTAGTGTTGCGGCTAAGGGAACAGTGGGCAGGGTCATTAAGACCTAAGTAGGTAACTCCCAAGATGAACAAACAAACCTCTCTTAAATCTCCAGAAGTTTAGGAAAATAATATCCCTTCCTGCTGCCCACTCCCGACCCCCAGGCAGCAGGCCAGGGAGGGAGTAGAGAGTTGTTCTCAGGAGGGACATAAAAGATCCTGCCTGTTTTAGCTACAGCCTGACCCCAAAGTCCTTTCATCCTCCTGGGCCCCCAACAACACACCATCTACTGGCCCCTACCCCGCACCCCACAGAGCGGGAGGGAGCATCCCAGGGTTCCCAGCAACATCCCCGTTGGTGAGATCACAGGTGTCAGAAGGCCTTGGGGTGCGGACTGTGCCTCCCCATTCCAGAGAGTGCTCTGGGAAAGGTGTCCACAGACAGCTCTATTTTCCAGCCCCCAAAGGCTCACAGGAGTGGGGGCCTCCCCTCTTCTAGTCATTATTCAGGGAGATTCAGCCAAGGTGTCTCAGCCTGGAACGGAACCTCAGTGCTGCCTGGCCCCTCTAGCGGCAGCCCCTCTCCCAGGCCTGCCCCTGCTGTGGGTGCCAAGGGCCTTGCCCGCTGCTCCGCGCTGCCGGGAGGAGGCATGGGGCGATTTGTCCTTCTGGGCAGGGTGCTCTTAGCTCCTCATCATGCTGAATTTCCCACCAACTCCTGCCATGGGCGGCGGCCACAGCCCCTCCCGCTCTCTCGGCTACTTGGAAGTCACATCCGCAAACACGCCCTACACCAGCAATCACCCCACGCGGGTGGTGCGGGGAGCTGGGCTTCCCTCCCTGCGCACAGTGGGGCTACGTTCCAGGCCCCCGAATCAAAGCCGGGTTTCCCCAGGGTTAAGCGTCTTCACGTGTCCCTTGCGCCTTGCTTCACGGGGCCACGCGCAAGCTTGCCCAGTGGGTGGCTCGAGACACGGGGCGCCCCCGGCCCTGCTGGCCAGACAAGGACGAGAGAAGCCTTCCCTGCGGCCCGCTGCCCACTCTGATGCCCCTTCTGCCAGGATGAGGAGGAAGCGCCTCTGCTGGCCACCAGCGGCCTCGGCCTCCGGGCAGTAGCAGGGGCCGTGAGGGGGAGCTCTCCACGTGGGTGCCCGTGACTGGGGCGCGGCGGGGGATGCCCTAGCTGGCTGCGGGTGAGGCTGACCGCTCAAGAGCTGCACCGACTGCCCGCGGCTGGACAGGGCGAGAGGGACGCGGAGGCAAGAAGCAAAGGTTCTGAGGGAGGGGACGGAAGTGAGGTGAGTTGTTAGAGGGAGGGGAAGTTTTCTGCAGGGGACTGTCCAGAGCTCAAGTCAAAGGCGATCGGGGGTCTCCAGCCGGCGCTGGTCTGGAGCAGGGGACAAACGGGGAGCCTGGCACAGAAGAGGGGCCTGTGGGCAAGGCGGCTACGCGCTGCCGGGCCGGGACGTCACCTGCAGACGTCTCTCGTGGTTGCTGCGGGCCAGCCCTGCTCGGTGGGGGCGGAGGCCACCGGATGGCGGTTTGATCAGAGGGGAGCCAGAGCAGGACGCAAGACCCCCCAACGGCGGCATCAGCACAACGGGGGCCAGTATGCCCTGGAAGGCACCCCGTCACCTGAGCGTTTGGGGGCACCACTTGGGAGATGGAGAAATCCGAGGCGCCTCATGTCTCGGGTCCGTTTTTTGCCCCCAGAACCTGCCCTGGGGCAGCCACCAAACATTCAGCGTTCGCAGATCTGAGCGGAGTGGAAGGCGCGGCCGCAGCTTCCAGGCATTCCAAGCTGGAGGAGTCAGCCCCAAAATGCCCACACGGTGCACGACCGCCCTGGCCAAGTCACAGATGGCCCGGACAGATGGGCAGCAAGAACCGGCGCGCCGCAGGACCGTCACCGGTGAGAAGGGAGCCAGCTCGCGCGGGGAGGGGGCAGGAGGCGCTCAAGTTCGGAGAGGACCAGAGGCGAGGGACGGGGAGCCCAGGCCCGCGCCAGACGCGTCCTGGCTCCGCAGTGCTCTGAGGCAGGAGGTGGGGGACAGCTGAGGCCGGCGCGTCCCGTTAGAGGAGGCCACGTGCCCAGCACTGCGCCCGCCCACGGCAGCTGGGCCTGCGAGACACGTCTGATTGATGGACGGACACCCTGGGCGATTCTGCATAATGTGACGGGCTTGCATCACCCTGAGATGGGAGGGGGTGCTGGAAGCGTACCCACTCCTCTCACAACTGCCACTCGAGCGGGCAGCACAGACGGGCGTGGGGGCCAGGCAGACCCCCTGCCATAAGGCACAGCTGCTTTGCCTCCTGGGGTGCCAGGAGGGGGTGGGCAGGGAGGTGCCTGACGACAGGGTGCCCCCTCACGCGCCCCTCCTCACGGAGCTCAGGCTGCCCTGAGCCCCTGCTGCAAGCGGTCCCAGAAGAGATGCCACACATCGAATCGGGAGGCCAGGGCACCCCCAGACTGCAAGGACGGCTTTCTCCAGGCCCCGAGCCCCGGACGCCGAGCCCGGGGTCCCAGGAGAGGCGTGGAGACCACGTAGGGACACTCGCCCTGCCAGCATGGGTCAGGGGGGCGTGGAAGGGCGGGGAGGCCCTCGGCAGGTCTGACAGGCAAAATAAAGTTGCTGGAGGAAGCAGGGTTTGCAACAGAAACAGAATCGACTTGACGTGGGGGAGGAAGGGGAGGGGAGAAGGCAACCAGACCACCCGCCCCGCACCCGCGGTCCCGGCCCTCTCCACAGCCTAGTGTCCAGGAGCCCCCGGGGCCGCTCGCCCCGACGTCTCTGCCCAGCCAGGGCGCTGCTCTCAGCTTCGGAAGAGGGCAGGGAGAGGCCCCGGGGCACCGGCCCAGCTTCACCAGCTTGGGGCGGCCCTCCACGAGGACGAGGCCCTGACGTGCCTCAGGCCAAGCTGGGGACGCTGCGCTGCTGGCCGGCTGCCCCCCTGAGCCAGGACTGCGTGCCCAACGCCCGGTGCAGCGGCGCATCTGCCTCCCGGGCCCAGAGCAGACACGGTTCTCAACCCTGAGGTCTCCGCGAAGTTGTGGAGACTCTGGGTCCTGAGCACCTGGCCGCACCCCAGGACATGCTCGTTCCTCCTGGCTGGCCCCTGAGGTGGCCGCGCGGCGCCGAGCCCCCATGCAGTGTGCGAGACCGGCATGCACGTGTGCTCCCCTCAGTCACCCTTTCAGCGGATGGCGCCTGGCCAGGACCAGCGCCAGCTGCCCTACCCCGGCGCCTCCTCCCCAGGGCACGCCGTGCCAAGGCTGTGCACCGAAGCCCCTTCCAAGCCGCCCTCCGCCGCCAGCGGGGCAGATTAGCAAGTGAAGGGGCAACACGCCTGGGTCCTCTGGTCCAGCCCCTGTGACAGCGGGCGCCACCCCTGAAAGGGTGAGTCTGGAGCATGCTCCCCCAAGCCTCGCCCTCCTGCTCCTCGCTGGGCCAGGCCGCGCTGCGCGCCCCATGCCACGCCCGTTACCTCCGCTGCGCACGGTACCTGCGGTTGGAGCAGCTTCAGAACACAGCGCCCAAGATGGCCAGAGAGAGGGAGAGAGGAGGAGACAGGGAAGAGAAAACAGAGCACAAGTGAAACCACAGGACAGGCAAGCAGAGGAGGCGCTGGCTCAAACCTCAGCCAGCATGGCCAGCGGCCGGCCGCTGCCCCAAGGATGAGGCCGGCGGGTGTGCGGGGTTGTTCAGCTGCACCAGGGTGCGGTATGTTCCCCCGCAAGCCTGAGGTCTTGCTGACCCGTCCTGCATCTACCGCTCCTCAAGGACCAAGCCCTGAAGAGGCGGCGGCAGGGCCAGCCGACCCAAGTGCGGGGCGCCCCGTCCCTCCCAAGGGCATCTGGCCTGGCTGGGCGCGCCATGGGAGGCCCCTGGGGTGGTTCCTGAGTCTCGCTGCTGGATTCTAGGTGGTCTGGGAGCTGGGGGAGGGGGTGCACTGGGTCCACCGTGGGAGGCCCAGGAACTGTGGTGCCCGGGGCCAGAGGCCCCCGACCATCTCCACCCCCACCCCCAAACCCTTTCTCATCAGTTGCACTTTACGAAATTAGAAACGCAGCTGCGGACCAGCCTACAAGGACCCCCAAGTTGCGAAGAATGACTCTTTGTCCTCCTGTGTCCCCGGGCTGCAGAACTTTCTGCTGGTGGCCTCTGGAGCCGCACAATGGGGCTTTGTCTAGCTGACGTTTGGTATTGGGGTGGAGGGGGCAGAGAAGAGGTGCCCTTTATCTCCTACGACTTAAGTAATCAGCAAAGTGCTCCCCTTGTGGCCTGGCCTTGCTAACAGCCATGCATCAGCGCTGACGCGCCCCAGCCCGAAAGGGCCTGGCAGGCGCTGGAGCGGAGCTCACTGCCAGACTCGCCTCTGGTTTGCAAGACCAGATGGGGTGCAGCCGGGGGGCCGGCCTTCCTGTCCTCCCCCTGGACTCCCCAGACTGGCCAGGGAGCTGGGGGCTGGGGAGGGCGCAGGGCTGCTGAGAAGCTGGACTGGGAGCCGGGGCAAGACAAGAGAGCGAGGGGGTCCTGGCAGCCCCCTGAAAGCAGCACCGTGCGCTCCTGGCTCGGGGTGGGGGAGAGGTGTGCTCAGCAGTCTGACCGGGCCAGGGCCAGGTGGCTGCACATCAGCTGTCCGGGCAAGCCCCGCACGCGCGGGCCCCCACGTGGCCTCTTCCTCGGCGTCTCCCTTGCAGGATTACTGCTGCGCCCGCACCGCCGCTGCACGGTCCGGGCATAACCGCGCTGCTCACGCAGATGGCGCTGCGGCCCGTGGGCGCCCCGAGGGAGCGTCTCCTCTGCCCTGTTTTGTGCTCACACTGTGGGTGCTCAAGAAACAGCCAGGGCCCTCGGGGAGACCGGGCAAGCCCTCCTTTCAGGGGAGTCTGCAGCGGCAGGCGCCAGCTGGCCTCCCTGCAGGCGGGCCTGGGGGTCCCCCTAGTGGAGCCCCGGGCAGGCGCAGCTCTGTGGGCTACTCCCAGGCAGGGCCGGCCGGAGACCAAGGCCAAGTCTGCTCTTTGTGAAGCCGGTTTGCAAAGGGCTGTTCCCAACTCCCCTCCCTCGCGGCTGCAGCTCCGCTGGCCCGGACAAGGAGGAATCCGGCTTCCCTCGCAGAGGTCTCCCCACTCCTTCCTCAGCCCCACGCACCCTCGGGGACGGGAGCACCCCAGGGCCCTCGTGGGGCAGGCTCGGTAGTATTTCCCCTACAGGTGAGCTGGCTCTCTGCTCTGGGGGCTCACAGCCTCTGCGTCCCTCACCCCGGCTAGACTCACGCTCCCCCGGGCGCCCCCCCTAGAAGGACCCAGGCAGATGCGAAGGGGCTGAGGGGTCGAGGCACAGGCAGGCCGACGGCCACCGCCCAAGTCCGCCTGCCGTTCCGGGCACGTGGCGGCACCTGGCGCTAGCGGACAGGCGGGTCTCTGGGGACTGGCGACAGAGGGTCAGGCTGTGCTGTGTCTCGGCGCTGGAGTTGCTAACCCGTCCCCGCCAGGCCGCGCCGGCACCTACCTTCGTTGGGGGCCGCCGGCGACTCCTCCGTGACAGCCTCCCCGTTGCCCACCTGTGTCCTGGCGCTGAGCGCGAAGCGGTACCGCGACACGGGGTCCGCCCTCTGCAGCGAGAACTTGGTCTGGTTGGGAGAGAAGTTCTCCACCACCTGCTTCCCGACCTTGGTTCCGTTAACTGGGGAGAGAGCGGTCAAGGGAGCTTCAGGTTAGCTGCGTTTAAATGGCGGGGCTCAGAACCGCAGCTGGACGGAGGGGCCTCCCCTGTGCTGGACGGAGGGGCCCCCCTGTGCTGGACGGAGGGGCCTCCCCTGTGCTGGACGGAGGGGCCCCCCTGTGCTGGACGGAGGGGCCTCCCCTGTGCTGGGGAGGGAGGGGCCTGCCCCGCTGCTGGCCAGATGGGATGGGAGGCCTGGTCTGGCAGTGGCCTGCTCGCAAGAGCTCCGCTCTGGATCTGACCCCTCCGAGCTTGCACTTCTTTGCATCCCACTATCTCCAGGCCCCGCGGGGTTACGTGACCAGCTCTGAAAGATCCAGTCTATTATCCCTAAGCGTTTTTAAGGAGGATGATGCTTCTGAATTCCTTTCCTCCTTTCCAACAGAACTAGGCAAAACTACCTCGCTTGCTGCCGCCCCTCCGCACGAGGCTGATTCAACGCTCCAAAGGGCGGTCGGGCTCACAGCCGACTCTCGCGCGCCATGGCTACTCAATGGCTGTGCTACGCCTGGCCCCTTGCGCGTCCCAATGGGTCACCGCTGGACACTCAGGTCCCCCCTCTGCGAGGGCCCTGTCCCGCGTGGCGACGCCGAGCCTGAGGTGAGAGCCCCTGGACCCAGGAGCCTGCCCCGGCCGCACCGAGCTCTTGCCACAGACGCAGCTGCCTTGGCGTAAGACGCCTCGTTCCAGAGCCCGGGCATGGGCCACACTGCACCGTCCACTCTGCCGACGCGCTCCGTCAGGTGAGGGATTTTCTCTCCAGCCTCGCAGTGGTGGAGATTAAGATCCCCGCGGGCGGGGCCAGCTCCTTCCTGGACGGGACACCCCGTCTCACCCGGGGCCTGGGGGGCAGGGGCTGAATCCCCCCACAGCCTGTGGAGAGTCTGTCCTGGGGCCATCCACCCTTGTGGAATGTGCTCTGCACCCACACTTTCTGTCTCGAACCCCCAGGAAAGTGGGGCTTCTGCAGCCCAGGTTAGCCCGGAGAACGGAGGGAGGACGTACAGGCCACGTATTTCAGGGTGTATCCGGTCATGATCCCATTGGGGTGCTCGGGATGGTCCCACTCCAGGTTGATGGTCTCTAGGTTGGGCTGCCGGACTCGGAAACGCCTGGGGGCGCTGGGTACTTGGGGAAGGAGGAGGGCACGGGGAGGGGAGGGCGGGGGCGGGATGAGGGAAACACAAAACAGGCACAGTGTGAAGGCGCTGGCCTCATGGCAGCTCCAGCTGCGGCTGAGCCAGACCCCGAGAAGCGGCCAGAGCCCCGGCCTGATCCCGGCTGGCTTCCCGGGTACAGAAGAAGTGGGGCTCAGGCCGGGCCACACGGAAGTCAGTGTCCCCCTAGCAATTATTGAGGCCCAGCATGTCTGGTGCAGGCAGGCAACCCTCCTCGGAGGCTGCAGCCCCTTCCTCAGACACAGCTTGCCCCGTGGGCCCGGGCAGGTGCCCGGGCCCCGCTGAGCTGCTGGGTGCAGGGGAGCAGAAGGGAACCCAGAGGGCCGGCAAGGACCCCAGGGCAGGAGCCGTGGGGGCAAGGGAGGAGGCTGATATGAAAAAGAGGAGAGAACAGGTAAGAAAGGAGGCAGGAGGGCCTCCCTGGTGGAGCAGCGGGTTGAGCGCCGCACTGTGAAGCATCCGCCGCACAGCAGCACCAGTTCGATCCCTGGCCAGGGAGGGACCCACAGGGCGCAGCAGACCTCTCCTGTCTCCCCGCTGCTCCCCTCAGCAGTGTGTTTCAGTCCATCTGCCTGTTCTGCTCCCCACTCTGTCTCTGGTGGCTCCTCTCATCCCCCGCACCTCTGGCCTGTACCCCAGTACCCCAGCTCTTGTGCGCATAAATAAGTAAATCTATAAAGAAAATGGGGAGGGCAGGAGAAAAAGAAGAGTGGGAAGCGGATGCCCAGCTGCGAAAGGGCACTGGCGCCCTCTGCCGGCCAGCGCACGCAGGGCAGCAGGTCCACAGAAGCTTCTTGACGCCGGTGTGGGAGAGCTCAGAAGGTCCTTGTGCCTCCAGGTGTCCTGGGGAGGCATACTTTGCCTCCAGAGGTGGTCCTGCAGTGCCCTGGGGGGTCAGGGTGCCTCGCCCCAGAACTGTCCATGGGCCGCGCAGGTCTTCTCTGGAGGCGGCCCCTCCGGCCTGGGCAGGTCACCTGGTGACAGAGCCGCCCCGGACGGCGGGAGGCGCTCGCCTCGTAGCAGGTCCTTGGCTCCTGCGGTCACACCGAGGTCAGCTGGTGCTCTCTGGCCAGCCACGCTGGAGCGGCTCCGGGCCCACCGGGGCGCCACCTGGTCCTGCCCACCCTGAGCGGCTGCAGCCAGACCTACCTCCTTCCGGGGTGGTGAACTCCTTGGTCTCACTGCGAGGCCCATCGCCTCTGCCATTGACCACAACCATCTCCAGCTTGTAGTTGCTGTAGGGGAAGAGGCGGGACACCGTGCCGCGGGGGCGGTCCCCGGGGAAGCTGGCTTGCTGTCTCTTCTGAGACACCCACAGGCTCTTCAGCAAGCTGCTCTCCCTCCAGTAGTAGGCCTTCGGACAGAGGCACTGGTGAGGTGCCGTCGGCACGGCGGTTAGTGGTTAGTGGCCGCGGCCGCAGCCAGGCGTCCCTTTGCTGGTCACAGGCTCCAGGTCCCAAATGACCTCGGGGGGCCCCGTCAGGGGGAGTGGACTTGCAGTCCCGCTCACAGGCCACAACACTCCTCTGGGAACAGCCGGTGGGCTTAGGTCTGGCGGCCCAGCGAGAGGCGCTTCCAGGCGGGCGCACGGGCCTCTGGGGGTCAGGCCTGAGCGGAGGCCCAGCATGGGAGCGCCGTCCACTCAGCCTGCGCCCCCGGGCTGGTTAGTGGGGTCTAAGTGGCCAGGCAGGAGCTGGACAGGCCCCGCAGGAGTCTGAATTTGAGCAAGGGTGGGGGTTTACTGAAAATCAAACGGCCTCTTTTAACGCTGTCTGAGGACCTTTCAGAACGGGCAGCGGCACATCCTGGTTGGGGGTGCCAGTGGCGGGTGGCTGGAGCCTGGGTGTGGTGGGGCGCGGGTGGGCGGCGGGGTCGCAGCTGCGGTGGAGACTTGGCGGCACGAGGTTCGGTTAGTAGCGGGTAGGAAGCCCCAGGTCAGGAGGCAGCACCGGTGTCACCCGGGCCACGGACAGCGAGGAGAGGAGGGGTCCAGACTTACGGGGAGGGACACCCCACGGGAGATGTAGCCAGAGGGCCCCAGGCAAGGCGGCGAAGGGCGGCAGCTGACTGCGGGGCAGGGCTGGATCAAGTGTGCATCCTCTTGCCTTCCTCCCCCACTTTCCAAATGCATTTCCCAAGAAAGACGGACGCCTGCCTTCTGCCCCCACCGCCCACAGCCGGTGGCGTGACCGCTGAGGTGGCAGGCCTGGCCGTCCAGGCTTCCCTTCTGCCCAGGCATTTTCTGACGAGCTGCCCGTGAGGGAGAGCCCTGTGCAGTCTACTCTCCCTCCCCCACCTCGGTGCACCCCTCCCAGAGGAGAGACGACGGAGGGGAAACCGCTCAGGGGCAGGACAAGCAGTAGCCAGGGGCCTGGACAGCCCACCCGTGGGCCATCCAGAGCTGGTGAGCCGACAGCAGGGAAGGCGCTTGCACCTTTAGTGGCTCTGCGGTTAGCCGGGCTGGACCGTCAGACAGCCAGGGAGGCGAGGAGCCAGCGGGGCATCAGGAGAGGGGAGGGCGTAGCTCTCGCGCTTCAGCGTGGCCCCGCGGTCACGTGTGCCCGCTCACGGTGCAAACAGCGTGCCGGGCCTGCCCTCCGTGGGGCTGTCTGCCGAGCAGAACGCCAGCAGGGCCGTGCAGAC
Source organism: Galemys pyrenaicus (assembly GCA_019455555.1). Taxonomy (NCBI): domain Eukaryota; kingdom Metazoa; phylum Chordata; class Mammalia; order Eulipotyphla; family Talpidae; genus Galemys; species Galemys pyrenaicus. Next base: position 3,559,394 of record JAGFMF010011641.1, on the reverse strand, counting down.
GGCCGGGCAGACGCACGCGCGCGGAGCTGAGTCCACACGTATGTCTGTAGGTTTTTTCTGGGCCTATCTTTGAACAGCTGGACGTTTTCTTCTCAAATCAACTGTGCACCCAACAACTAGCTCTGGGACGCCTTCCAGACGACCTCACGCCCCCATCTGCTACCCCGGGCCCTGGTTAGCGAGCGAGGCGGTTAGAAGGGAGGCATCCTCACTCGGTACTCCCTGAGCTGGCCCTGGACCGTGTCGGAGTAGACGCGGTTCCACTGAAGGCTGATGGCCGTGCTGTTCAGGACGCGGATTTTAACATCAGTGGGCGCGGCCCTGGGATCTGCAACGTGCGGACAGACAGCTGGTTGTGGACAGACAGCTGGTTGTGGATAAACAGCTGGTTGTGGACAGACAGCTGGTTGTGGACACACAGCTGGTTATGCAGGAGGGGCTGGGCCTGGGTGGTGACGGGCCCTGGGATTGGTTCTCTGGGCCTGCACTCCCACCCTGGCCCGGATGCCTGGCCCTCACCCTCTGCGGGGTGTGCCTCTTCCACCAGACACACGTCATACTTGGCGCCGTTGTGGGGGCTCCGCCTGCACCTCTAGAGGAGATGGCTTGCTCCCCCGTATGCTGTCTGCCTCTCCGCACCACTCTGTGCCTTCACCACGACCCCCGTAAGTGGTGCCAGCTGGGCCCTGGCCTCAGGCCCCGGTGGGTCTGCCCAGCGGGAGGAGCGGCGGGAGATCCGCGGACTCCCCGGCGGCCTCTCTGCGGGCCCCTGGACTCTTCTGCCTAAGGGAGCCCTAGCGGTGACCCCCTCCCTGCCCGTGCAGGCTGCAGGGTCAGCGGCGTCCTGCCCTTGCCCGCCTTCCGTGGGCCACACGCCTGGCCGGCGTCCCTCAACCTGCCTTCACATCGCAAGGGCCCTGGGAGCGGCTGGGGCTTCCTGCCGGCCCCCGCAGGGAACACTGCCCCCAGACCCCACACGCCCTGGCCAGGTCAGGAAGCGTCTGGTCCTGAGATCACCAGGCAGGGAGGGGCACCCCCCTTCCCAAACAGTCGCCACCCCCTCCAAGCACTCTGCTGCGAAGCGGCTCTGCCCCAGTGCGGCCATCAGAGCACAGAGCCCAGGGCTGACGGAGGCGACGGCCCGGAGAGGTGGTCTCTGAAGCCCCCGGCAGACCCGGCGGCTCCACGCTCACTGCCCCGGTCCCGCGGCCGGGAGGTCTGCTACCGCGGAGGAGGGGCGGACGGGGCCTGCTGCCCCAGCACGCAGCGTCCCGGTGGGACCAGTCTGTAATCATCTCCCGGACAGTGAGGCCCGGGCCAGCCTTGCTTGGCCGTCGCGCTGTTATGCTGCCCCCCACGCCCCCCAGCACTGGCCATGGACACTCTGGTCCTTCCAGGACTCGCGCTTCCCTTTCCTCTGGTCTCCCCAGAGGCAGGTGCACCAGGGCCTGGACGCCCTGGCCAGCGGGGATTCAGTGGCCCCTGCTGCTCGGCCAGCAGCCAGGGTTGGGGTGCTAGGCCAGACGGTTGCCCTGCTGAGAAGCCAGGCAGACGGCCACGGCCCAGACTCGCGCTGGTCCGCCTGTGTCAGCCTCCACTTCTCTCTAAGCTGAGGCCCGAGGAGTCGGCCGCACCCGGAGCCAGTGCTGGCAGGAGGCCCGTGCACTGAGCCAGCCTGGGCCCATGGGCCTTCTCCACCCCAGGCCTCCCCGGGGGTGCAGCTTCCAGAGAGGTTCTAGCCACGGATCTGCGCGCGCGAGTGTGCAGCCTCTCGGTGCTGGCAAGGCGCGGCGCGGGGACAGCGTCCAGGCCTGGGCGCTCCTCTCGAGCCTGGCCTTTGCTCTCGTGCGGCATCAGCAGGCTGCGGGCCCGTTTCCACACCCACAAGATCAGGCCCGTGGCGTGCACGCACCGGACAAGGTGACGCTGCCCGGACTTCTAACTAGTGTGCGGGACTGCGCCCACTCCGGACGTGGCCAGCGTCCCTCTGTCCTAGGTCAGCGTGGGAGCCGCTCCTTCTGGGCTGGCCGTCTCCCCAGGATGCGCTTGGAAGAGCCATGACCCCCGCGGCTGGTGGGCTGCTGCGGGGGTGCAGGGGGAGGGCGGGCGGGTACTCACAATCTTCTCCGGAGTAACCGATGACGGTGTCTGGCTCGGGGCCCTTCCCGAAGTCGTTCTCGGCCTGGACACGGATCTCGTAGGGCACGTACACGGGGGTGTGCGCCACCACGTAGCGGGAGCCCCACACCGTCACGTTGTTCCAGGTCTCGCGGGCCTCTCTCCGACGCCACTTGACGATGTAGCGCAGGTTGGGGCCGAAGGCGGAGGTGGCGTTCATGGGCTGAGCAGGGAGAGAGCGGTGGGTGGGAGGTGCTGGCGTGGACCGGGGTCCCCCCTCTCGCTTGTGCCAGACGGTCCCTCCCTGTCTGCCCGGCACGGGCAGCGCCTTTGCTGGGCTGGGAGAGCAGGCTGCCCCCGCTCAGTCTCTCAAGAGCCAGAGCCCTACGAATTCTGCTGCAGGTGGATTTCCTGACAAAGGCCTGGCCCGAGGCCTCCTCACTGATGCCTGGAGCCTCCCAGGCTGGAGGGCGCAGCCAGCAAAATCTGCTTTCAAAAGGGCAGTTTCCTGAGCCTCCCTGGTGGCGCAAAGTGTCGAGCACTGCAGTGTGGGACTTCCCAGCCGCTGCAACGCGAGTTGGATCCCCGGACAGGGAGGGGACCCACATGGCGCAGCAGACCTCTCCTGCTTCGCCTGCAGCTCCCCTCAGCAGTGTGTTTCAGTCCATCTGCTTCTCCTGCTCCCCACTCTGTCTCTGGTGACTCCTCTCACCCCCGTGCCTCTGGCCTGTACCCAGCTCTTGTATGATAAATATAACCTTTACTAAAAAAAAAGGGAGCAATTTCCTGTTTCGGAGCCGCTGTAAGAAGGACGACGGACAACGAAGCCACAGTCTCTAAGGCTGGAAGGGGCCAAGTGTGGTCTAAGCGCAGCGCACGCTTCCTGCCGAGCAGAGCGCCGTCCAGGCCTGATTTTGGTCCGCCCAAACCCTTGTGCGTCTGTCCTGTCCTTCCCAACAGCTCAGAGCTCTGAGAACGGGTGACTCAGCTCTCTGTGCCCTGAGGAAGCAGCCCCCCGGGGTCTGCCCAGGGAGCAGGAGTCAGAGAACCCGCCCTTGCGAGGTCGCCAAGGGAGCGCAGACCCGGCAAGACCGGGCAGGTCCGGTCCCGGGCCCGGCTCTCCCATCCCCACTGCTCGCAGCAATGCTGAGAGTGGGTCTGCACCCAGACTCGGAAGTGGCTGAAAAGATTATTTTGAGGCCTCGTGCCCCAGTTTTGGCTTTGAAAGCGTAGTCAGCGAGCCAAGCCGAAGGTGGGGTTCTGAAGATCCCGGGGGGGGGGGCCATCTGAAGCCAAGAAGATCCCGAAGACACCTCCAATGCCTTTCCTCCCCACTCTCAGCAATCTGCAGGAGCGTGCCCCAGAACACACCCAGTGACTCCCCTAAAGTCTGCGCTAGCACCTCCCCCCCATCTATGTTGCTGGCGCCTACAACCTCGCTGGCGCCCCCGTTGGCTTGTTTCAGGAAGAGCTGCCACCAGCGCCAGCCAGGAGGTGCGAGGCCCCAGGGCCTTGGGTCAGGGGTGCAGAGGGCGAAGACCCCCGGAAAAAACTGCCAGAAGCGCAGGCCGGGGGGGCCTTACCGTCCACGTGATCTCCATGTTGTTCTTTCTGGTCCCTTCTCCCTTCACATCGGTGGGATTGGACTCCGGCGCTGGAACCCAAAGGGACGCCCAGTTCAAGCCCAGTCCTCCCGGGTCTGTTCATAGCGTCTCTACCGCCCACTCACAGGCAGCTGACCTTGCAGTTTCCCCACACAGTGACGTGCCCCCCCACTCCCCCGGGCTCCCCTTAAAGCAGCTTCTGGCCGGCACTTGCCACGAGGGTCCCCAGACAGCGTGCGATGCAGCCAGCCCCAGCGCGGACCAAGTCCTTTGTGGGTGACCCGGGAGAATGTGTAACGCCAGACTGGCTCAGCCCCAGCACTGAACGTTCTGGGGGGAGCACCCCCGCCCTTACAGCTGGAGTGGCTTCAGAGCTCTAAACACTACCCAAATGTGTCTGGGATAGAAAGCTGATCGAATGCCCGGTCATGTATTTCCTTCACAGCTCTTCCCTGAAAGCATCTCGTGGAGACTTAACATGTTAAGATAGTAGCATGATATTAGTGTGATATTAGCATGACACAGTCTTGATAAGACTGACATGGGTGCGCCTGTGTGCCAGGCACCAGGCTAAGTTCCTAAACTGCATTTTAAAATTTAACATGAAAGCCCCTCTTGAAGCAGCGGCCTGGAGGTGGAGCAGCACCCCCACCCCCCCAGTTCGGGAGGCGGGACCGGGGCGGGGTGTGGGGGGCTCGGTTTGGCCCAGGGAGCGGTGGCAACCTCCCGGCCAGCCCGCACCCACCTGTCCCGCTGGTGCGGTAGCGCTCGGACGGGAGGCTGGGGTGGCTGCTCCCGACCTCGTTGACGGCGATGACCCTGAACTGGTAGTTGACGTATGGGGACAGCTGCAGGACGGCGGAGTTGACGCTGCCCGGGAACTTGGAGTGGTCGTGCCAGACCCCCGGCTGGAACTGGTCCTCTTCAAACTGGACGACGTAGTCTGAGCGCACAGGGAGACAGAGCTGGGGCTGCGGGGCCGGCGGCCCTCAGAAGCACGCCCTTTGGGGCCGTTCACCTGCCCAGGGACGCCGCAGACACGCGCAGGGAGAATTCTTCCCAAGACACCAAAGGGGAAACTGAGGCCGCTGCACAGCCAGCACAGCCCAGGGCAGCATGGAGGGAGGCGGGGCGGGGCCGGAAGCCGGCCAGGCCGATTCTGGGCGTGGACACGCCCGCTGACCTGTGATGGGGCTGTTGTTGTCGTCGCCCGGGATCCAGGTCAGCCGCACGCTCCTCTCGGCCAGGTCGGTGAGCTCCAGGTCCCGGGGCCGGTCTGGCCGTCCTGGCAAGGGGGAGGACAGGGCAGGACTCGCGCGCTGGAGACGCCTGTCCTTGGGCTGGCCCCGGTCTGGGTGGTCCCGTGGACAGGGCCCCGCTGGGCTGAGGTGACCACCAGCAGAAGCGGGCCTGCCTGCCTGGGGCCGGCACAGGGACTGTCCCTTTCCTTCAGGGCGCCACGGAGGGCAGAGAGGAGACCCCAAATCCCACCATGCCCAAAATGTATCAAAGGGTGTGGAACAAAGAAATAGAGGACCCCACAGTCAGACCCGGGGCCTACAGGGCTGTCCCAGCGCGAGGCACACACGGGCATCGTGGCCACGAGGGAGGGCCAGGCTCTGAGCGGGGTGGGGCGGCCCTGCAGTGCCCAGAGGGGCTGCCCAGTGGGGGGCTGGGCGGGGCTGAGCACGCTCAGGGGAGGGGGCTCTGTGTGTGGCACAGGCAGGACGGAGGAGCCCAGCGGTTTCTGGGGGTGGAGCAGCGCCTCAGGAGACTCCAGCCCCACGGGGTCTCCTAGTGGGGTGGGTGCCACCTGGCCTGGGGACAACGCCGCCGGCCGCGGACGGGGGGAGCACGGGGTGCTGGCTCCCAGAGTAGCTGTTTGTGCGGTGTCGTTGCTGTGCCGGGGGCTGTGGGAGGTGAGTCCCAGAGCCCTGACCCTGTGTGTGTGCCTGTATTTGCACACGCATGTCCACACAGTGTGCCCGCCCATGTGCGTTTGTGCCACACGCGCACGTGCACACACACGTGTACATGTGTACTACAGGCCGCCCAAATGTGTGCGTGCATGTGTGGGCTTGTATGTGCACACGTGTATCTGCCCACGTGCATGTGTGTGGACACAAGTGTTTATGTGCGCACGCACAATCTGAACACATGTGCACGTGCACGTCTCCCAGTGTGCATGCGTGCCTGTGTGCGTGTGCACGCGTGAGAACACGTGCACACGGATGCAGTGTGTGTGCGCTGACTGCACGTGGTGATGGCAGCAGGGGGCCTACAGGCAATCTGGAGCCACGGCCTTTCCCGACTGGTCGGGGAAGAGCGAGCAGTGACCGCTGGAGTAAGGGGAGGGGTAAAAGGCGGCTGGGGACCTGGGAGCTCAACCTGCGAAGCAGCAGGACGCCGGGAGGGGGCTGAGACCAGCGGGGGGGCGGGGGGGTGGGCGTGGGTCACAGAAGCTGCCGGCAGGAAGGGGTATGAGCATTCGCCACCCAGCACATCCTGTCCCGTGGCGCCTTTCTCCTCCGAGACGCCGCCCTGCCAGGTGCTGGGGGGTGTTGAGGGTCCCGGGATTAGTAAGAATTACCTTTGGGCAGGGCAGCCAAACGGTTAGTTGGAGTGGCCTGATCAGCTGCAAAGTAAGACGAGTTATCCAGGTTAGCAGGTTATCTGGTGTTAAAGGTATTCTAGAAGGACGGGAACAGCAGCCAAGGAGAGAGCGGCTGCCCTGGGTGGAGGCGCTGCAGACGCAGCTTCACCCCTGCTTCTACGGAGCGCCCCGCTCCTCACGAACGCCCCTGGGCTTCCCCGATACCCGGGCCTGCCTTTCCGGCGACCACGCGCGTCCACCGCGGTGAGACGAGAGCGGCTGTCACGGCAGGACGCCCGGAGAGAGGACAGGTGACCAGGCCAGCGGGGGCTCCTTCCCTGGAAGGGGCGGCTGCCACCCAGGGTGGGGACGCCTTGGCAGCTGGCCCCGCCTGGACACAGGCAGGGCCGGACAGCACCCCCTTCTGAGTGCACAGCGCCCTGAGAAAGCCCACCCAGGACAGGGCGCAGGGGGCGGGGAGCAAGCTGGCAGCGGGTGCTGGAAGGACAAACACAAAGCTCAGTCTTGCTCCGCGATGGGTTATTTTAATCGATTTAGTGGTTTAGACGTGGCCGCCAAGTTGTCAAAAAGGTCACGACGAGAAGCGCCTTCTCACTCTCCATCACTCACGTGCTTTTTGCTGAGGGTTCGGGTGAGTTAATGCTTCCGCTCGGGGGTGAGTTGTCAGCTCAGAGTGTTCTGGAAGGGGCAGAGGCCCCGCCTGGCGGGCCCAGCTCCGCGGCACTGCCCGAATGTGGCTGGGGCCCCTGCGGCGGTGGCCGCGGGGCACGGGAGGGGCCGGGGCCCAGGTCAGGGCTGCGCGGGCAGCGGCAGTTACCTAGCACGGTGAGGTAGGCCTTGGCGAGGTCCTGGTCCAGCTCGGTGCTGGCGATGCACGTGTAGCTGCCCTGGTCCTGCTCTGCCACCCCGAAGATGGTCAGGGAGTCGTCTTCCTTCTTCATCCTGCACGGCGCAGGGAGGGCGGGGGGGAGGGTGAGTGGGGAGCCAAGGGAGCGAGGCGGGGGTGCGGGATGCTTCCCCCTGCTCCCCAGAGTCAGGGGGTGAGGGAGGCAGCCCCCTCCGGAGGCCACAGGCTCCATCTCTGCGCTCTGAGGGGCAGGTCCCCACTACCCGAGCGCGCCCACAGTGCCCGGCGCAGGAAGGAGTGTGGGTGCAGCCGGGGCCCCGACCTGCATCGACCACCTCGACTTGCACGCTGTTCTCTGTGCTTTCCTGCGCTGCAGGCCCCGCCCGTTAGGGCACAGGTGGATGTGCCCCCCAAGGCCCTGGGGTGCCTCTTCCCGTACTTCATCTTGCTGTTTGGCCCAGACCGGCCTCTGCGCCCAGGCTCAGCTCGGGTGCCCTGGCTTGTCTGCTGTCCCCGGGCACCACAGAGCAGGCGGCAGCACCTGAGTGCCCGAACGCCCGTGCCTGCCCTCAGGACACCTGCAAAACCCTGGGCCCCCGGAAGCAGCGGCGCCTACTGGGACCGGAGGAGAGTGTCCAGCGGGCCTGCGGAGGGGCCTGGCGGCTGCTCTCAGCTCCGCGTGCTCACCGAAACACGGGAGGACGCCAAGCACTCCCGAGCTGGGCTGCGGGAGGGGGTGCAGCCCTCTGTGGGAGGACAGGGGAGGGCGTCCAGGAAGGGGAGGAAGGACGGAGGGGGGATGGGAGAGAAGTGCAGAGGGAAAGAGGAGAGGAGGGAAGCCAAGAGTTGACGGAGGAGGAGCTGAGGAAGAAAGGGAGATGGAACGGGGTGGGCGTCCCCTCTGGGGTCTCCAGCGCGCGTCCCCGCCAGCGGCCCTGCCCTGAGCCCGCGCGGCCCGCGGCAGGGAGCGGGCAGGCACCTGTTCCCGATGTAGAGCGGCTCGTCGTCCTTCAGCCAGGACACGGCGAGCTTGAGCGAGGGGTCGTGCTTCACTCGACACTCCAGCTGCACGGTGCCGCCCCTCTTGGCCGTCTGGTCCTCCGGCATCCGGAAGATCCTGGTGGGGTCTGGGGAGAGCAGAGGCCGCTGTCCTCGGCCGGCTCCCCCACCGCCCGGCCCCGTGCACCCCTGCGGTCAGCCGCACAGAAGGTGCAGAAGCAGCTTCAGTCCTGTGGGCGGGGCCTGGCACAGGTGAGCCTAGGGTAAGGCGCCCCCAGCCCTTGCCGGTGGGGAGTGCGCTTTCTGGGGTGGGGGTGGGGAGCCGCTGTGAGCGGCTTTTCCGGTCCAGATTCTATTCAGACTGATAAAACGACGGGCTCCGGGGCACCCGGGCCGTGGGGGGCTCCCTGACCACCCCAGCCCCCTTTACCTTTGACCTCCAGGCGGACCTGGTTCTCGGCCTTGCCCAGGATGTTGGTGGCCACGCAGGTGTAGATGCCCTGGTCCTCCTTGCGCAGCATCTTGATCTCCAGGCTGCCGTTCTCGTACACGTGGTAGTTGCCGCCATCCAGGTTGCTCCCTTGCCCGTTCTTGAACCTCACGGCAGAGCAGTGGACACACGGCATGCCGGGGAGGCCCCGCCGTGCAGAGGGACCCACTCGGGGTCCGCAGCCCCGGCCTGCTCCACCCGGACCCTTGCGAGTCCTGGCCCGGCCCCCGCCCCTGCCGGCTCCAAATGGAGTTGACCTGGGGGTCTGCCCCGCCCCCAGGCCTCGCTGACACCTGCTGTGTGGGGGGGGAATGAGGAAGGTGACCCTGGGGGGCCGCTCTGCTGGGACTGACTTACCATCGGAGCGTGGGGATGGGGGACCCAAAAAACGGGCAGTCCAGCCGGGTGCGGTTGTAAAGGGTCACCCGAATGAGCTGGTTCCGGGGAGACAGCATGCGGGGCGGCACGTCTGCAAGCCCAGAGAGGCGGCCTTGGCTGGGGAGCCCACCGTGTTGCTTCCCCCTCGGTCTTTCGCTCCAGGCCTCGTTTCCAGCTGCTTCCCAAGAGCCCCCGCCTGCGGCAACCTCCCTCCGGCAAGCCGCTTCCAAGGAGCAGGGCGGGAGGAGGAAGCCTCTCCATCCGCCCCGACCCCCCGGGCGACCAGCCGGGCGTCATCTTCTGCTCGTTACCCCGTGCCCTGTGCCCACTTCTCCGCCGCCGGCACCCCCTCGCGGCACCCCACTGCCGGCCCCCAGCTCAGGAGGCGGTCAACTCAGCGGCAGCTCGGCACTGTCGGCCTGGGCTCGCCAGCAGGTCCCTCGTCGGGAAAGAGGCCACAAGACCGACTGTAGCGGGGTCACCGTGCGGCATCCGCTGGATCGGGCTCCTCCGGCCTTGCTGCTCCCTGGGCTTGCCTCCCGCGCCAGCAGCCGCCGAGCGGGCGCACTCACCCAGCACGCTGACGAAGGCGTTGGCCAGCAGGTAGCCGTGCTCGTTGGAGGTGTTGCACTGGTACACGGCCCTGCTGCTGATCTGGGTGTCCCGGAAGATGATGGTGTCACCGGCCACCTCGCGGTTTGGGTTGGGCGGCGCCGCTGGGGGGAAAGACGCTCTGATGAGGAGCCGGGCGGGGCGGGGGCTGCTGGCCCAGGCTCCGGTGCGACGGGCGCCGTGGAAGCAGCAGCACAAGGTGGGGCCCCGGGGACCCCGCTTCTACCCACCAGTGCCGACCGAGCTGGGCCTGGGGCCCCTCCCGGAGCCTTCTGCCCCTCACTTATCGGCGCCGTGGGCTGAAAGGGGGCCTGCCTCGCCGGAGGGCACCGCAGGCCGCGGGGAGCGTGCACGCTGGGCCAGGGAGGGGCGGGCTCTACCACGTGACTCCGGGGCTACTAATCTTGTCTGGAGCACAGGGGCCCCTCCTGTGGGGCTGAGACCTGAGCTTCCTGGTGGGTGAGGTAGTCAGCAGAGGCTCTGGCACAGGCCGACTGTCGCCGAGCGGCGCTGGCCTGTGTCCACCTCCGGTGTCGTGAGGGGGGAGGCGGCACACACCCGGCAGGGCCAGAAGTGCCCCCCTCAAGCTGTGTGCCCCGGACCCAGCCCCACGTCAGCGAAGGCCGACAGCCCGCATAGATGGGGCAGCCCTTGCGCCCCCCAGAGCTACCAGGCCTCCCCAAGACACGCATCCTACACTGAGAGAGAACACTCCCTCTGCAGTTCTGGGGTGTCCGGCTGGGAGGCACAGGGCAAAGGCTGGGGTGCGCACCCCTCGGGGGGCCCGAGCAAGTCGATAAACCTTCCCAGGCATGTCTCGTCTCTCAGGGGAGGAACGGCCCCGCCCCGCCCTACTCCGAGGACGGCTGGGCCGAGAGAATGACAGTGAGCTGCCCCGACTCCCGGAGACGGGACGGCCTCGGCTGCTCTCTCCCCACCACGCAGTGCCCTTCCTCGCTGAGGCTTCCCGGGGAGCAGACGACTCGGCCGGCACCGTCCACGCACTCACCGGGGTCAGGGCGCCCACACGACAGCCAGACCCGGGTCCGGCCCTGGGGGCGCCACCTGCAGAGAGCCCGGAACTGGGGCGCCAGCAGGGGTAAGGGGCGCCAAGTCAGTGCCCTTCAGGTCCTTCTGGAGTTGCCTCAGCAAAAAGGCGCGGGAAAGGTCAAGCCAGCACCTCAGGGTACCCCTCCTGGGCAGCCCTCGGACCCTCGGACCCGCCCGCTGGGTGACGGGTGACCACTCCAGTGAGCCTGGGGCCCGAGCGCCGGGAGGGCAGCGAGACGCACAGGTGCCGGGAGGCCCCTCCGGGGTGGCCGCAGGCCCAGCCTGGGCCTGTCACCCCTCCCACGGGGCCACCGACTGGCCATGCAGCCTCTCGGCTGGGCCTCTCGCTGCAACATCGCCAGCGCCTGTCCAGAGGTGACGGGGCTGCGGCCCCAGCTCGGGGCCCGGCACGCACCCAGCCGTGCTGCCATCTGTTCTTTTGCCCCACGTGGTTCATTTCGCCACTCTGCCCTCTGACCCTGTAGAGACGGTGATGACGCTCGTAAAAGCAAAGTGGACAGAAGAGGATGCAGCTGATGAAGCCTGACCGGGTCCTCCACTGAAGGGCCCAGACCTGCTGCCCAGCTCCCGGGCACAGCCCCTCGCCGGAGCCCGCCGGTCAGGGCACGGCTGCGTCTCTGCCCTCTCGAGCGCGCCCTCACACGCAAGCAGGCCACCGCCGCTTGCCACACCACCCGCTCTGGGCTGACCATCGGCTGGAGCCGAGCTCCCAGCTACTATGCAGGCGCGGCCACCCCCGGGGCCCAGACGCTCAGATGCAGCGCAGCCCCGGGGAGAGCCAGGCTGTGCCGGGAAGGGCAGAAAACAGATTCGAGAAAAACCCAGCGTCACAGGAATCCCCTAAATGTGGACCGTAATGGGCCTCCTGTTCTCTCCCCCAAGACGAGGCTGCTTCTGCCCCGAGGGGCCACTTCTGTTACCTCCAGGCTCCCCACAGGGATGGGGGCCCAAACCCTTGCCCAGGGAGGGGGGCACTGGGACAACAGCTGGCTACTCACACTGCAGAGGCTCCCCATTCACCATCCACTGGACGGTGGGCTTGGGGTTCCCGTTGGCTCTGCACACCAGCCTCCCGTCTTCGCCAGGAGCCAGGATGAGATTCTTGGGCTCGTCCAGCCAGTAGGGAGCAGCTGGAAGACAAGGACAGTCGGGCAGGGGTGTCAGACAGCAGGGGCGGGACAGGACAGCAGACGGGCTCCCGCCAGGAAGGCAGGCCCTGAGAGCCAGCCCGGCCCCGATCGCCTGCCCAGGGCCCACCTCACAGACCCTGTCTTTGGCTGGCAGGGCCGGCACCGCAAGGCTGACCTGCTGGCCTCAGAGTCCAGAGCAGCAGCCGAACCAGGGCCGCTCACCGGCGTCTCTGAAGAGCTCTGAACACGCACGGCGCCCAGCCCTGCCTGGACCCACCGAGTCAGAGCCCTCGGGAGGCCCGGGGTGGGCACTGCCAGAGCACCAGCATCCACGACGGGCACGATGGGCACCCGCGGGCGAGAGGCACAGGGCTGCCCCCCATTTGTGCTGTTGTCGCTGCAGACGAGACGGCCCGGCTCTTCCGGGCACAGCGCTGCAGTTAGCGCAGATGCTCCTAACTGGCCAGCCCTTTTAGCTGTTTGGAAAGTTCTGGAACGTGCAGACGTGAAGAGGGTTCTTTGAATCAGATCTGTAAAGATCCTGATCCTCCAAAAGTGGCTAAGATTTTCTGGTGGCGTGTGGGGCTGGAGCCTGCCCCTGAGTGTGTGCTGAGAGCACTCTCAGGACCTGGTCCCAGGCCGTGAGCGGGGGTTGGGGGGCGCCCCGGGAGACCCCTGAAAGCCGTGCTCCACTGCTTGCCTCGGGTGGGGCACTCTGGGGAGGGGCCGGGACCACGCCACACTTTGAAAGCAGCACAGCACCAAGCAGAGTCACCGACAGCACAGGACTCGGACGACACGCCACACACAGGAACGCGATGGAGGAGAGGAGGCTCAGGTGTGTCGGATGGGCCACAGGAGGAGAGTCACCTGAGGGAGTCCTGGGCGGTGTGGAGGGTGGTTGTCCCCCCGACTCCCCCACTGCACATACACCCCTACCACACATACCACACACCAGACATACACCCTACCACACACACCCTCACCACACTCAAAACACCCCACCACACACACACCACACGTATGCCCTACCACACACACACACCACACACACCCTCCCCCACTCAAACACCCCACCACACACACCACCCCCACCCACACACCAGACATATACCCCCACCACACCCAAACACACCCACCACACATATACCACATACACCCTCACCACACCCCCACACCAGCCGTACACCCATCACACATACCACATCAACCCTCACCACACCCCCACCAACCCACCCCACACCAGACATACACCCACCACACACCACCCCCACACACCACACCACACACACACCCTCATACACCCACCATACACACACCCTCATACACCCACACACCAGACATACACCCCACCACACCCATCACACACACCACACACGCCCTCATACCCACCACACATATACCACACCCCTACCACACATACCCCCCCATGCCCTCACCACCCAAACGCCCACCACACACATCACTGTCCTCCCACACCAGACATACACCCACCACCACACACACTACACACACCAGACATACACCCCCACCACACCCATCACACACACCCTCACCACATCCAAGCACACCACAGCCCCACACACACACCGGACACACACCTACCACACCCCCCAGACACCTCCCAACTGACACCGTCCCTGACGGCCACTATGGCCACTGGCCAGCGTGTCAGCTCTTCCCCTCTTCACGCTGCCCTGAGCGGCTCCTGGGGAGGGGGACAGGGCACAGGGCGGCAGAACCGTCATAATGAGAAATACACACAACGTACCCTTCACTCTCACCGAGATCGTGTGCCGGATGCTGCCCATCTTGTTGGAGGCCAAGCAGAAGTACTCCCCGGAGTCCTCCTCGGACACGCTGGTGATGCGCAGAGCCTTGTTGAAGTTCTCAAACTTGGCCTTGTCCGAGGGGAGGTCCCCGCCTTTCTTGTACCACGCGATGTCCGGTGTGGGGCTGGGAGGGACACGCGGGACACGGGCTGGTCACTCACGGGTCCCGCTGCTGCTCCCAGCCCGGCCTGCGTGTCTGTCCTGCCCGGGCTCAGCTCTCCCACGGGAAGGGGGTTCGGCTGTAGGGTGTCCTAGGACCTCTGCAAGGTCACCCCAGCTTCCAGCCTGCCCAGACCTACCGATCTCCCCACCACCCAAAGACGACGATGACAGGAGGGAACAGAGGAGACTAGTCTGCGAAGTCCTCACCCGGGGCGTTTGTGTCTCTTTTTGCCCCTTGCCCCGCCACAAGGCAAGAACAGACCCGAGCACCCCCCTCCCCGCGGGTGGCCCGAGCGAGGCTGAGGTACGTACACGCCAGAGGCGATGCACTCCAGCAGCAGGTCCGTGCCCCGCAGCACCATCTGGCTGCTCGAGGTGCCCTGCGGGTACATGAAGCTGGGCGTTCTCTCGGCAACGCCTCGGGCTGAAAGCACAGAACAAGCTCCCGTCAACCCCTTGTGAGGCTGACCCAGCCAGGCCAGAGCTGTCAGAGCAGAGAGAAACGTCCTCGCGCCCGACTTACCCTCAGAGGCACGAGCCAGACCCTCCCAGCCGACACCACCCCAGGGCCGGGCATCATTAAGAGGGGGTGTTAGGAAGCACGGAGCCCCCGGGCCCCCAGTATGTGTGTGAGCAGCTCTAAGATCTCAAAGGATCCACGGGAGGAGCCTAGCTTCCCGGGCCCCTCCTTCCAGGGGTGGGGCGCCTGCGTGTGGTGTTGGGCCCCGAGACCAGTATGGTGGCCCCAGGGGAGGCCATCTCAGCTGCAGACCCTGTCCCCGAGGCAGGGCACAGACGAAAGAGAAGGCAGATATTTGGGCCACAGGAAAGGCCACCTGCTCTCGGGAACCCTGGAGGTAAGGAGCTGGGACGAAGCCACAGAGACCCGGATGAACAGTCGAGGTGCGGGAGTGTTATTAATGGCTTAGCCAAGACATGGAGAGAATTAATAAGCAGAGATGACAGGAAATCACTGTGGGGCCCAGACCATCCTGCTTCTTCACTAACGGCTTTGGAAGGGGCCGGGGAGGGTGTTAATTGGATGTGAGAGAATGGGGAGGGGGAGAGGAAGGTGGTGCCAAGATGGAGGAGGTGATGGATGGCCGTGGGTCTGAGCCCAGTGGCGCTGGGGCTCGGGTGAGTGACACTTGAGGGCAGCTGCCTCGCTGTGGACGGGGCGTGTGACCCTGGGGACCCTGCGGGCCCGAGCCTGGCCCTCAGAGCTCTCTGCATAGTCCTACGGACACAATGTGGAGGGGAGGAAAGGGGGTTTTTCCTGCCCGGAGTCCCAAAGGGGCAGGGAAGCTGGGGGAAGGCATCCCCTGCCAGAAGGCGTATGATTCTAAGAAGAGTTTAGAATCTACGTAAGTTGAGCCTCCCATGGACTTAGCAGGTCTCAAACTCAGCAGCAAAGAGGCGCTGCGGGCTCCCGAGCTGGGAGCCCTTGAGAGGACACGTTTGCAGGGCGGGGCTGGGGGGGCAGGTAAGGGACGCCGGAGAGTGAGGACAGAGTGCAGGGGGCCTGTCTCTGGGACACCGGGGTCTCCTGAGCCTGCTGGACCAGCTGGCGGCTGGCTGGAGCGGGGGCTCCTGTCCTGGGGGCACAGAGCTTCTCTCCATCAGCCCAGGGGTGCATTTCACAGAGCTGCGTCTATTTTCTCCTTGGGTCAGAGGAAGAAGGGGTGAGACAGAGGCAGACAAGGTCAGCTGCGGGCACAATACGTGGCACGTAGCAAGTGTCCATGACTGTGTGTGCGGTGAACAAAGCAGAGGAGACGAGAGCCAGAGGCAGCGCTGACCCCACAGGCTGCTTCTCTTTCCGCAGAGGCCCTCACCTGTCCGTAGTGCACATATGTGACAGTGGCTACCGCAGGGTTAATCCATTATGGGGTTAATCGGTTATGTCTGCAGCTACAGCTCTCGGGGCATCAGTTCCGAGGCAGCCCGACACCCAAGCGGTAGCTCCTCCCCCCGGGTCACAGAGCCATCAGAACACAAGGTCAGGTCCCCGTGAGAAGGCGGTGCAGGCAGCGGCTCTGGCGTCAGTCGGTGGGTCTGCTCGGAGTGGGGCCCTGGGAGCATGGCAGAGGCTCCCGTTCAGCCGGCATTCGCCTGCCATGCAGGCGCCGAATCCGCAGAAGCCAGCCTGAGCTGCGGACACTGGATTCTCACCGTCGCACGGAGACACGGGCACGTGTGACAGCGGCGTGAGAAGGGAGTGGCGCGCGGAGCCCTGGGGTGCGTGGCTGCCGCGGCCGTGACACAGGGGCCAGGGCAGCATTTCACTGGGGGTGCGGGTTCGTAGCCATGGGGTGACCCCAGGAGGAGGAGCCGCGACGGGCAACAAGCGAAAGGTCAAACATGTAGGAAGGGCCTAGAAGTTGGAGGTGATGACCCGGTCGCTCCGGAGGCTCCACCTGCAGAAGTTCTGGCTACCCCGGAGCGGCATGCCCGTCGCCGCAGGGCACACGCTACATGAAGCCACAGACTTGCCCGGTCACAGCCAGCTACGTTGTGGGCCACTTGGACCAAGCTCCGCTGTTGCTGTGTGCTGGTTTTTGCTCCTCGAAGCTTCTCTGCAAAGGCGGCCCCACTAGGGCGCCTCCGCAGCTGGCCTGGGCACCTTCTTGCTCAAACCAAAGGAAACAAACATCCACGAGCAAGAGGGAAGGAGACAGGGGTGTCTGTCTGAGCAAAGTGCCCGTGGACTCTCCCACCACCTCCTTACATCTGTCTCCGGAGGCTCAGCTAAGATCCTGCGTCTCCTCAGAGGCTTCCGAGCGAAACAGGCCCGAGCCGGAAATAACGCTGGGAGGGAATTCAGAGGCTTCTCACTCAGACCCAAAGGCTCAGGAAGTCTGCGGATGGGCTGGGCACCGGCACCGCTGAGACCAGAGGACTGGACCCCAGGGGAGGTGACGGGGACTTGGGGGAAACTGGTGAAGGTGATCTGACTGAGAGTCGCCACCCCCAGGGGAGAGAGACTAATTTCCTTCCCTGGAGAAGGAAGAGTCTCTGAGACAAGCAAGTGCCATAGGAAACTCAGACGCCAGAGGCGAGAGCAGAGCGTCCCTGCGTGTCCCCGACACCCACTCTTCCACCGCGGTGTTGGGGATCCTCGGAGAGCCTGTCTAGCCTGGTGACATCCTGCTACCCTCCCCGATCCTCAGACCTACGCCCGATCAGGCTCAGATCCAGATGCTAACATCACGTCCATGAGGCCCGAGGCAGCGCTTCGCCCGCTGACCTTGCGGCCTAGGGCAGGGGCTCCCCTGCAGTCGCAGCCCTGGCTCCAGCGGGGGCTCCGTGGAATCTGGCTTGCAGGGGGCACCAGGAGATGGCACTGTCTCAACCACCGTGGCCCCAAAGGGCCATTGGCAAATGCCTCTCGATTACCCCCTATGAGAGAAAAGGCCAAGACTGCCGGGAACCTGGTGGCCCCGTTCGGGTGCTGCGTGTTGGCATGAGAGTTCGCTGAGCCGGCCGTCTCCGAGGCCCTTCGCCCAAACCAGCCTTCAGGAGTTTGGGGGCAGCTGGGTCTGCACTGCTGGTGCTTCCGTTCTCAGCACTGAGCTCACAGGTGGGACCCAGGCGTCTTGCTCGGTCTCTGCTCTGGGAACGGCTGACACAGTCCGGAAGGTGAGAAAAACTCCTTGTCTGGTAACGTCTGACCTTCAGCAGCCAGGAGATCTCATCTGAAGCCTGGCTTTGGGCCCTGCCATAGCCGGTGCTCAGGACAGCGCGGGCCCAGTCTGCCCTACACCTCTGCCTCCTCAGGGAGGTCTCCCGCGGTGTGCCTGCCCTCCCCACCCTGGACTTCTCCTCAGGCTCCGCGGGTCTCCTCAGGTTCCGCGGGTCTCCTCAGGCTCCGCGGGTCTCCTCAGGCTCTGCAGGTCTCCTCTGGCTCCACGGGTTTCCTCTGGCTCCGCAGGTCTCCTCTGGTTCCGCGGGTCTCCTCAGGCTCCACGGGTCTCCTCTGGCTCCACGGGTCTCCTCAGGCTCCGCGGGTCTCCTCAGGCTCCCCAGGTATCTCAGCATCAGATGCACAGAATCCTTATGTGGCCGACACTGAGCTATTTCTTCTCACACCACCACGGGAGCCCTCCTGTCACAGACTTCCATCTAGCACCGTCCGGGAGCCACCCCCCCCACACTGTTCTGCTTGATTTTCCCGACAGTCCCACAGGGAGGGACACACCCATTTTGCAGGTGAGGAAGTTAAAGTTCTGAATTGCCAGGGGTCTGTCCCTGCAGGCCCACCCGAGGGTGCTCTCTGCAGTCCTTGCTCCTTGCCTGGGGATTCGGCAGGTCGGGGGCGTCGGGCCTGCGTTCAGAGGATACCAACCCATGGTAGAAATCACCAGAAGCACACGATGGAAGAGAAACACACCGCATCCCAAAGCCGACAGCTGTCTGGTGCTTCTCACCGCGGTCTCTGTCCAGCTGCCTGCACTCGAGAAGAACCCGATCTTCCCTTCTTTCTTTTTGTTCTCTGTATCTTTCTGGAACCAGCTGCCCTGGCTGTCCCTCACTTGACGTCACAGCCTTCCTGGTCGGCTTCACGCTTGGTCAGCGCAGTTCTACATCCGGGGTCGGTCTCCAGGGCAGCCCTTCTGAGCTTGGTCCCAGAGCGCTGGGTGGTTCTGATAACCCCACTCACTGGCCTGGAATATTGGCCACGGGTCACGAACTAGGTTGGTGGCTGCAGCTGCACCCTCTCGGTAAAGCCACTTCAGGCCCTGCAAGCTCCCGCGTGGTTGAGCTTATGTGCAGCCCAGCGTGCGGACCCCGCGGTCTGAAGGGATCTGCGGGCCTGGCACGTGACAGCTTTAAAAATGCTCCCGTAATAGATCACCCCGAATCCAGTTTCACAAAGGGCACACCCCACGCCAGTGCTCTGGGGTCATCCCGTGTGGGTGGCCAGCCTCATTATTTTGAAAACAAACAATGCCCAGAATGCAACTAAGATCCCCATTCCTGGGGTGTCAGCTCTCTTCGGCAGAACGCCAGCGTGCCTCTCGCTGCTGGGGGCCACGTGAGAGCCTCTGCCTCGCTCCCGAGCACGTCCGTCCCCCACTCCAGACTCAGACCATCGTTTTTATCAGCACATCACAGCGCAGACACAGCCTGTCTATTTGAGCCTGCAATGAACCCCCGGGGACCCGCAACCTCGGCTTCCAAGGCATAGCTGATGACAGGGCCAGCTGCCTCGCAGAGCCAGCAAATGAGGACCCCTCTGGCTGCTCAAGGAAAGCAAGACATTCTCGAGCAGACGTGGGGAGAAACTCAGGTGTGGAAACAGCCAATTACTCCTTTAATCAGCCCGAGGAGCAGCTGTGTGATAAATTAGACACAGGCTGCATGGAGACCACCCATGACCCGCGAACGTGTGGACCGGTGGGCACTGGGTTTGCGCTCCCAGAGGGGAGAAGGGGCGCAGGCGATGCGTCCAGGGATGGTCCCGCTTCACCTGGGAAGAAAACCCAGAGTGCGGGACCTGTAACGGCACCCTCGGTCGCTGAGGCTTCACGCGATGCGGCTCACAGCCAGCCAGTTAAGAGTTAACTAAACACACATCAGCGCTTGCCGTGCTCTCAGCCAGCGACTGCAACCAGATGTCCTGTTTCCTCCTCACCATGGCAGCTCATCTAACCTCAGATGGTCTCCGGCCATCGCCCTGATGCCGAAGTGTCCACTGAACCCTTCAAGAAGCTCCGTTCAAGCCCAGGTTTGAGCCACGCGTCCACAGTTCCACACCCAGAGGCTTGCACATCAGAGGAGACTCGGCCACGGGAGCCACCGGGGCTCCCCCACGGCCGCCTTCCTCCGACCAGCGTGCTCTGGAGGTGGCGTGCAGACCTGGCCTGGCCAAGGCTGCCCAGCACCAGTTAATGACATGCTATCAGTCAGGTTAGGCAAACGGAGGGTTAGGACGGGCGAGGTTAATCCCAAGGTCACTGCAGCGACTCACCACTGTACATGTCAGGGTGGTTTCGTAAGGACGAGTCATTATGGGGGTGGTCTGCAATAAACAAAAGAGGGTGAGCGAACAGGAGGCCAGGGGCAGCCACGGAGCGTCCACAGGGAGAGAACGAACAGAAATGCAAAGCCACAAAAACAACCAAGGCGTCTTGCAAAGGAAAATCGTGGCGTGTTTGGAAAGGAAATCTGCTTGGTGAAGAACAAGCGACACAAAACCCCGGAAAGGGAAGAAAAGGTTAAATCCTGCAAAAGAAAGCAATAATAAAGTGTCTTTGTAATTAACGAAATTAAACTTGACCTTTAATTGCTTGGTCCTATTATGTTTCAAACAAATGAGATAAGGATTAGTGGCTTCCTGGAGCAGACTCTGAACCATCCTTTCCATCACAAGCCTCAGTCCCAGGACTCTGGGTCGGGCCAGCTCCCAGGACGGCTAAAGAGAAAGGAGTGTCAAGTTCCACCTGAGCTGAGAGGTGAACGAGAGGAGAAGACGGTGCGCATCATCAGAGCAGCGGGCCCTGCAAGCTCGTGCTGACCAGCAAAGCTCCCCTCACCCGACCAGGTGGGCACCACCCCGGTCTCTGATGCCTGCCATGATGCTGTGGGCAGAAAGGCCTCCCACTGAGAGGGCCAGGGCAGTGGGGAAGGCTAGTCTGAGGTGCGGACTTCAGGACCAGAGCTGGCGCTGGGCGGGAGAGAGCGGGGAGCTCTCTGCTGGGGGTGGGAGGGGCCGATGCCGAGCTGGAGCGTTGCTGGTCACTGGTCACTGTTCTCCAGACCGGTTTGGGTGAAGATGTTCCTTAGGGAGCCAGACAGGTGCTTCGGTTTTGCAAGGATGGGTGATTAAAACCCTTGGGGATTTAAGTCTCCTCAAGAAAGACACTTTGGAACGGGCCACATAATCGTGCCAATGTCCTTAAGTAGCTTTTCATTCCTCCGCCATTGTTCCCTTCCAGCCGCTGGTTTGACGAGCCAGCAGGGGGTGGGGTGAGGCTGCCGGGAAGCCAAGCAGAGCTGGGAGCAAGCCGAGCCTGCGAGAGGGGCTGAGCCAGACGCTGGCACGCCTGGAAGCAGCAAGTCCCAACGGCAAGGGGTCTTGGAGCTCCTTCCTGGGACTGGCATTGCACGGCCCGCTCAAGCCCGCCTCACTCAGGAGGGCATTTTCACGGTCCAGAGCTTCCTGTCAAGATGAAGCTCAAGGTGGGAACGGATCTACCAGAGAACGAAGAGGAGGCGGGCAGCAGAGGGTCTGGAGGGGCTTGGCGGTGGCCCTCCCCAGGGGAGGCCAGGGGCACACAGAGCTGAGCCATAGCCTCTCTCTTTGCTGAGAAAATCCACCCCAGAGGTTGTGGGTTCCAGAGCACATCTGCGAATTCAGGGGCCTCTCGACATCCGTGGTGCCCTCGCTCAGCCAGCAGGCACGGGGAGGAAGCGGGGTAGTGCTCCATGCCTGGCTCGGGGAGACCCCCGTCGGGAGGCGTCGGGGGCAGCCGGTGCTGGGCAGCGTGGGCGGGCGGGTGTCCGAGCCCCGTTGCCACCCGCCTCTGTCCCAACGCAAATACAACATGACTTTGGGGGACCCAGTGCCTTGCTGCCGCTCCCCCTTGCTTTCATCGCAGGTAACCCAAAACTGGCTGAGATGAAATTTATTTCCTCCCCTATGGGCAGACTGAGACGCAGCCCCGGGAAGAGGGTTTGAAGCTGTCCCGACTGGCGTTTACCCCACCCCCAGACCTGGTTCTGAAGGTACAAAAGGCCTGTGTCCTCTCCGGGCGGGAGAGACGAGGGCACACAGCGGGCTATTTTAAGCGGCTGTGCCCAATTCCGGCTGGCGGGGCTGCCCAAGCTGCACCTGGGGGGGCGCCAGGAAGCTGACGGGGCTCCATTCCCATCATCCTGCAGCGTTCTCAGCATTTTGGAGGGAAGAGTTTGCAGCGCAGTAGAGGACCCAGAAATGAAGCAGAACGAACTTCCCTACCTCCTCTGCTGGAGAAAAGGGTGTCTGCGGCGAGCCCGACCTCTAAACAGTGCCGAAATCTAACTGCTTAGTCCAGGGCAGGGCTCAAGCCGCCCCACTGCCCTGCGGTGACCGGTGAGATGGTGGGGGCTGCCGACCGGCGCCCCGGAGGGCACTGCCTCCCCACCAAGCAGCCGGCTGGCTTCCGGGCTGCCCTGGGCGGGAGGAGGGGCCCGGGTGACGGCCCTGAGGCTGTCCAGGGCACATCACGGCGGCACGAGGCTCTTGCATCCCGCCCCCCTCCAGGCTCCGTGGCCCCTGCCCCGTCCCGGTTCTGGAGGTCACTCTGGGGCCCGGGCAGACCACACTGTCCTTCCCAGCGCAGCCAGCTGGCAGGTGGCTGCTCCCGATGGACACTGAGGACACACTTCGGACAACCCAACTTCCTCCTCTGGGGGTGCCCACTGGGGCCGGGTCTGGAGGACAGCCAGCCTCAGTCTGGGGAGCGGCCAGGGACACCCGGGGCTTGGCCCTGGGGTCTGGCATCCCGTCGGCTCCATGCCAACTCCGAACACTGTGGGGGAGCTGCAGGGCAGGAGGCAAAGTGGGGAAATGGGGTTCAGAGAAACAGGAGAAAAGATGAGCAAAAGAAGGAGGGAGACAGGAAGGGAGCAAACAAGAAAAGGGGAGACAGTGAAGAGAAAGGAAGCAAACACGTAAGAGGAGACCAGGCAGGAGGCGGCTTCTGATGGCTCCAGCCCATGGGGGAGGGGGCGGGCCTGCTTCCACCTGCAGCAGGGGCTGGTGGGAGAGAGTGGGGCGCAGCGGGCCCTTGCGTCCTGGTGAAGACTGAGTTTGCGCAGACCCTCCCTGGACCCCCACGCCCACCCAGGAGAAGGGTCATCAGCCCCCTGCAGGTCGCTCTCAGCCTCTTCTCTCTGACCCCGGCAAGCGGCCCGGTCCCCACGCCCCCCAGGGGCCTCCCCCTGTAATCACCACCGTCTGCCTGCCATGTCGACAAGGACACTCATGGCTGGGGCCCACTGGGGTCTGGGCTCTCTGGGCAGCATATCCCAGGTCCGCAGCGGCAGTTGCAGCCGCCCGGCAGCCCCAGCCAGTGGCTGGCGAGAGCCGGGTCTCTGCACTGACCAGCTCCTCTCCCCTCTGGGGAGCCTCACTAAGGCGACGCTGGGTCAGGAACCAACCCGCATGGGTGCCAGTCAGAAAGAACTGGAGTAACAAGAGCAAATGAAACGCAACGTGAGTCTGCAAACATAACTCTGTAGCTTGCAGGCAGAGAGATTCCATAGAGTTCAGCACACACAGGTCACTTCGGTGCGCTCGCTAACGTGTGCGTGGCTTTATTCTGGAAACAGAGACAACCAAAGAATAACTGGAAACGAAGATAATCAGGCGGGTTCCCTGGGAGGGCTGCGGGAGCCCCTGAACGCAGAGACCCTCAGTTCTGCTGCTCAACCCCAGGCACTGGGAGCAGAGAAGGAGAGCCCGGGCCGCCCAGAATGGACAGGGCTGGGCCCGGGGGCGGAGCTGAGCTTGCGCAGATGCTGACCCCCAGCAAAGCCTGGGGAGCAAAGCCAGTGAAGCGCAGGAGCTCAGGCCTGAGAATCAAGCGGCGCAGTGAGAGTTGCTCGGCTACAGCGAGCTGCAAGACCTCCTAGTCAGCCTCAGGGACCAGTCGCCCCCAGACCAGGCACCTGGGGCTCCGAGGCGCCCCTGGCCCCACCCGGGCAGGGAGCTGCACTTACTGGTGAGGACCTTGAGGGTGAAGGGGTTCTTCTGCTGGATGGTGTGGGTGAAGTGGAAGCGGGCGTTGCAGCTGTAGTCGGTTTGCATGTCCTGCAGCAGCACGTTGGAGAAGTACAGGTCTCCGCTGTGGCCCTGGGACACGCGCTTGTCCTGGGTGATGGGCTCCATGGCTGGAGAGGCAGAGGGACGGGAGGTTAGCAGGAATCAGAGTGACGGTGCCGTGGGGTGCTGGCGGCTGAGCACCTGAGGGGGCCGGTGGGGCAGGCACCGGAAGTGCCTTGGTCTGAGCTTCTCAAGTCAGGGCGGGAGGGCTTCCATTTTATCCTGAGGAAGCTCCGGGGAAGCTTGAGGAAGCTCCACAAGCAGCCCCGGGGGGAGGATTCGGCCTGCCCGGGCTGCACGCCCACCTCTAGGACCACACTTTGTCTATGTTCGTCGCTGACCCCCAGGCCAGCAGGAAGGAACACGGCCCTTCCCATAGTCCCAGACCAGGGGTCAACCTCTCCCCCAGAGGACCGAACCCTCCGAGGGCAGGAACCGGCCCTTTCATTGCTACACCCCAGCTCAGCCTCAGGACGCACACACAGTGGGCACAGGTCACTAAGCGGCTTTGAGCTTGGCCTTGCAGCATTGCATCAAAAATTAGAAGATGCATCTGTTTTATTTTATGCCCCCCCAGAAGAAAAAGCACACCCAGTTATAAATGCAAGATGCACCGCAGCCAGTGACGCACACCCTCAGTCGGAGGACCCCTTCCATACAGCGCTACTGACACACCAGCACCGTGCGCTTCACACGTGATGACGTCACAGGCGGGGCTGAGAACGCTGACTATGTCTGAATTTTTTCAAGCCCGTAGCTTACGTAAACTCCAAGAAACAGCTGCTCCCAGGCTGTCCGGCTTGTAGGCATACACTCACAGGCTGACGACTTACAGATACCTCCTTATTGCTAAAAAACAACTGCGTTTGAGTCGCCATTTCTTGAGGGACAAGGCTCTGGATGCCGACGATGCCGTGCGGGCGGTCTGCTCTGCAAATCGTTACCAGAGATCCAGTGCAGCTGCGCGCCAGGCACCGCGAGAGGGGCTGGTGAGCGTGAGACGAGGGCAGAGACAGCTGCTGCCCGCCAGTGAGGAACAGCAGAGGGGCCGCCCTGGGCGCGCACGGGGCTGACGAAGCATCCACAGCCGCTGCAGCGCGAGTTCGATCCTGGCCGGGGAGGGACCCACAGGGCGCAGCAGACCTCTCCTGCCTCCCGCTGCTCCCCTCAGCAGCGTGTTTCAGTTGATCTGCCTGTTCTGCTCCCCGCTCTGTCTGGTGAATCCTCTCACCCCCACACCTCGACTTGCACCCCAGCTCTTGTCTGCGTAAATAAATAAATCCTTAAAAAAAGGAAAAAGAAACGGCGGAGCTGTGGTGAGGGGCCCCACGGCCTTGAGCGCTGCCTGAGAGGCAGACGGCAAAGGGCCGAGAGCTTCCTCGGGAGGAGCGTGTGCGAGGTCCGGGCGCGGGCGGCCAGGGCCAGCGGCGGGAGGGGGCCAGAGGGCCGCCAGGAGAGGAGTCTGCACCCTGCCTGAGGCGGAGGAGCAACACGGACGCGGGGATGAGCGAAACGAGGGGCTCTTCACTCAGACAGAGCAGGCACTGGGGTGGTGGCTGTCCCGACCTAGGCCAGCCGGGGGCTCTGCGGGACAGGGCCAGCGGGCGCACAGAGGCGGCGGCCACGGGGTCCGCCCGGGGGCAGGGGCACGCCGGTGACCAGTGCGCTGTGGGGATGAGAGGGCGTGTCGCTGACGGGGGAGCCGGTCCTCGGCCGGAGGGGCAGCCTGGCCACAGACAGGGGCCGCGGAGGGAGGGAGGGCAGCGACCGGCCACCGTCGTCGCCCTGCACAGTGCTCGTGGCGCTCGCGCTGCAGGGCAGCCCCCTGGCGCAGGCTGTGGGGCCGGACGACAGGCAGGGACGGCGGTAGGCAGCGGCCACGGACCGGAGGGGGAAGGTTGGGAGGTAGGTGGGTGGGCGG
>JAGFMF010011641.1:3221910-3532909 GCA_019455555.1 Galemys pyrenaicus | reverse complement strand
GGTAGGTGTGTGGGCAGTGGGAGGGGAGGTGGGAGAGTGGGGAGGTAGGTGGGTGGGCAGTGGAAGAGAGGTGGAGGGTGATGGATGGAGGGGGCAGGAGGAATGGCAGGAGAGGGAGGAAGGAGAGGCAGGAACTAGGGTGGAAGAAACCAGAGCGCAAGCGAGATAAGCTAGAGAGCGGTCCTCTCAGCCTCTGGACCGCCCCTCCCTTTTATTTCAGCTGAAAATCTGGGAAGAACCTAGGGCCCGAGGGTGCAGTCCCCAGGTCTCCGTCACGCCACGCCCGCAACGCCGGCGAGCTGAGCGAGGGGACAGCCTGTCCCCCACCGTCAAGAGTTTCACTTCCTCACCTGCCTCCTGTCCCGCAGCAAGAGGAACGCACGTAAATCCTGGCTGACCAGACTGAGCAGAAGCAGCCCTGCCTGCAGCTGGCCCACTGAAAACCCGTGTCCCCTTCCTTCTTGCTCCTCCTTCTCTTGCTCGTCCTCACAGACAGACCGAGCACTCGATTAGGAGCACTCTGGACGCAAAACCCGCCTGCTCGCAGCAGTCCTAGCTGCTGAGGACAACGAGCAGCCCCGTTTCTTCCAGAGGAGGAGAGTGAGGCCGAGGCACCTGGATCCGGCGGCTCAGCCTGGAGGGTCTTGCCAGCCCCACCCACGCCCACGCCTGCCCTCTCAGGCCCGGGACTCACAGCTGCTCATCCAGAAGATGACGGGGGACGGGAGCCCAGGCGGTGGGTTGCACTGCAGCGTCAAGGGGGCGCCTTCTTGAACCACGACGGGGTCCAGGTTTTCCTTGGGCCATAGGGGAGATTCTGGGGAGAAACAGAGCAGGGGAATGTGGGTGTTGGCTGGGGCCAGGGCAAGGAGCAGGCCAGAGGCAGACACGCAGGAAGGGGGAGGAGGAGAGCTGGGCGAACTGGGCAGGGGGGGACGCCAGGGCCCGGGGTGGAAGGGCGGCCAGCCCGGAGGAGGCTCCTCTCCTTCCCTCCTCTGTGCTCAGCGGCTGGTGCAGCTGTTCGAGGCTCTGGTTTGCAGGCTTCTTTCCAAGGAGTCTGTGGATTTGGGGGGGTGCACCCGCGCAGGCAGAGGAGCAAGCAGGGCATGGGGGCACCAAGAGGCCAAGGGGGCCCTCCGGGATGACCCACTCTGGCCCTCCCTCCCCTGCCCCAGGGTGGGGCAGCTCCGCCCTGCCCGCTACTCACTGGACACCTGCAGGCGGATCCGATTGGACAGGGCGGTGCCGAACTTGTTGCGGGCGAAGCACTGGTACTCCCCCTCGTACTCCTCGGGCCGCCCCCCGCTGCGGAAGTCGATCACCAGGGTCCCAGACCGCCGCCTCATCGACACCCGGGGGTCCTTGGCGATGTTGAAGAACCTGCTGTTTCGAGTCCAGTGGAAGCTGCGGGAACGGGGGGCGGGTTGCAGGGGCAACGGAGAGTGACGGGCCGGGCTCCCGGCTCCAGGGGAGACTCTCGGGGCCCTCGACCCGTCTCAAGACCGTGCCGGCTCCGCAGGTTCCAGGTGGCCGAGCAGGAACCAGCGGGCACGCCTGCCCCAGTGCAGAGCCCCAGGCCCAGCCAGGGCGGCAGGCGCAGCCCTCGGGCGGACGCCAAGTGGCCTCGGGGGTCGTGTTCCACGAGGGGAGGTGACTCTGGCATTTGGGGTCCCGAGGGAGCTCTGCTTCCACCCCTGGGCATTTGCAAACCCACATCCGCGGTGGACACGGAGGCCTGGGCTGGGCCGCTCCTCTGGCCGCCCTAGCCCGAGGAGTGGGAGGCCACGTGAAGTGGCTCGGGCCCTGAGCCCTGCTCAGAGGCGTCTGAAGGAAAAGCCGCTCAGTGGCACCGAACCCCGAAGCGTGCGCTGCAGCCACAGGACCTTAAAAGGAGTCAAGAAGCACGTGCAGTGGGGGGCACTGTCCCCGCAGGGAACCGTGGTGGGGGGGCACCCCAGCAGCACCGGCCCCCTGCTGGCCTCGCCCGGCCCCAGGGCAGTGCCCAGGAGGCGACGGCAGTGCAGCTCCTGGTCTCCCAGGGCAGCCCGGCAGACAGGGACGCAGGGGCTGGGTCTGAATGCAAGTCCCCCAGCCTCCTGGCAGGCACACAGTGGACACTTCTTGCTTGACAGAAGCCGCACCCACGGGCGTCAGGGCCGGCAGGCCCACACCTGCCTAGCCGGTGGCCTTGGCTGAGACACGGTCTCCCATCCCCTTCTCCCCCGGAGGCCAGGGGCTGCTCCCCGAGGGCAGCGAGTTGGGCCCCGCTCAGGGCACACGGTCTGGCCCTCGCGCGAGCGGCTGAGCGCAGGGTGAGGCCAGGAGCCGGGGAGGGGCTTCCTGGCAGCCTTGCGAGGTCTGCGGCTGCGGCTGCCGGACAGGAGGCGGCGGGAGGTGCTTCGCCCACAGGCCACACGCTCTGGCTTCCTGGTGCCGAACAAGTCGGCTGCTCCCTCCTCAGCCAAGTCCCCAGGTCTCTCCTGTCCCTTCGCCCACGGGTGCCTCTGGGATGGGCGCACCTGATCTCCCAGCCGCCTCTGGCACCGGCACCAGCACCGCTGGCGGGGCCGTCCCACATCGGGAAGGGTGGGGCTGGCGCCAGGTGAGGCCGGGCACCGCTCGGAGGGCAGGGCCCGGGAGCACGAGCTCTGGTTCCCTGCGGCCGCCTCCTGCTCTGGCACGGCTGGGAAGACGCGCGGGGAGGGACGGGCAGAGGCTCGGTGGAGGCTGGGTGGAGGCCCCTTCCTGTGGGCGCTCCCTTGTCCCAGTTCTGGGGGACCTGCTTCAGAGCCCCCTTCCCACGGTCCCGCCAGCGGGGCCCCTGCCTGTCCTGCGCTTTCCCTGAGGGCTCTGGTTTCCGGGCTTTCTTCCGTCCCTGCCTCGGCACTGATTCTAGTGTCTCCCTCGAAGAGTCTGTTTTGTCCCCGAGTTCAGGGATGGCCGGATGCCTTCGGGTGTGTAGGTTGGGGGTCCCTGCGTATCTCAAGCACACGTGCGCTGCCTTCTCCAAGCCCAGGCGCGAAGGGAAGGGGCGGCTGAAATGTCCTCCTGGCAGCCCCCGCCCCGCCCAGAGCGGGTTTACCTGTGGGCGCGCTCACCTGGGGGCCGGGTTCCCCTTGGCCTCACACTCGATCAGGATGTTGTCCCGGGGGTCCACGATGTGGTCCTTCACCGACTGCTTGGTGATGGTCGGGGGCTGGGACACTGCGGGGCAGAGCGGCACTCAGGGCTGGGGGCTCCTGGCCTGGCTGGAAGCAGCTGGAAGCGAGAGCCCGAGGGGCCACGCGCACGGGTGGGGACGGCAGTGCCCTGTTCTAGGGCATGCTGGAGGCCCCGGCCTCAGTGTGAGCCTTAGGGCCTGGCGTAATCAGGGCTGCGGGAGGGGGTGCGTGCCAAGGACGGAGGTGAGAAGGTGCCTTGGGCACCCCACAGACTCCCTGGGAGACACAGGGCGGCGGCTGCTTTGCCGCCTGGGTACCCCGTGCCCAGCACAACACCGGGCAGCGAGTCCTTGAGGTGCTTGCTGAACGAGTGGAGGAATAAAGTAGCCGAGTTTTGAGAACTTGGGGCCACGATCGGTCTGAGCCTTTGCGGGTCAACAGGTGACCCGACTGGTGAGGCTGGAGCCGGAAGGGGCTTTAGTGCCCAGAGGAGATGCAGGGACTCGTCTGCCCACCGAAGGGCAGGTGATCCCCCCACGCCCGGCTCCACGGGACTCACCGCCACTGCGCGCCTGGCTGGAAGGTGGGGGGCCGGGCCTCCCACCCACCTGCCCCGCTGCCTTCCCAGCAGCAGGACGCAGGGTGAGTCTCCCCCCTTCCTCAGGGCCCTCCCCCCGCAGGGCTCAGGTGTCAAGAAGCCCCGCAGGTGGATGACGAGGCCAAGTCTCAGCTGGCCTTCCCGCCCACCTCCTGCCCTCCACCTCCCGAGCCCCGCAGGAGACCAGGACTTACGCTCGCTCTGAATGCCCGCTGTTAGTCCGGGTTAGCGTTAGGGAGAGAAGAAGACATGGTTACCTCCCCCCTCTCCTCCCACGGTCCTCATGCCCGGCATGCAAGGGGGGGCGCAGGGGGCGCGGTCTCTCCTCCCAGCTGCAGGCTTGGGAAGAACCAGACGCTGGGGACGGGGCCCTGCTGCTCCCTGAGGACACCGGCCATGCGCTCGAGCAGAGCCACTAGAGTCTGGCCCAAGGACAATGCCGCCAGGGATGCCCCACCGTGTCCACGGTGACAGAGCGGGCCCTGGAGACCTGCCCTCCATGGCTGGGAGCTGTGAGGCTGTGGGCTCTTGGCCGGCGGGGCCAGGCTGGGACAGCGGGTCAGAAAGGGGCGGGCTGGGAGCTCAGCCACAGGCGAAGCCAGGGCCTGGGGCCACAGTGCCCACCAGGCACACATGTCTGTGCTCTCAGCACCCTCTGCACAGCTCGAGGGCAGAGGGATGCTCGTGCCCTGCTCGTGGTGGACAGGCCTGTCCGCTGGACGAGCAGCATGCTGCCCTGTCTGCGCATCTGACAAAGGGGTGCAGGCCACCGCAGGTGCCCGAACCCTCACGGAGAGGAGTGCGCTCACTACAGTGTGCTCTCAAGCTCCGGACCCCCCAGCCTTGACAAGCCCGCGAGGGACCCGGGTCTGACGCAAACACAGGTGTGAGTCCAGTGGTCTGGGGCCGGGTTCTGCATCTCTGACAAGCAGCCGTGAGGCCAGCACTGGTGGTCAGGGAACATTTTGACTGTCAGGGCCTCCGGTAAAGCGCGCAGAAAAGAAAGCTCGTGTCCTGAGACGTTTTTATGATAGCGACACGCCTCCATTCTGCTGGTGCAGGTGTGATGCCCCGCTGCTGGCTGGCCGGGTCTGACTTTCGGAGCCCCGGGAGGCGTGGCCCCGGGAGGCGTGGCCCCGGGAGGCGTGGCCCCCGGGAGGCGTGGCCCCGGGAGGCGTGGCCCCGGGAGTGCGGTCTGGAGAGAACAGAGCGAAGACCAGGACTGCAGCGGCAGCCTCTCGGGTGTCCCAAGAGTGAGGACGGACAGCGGTGGGGGGTGGCAGGGACAGGAGCCCTAATCCACACGTTCAGGAACGGATGTCCTGAGAATAAATCCCAGTGGACAGGTTGAGTGGCCGCGGGGCGTGGGAGAGCAGCGAGGCTTCCCAGCTGGGCGGGGCAGGAGACAAGGGGATGAGCAGCAACAGGGGAGCAGAAACCCGACGTGCCTGAGCGCACCCTCGCGAGAGCTCCCGTGGCAACACCTCCACCCGTGGGGATGCTCCTGCCAGGGACCCACGGGGGGATGCTGGGCACGGGAGGGGCGGGGCCGCAGGGCTGGACGTGCCCGGCCTCGGACCCGTTTCTTTGGCCCCTGACCCAGCTGCCATCTGGCGAGTGCACGCACACATGCGCACACATAGGGGGCTCTGACCGTGCCCTGGGTGGGAGCTGACAAAGGGGCTGCTTTGTCCTATAAAGCAGCTCTGAAGTGACAGCTTTATCAATGGTGACATCTCTGAGGAAAGTGCCCTGACACTGTCCAGGGAGCCCTCAGTTTGGGAGGGGGAGCCCCTTCATCAGGCCTACAGGGAAGCCTGAGGCAGAGCCGGTGCAAGACCTCAGCCTGGTCGGGAGCGTTCTACAAGTCCAGGCGTGGCGGGGTGGGCTGGCCAGGCGGCCCCAGCGCTCTGTTCCCCTGCACACTTGGACAACGGAGAGTTGGGGGAGCCTTTGGGACACCCGCAACCAGCAGGAGCCACCAGACCATCTGTCCAGGGACAAAGCCGGCCCGCCCGGTCGTGGGACCCCACATCGCCCACCTGCCTTTCCCCTGTGGAGCATGCAGGGGAGGGTAAGGGAGGAAGCCCCTTCTGCTAGGCTCTGCCAGCTGCAAGGTCTCTGTCCTCGCACCTCTCCCTTCCCTGGCTGACCCCGACGGTGCCATGCTTTGGACGTTGGCGCCGGGGTGAGCTGCCAGGCTGTCCTCAGTGCTGTCTGGGACGAAGCTGGGAGGAGCATTTCTCCCGCCCCCTCCCGTCCTGTGTCTGGGAGAAGAATGCCAAGTCCTTGACGGAGGGCGGAGGACGGGGCAAGCTGCCAGCAGACTCACTTCCGGCCAGCTGGCCTGATTGCGACCCTCTGCCTTCTCCAACGGTCATGCTGTTCTCCAGGGCCGGGGTGCACGGGGTGCACCAGACTCAGTGCGCAGAGCCCTGGGAGCTGGAGGCCAGCACGTCCATGGGGCTTGTGGGCAGCCCAGGACTCCCCAGGGGCGATGGGGGGAGGGCACTGGCAGGGCAGCCTGCGGCTGGGGCCACCTTGGTCCTGCTTGGCCGGCAACTGGGGGACGTTACGGCGCCTGTGTCAGGTCGTTTCGGTGTCGGGGTGCGGGGACAGCTGCAGTGAGGGGGCTGCAGTCTCCTTCCTGCTCTTTGTGGCAGTGTGGAAGGACCCTGAGGTCACTGTGCTGAGTGACACCAGCCGGAGGGACAGATATGGCACCTGTCACTTGGAAGTGGAGTCAGAGCTGGTCAGACTCAAAGAAACGGGGGATTGGGGGTTGCCAGGAACGGGGGGTGCTGGCCCCGGGCACAGGCACATGCGTAGATGGGCGAGAGCCTTTGCGGCCCAGGCACACGCTTGGACGGACGTTCTAAGAGCAGGACGTAAAAGTCTCGGCCACGCACGAGGGGACAGCGGCCTGGCTGGTCCTGAGTGACCGTGGTGGCTCCCAACTCACAGGCGCTCCTAGTCAGTCGGGGTGGGCAGGGGCTCGAGTGTCTGGGCTGCGTGCCCACTGGGCCCGGGCGGACACCTGGGAGGCCTCGTCCCTGAAGCGCCGGCCGCTGTGTCCCGTGCTTGGCTGTGCCGTCGCCAGGCCGCGGCCCTGCACGAGCAGGACGAGTTCGGAGCGAGAGAGGGGCGTCCAGAGGCACTGCCCAGGGCACCCGCTTCACGCAGGGCAGCCAGCGGTCTCTGGGCCGGGCGGCTCGGCCCCCGACGGGCTAGGGAAGCGGCTTTGTTTCTCTGGCCTCGGTTTTCTAAACTGCCAGCAGCGGGCGAGCCCGTGCGGTTCCGGTGAGTTCCAAGCACGGGAAGGAGGGTGCGTGGGCAGGGGTGGGGCACGCCGAGGGGGCGGGGGGTCTGAGCCTGGGGTGCACCTGTGACTGCCCCCCAGTTGCTGTGCGGCCCTGAGCATGTGAGCACAGCACTGGGGTGCCCTGCAGGCTCCCATGGACACCGAGTGGGGAGACGCGGAGGCCCAGGTCCTCCCTGCCCTGGGCTGTGCTTCGGGGAGAGTGGCCGCCTGTGGCTTGCGAGCTGCAGAAACCCAGCATCATACCACCTTGGAACTAGGCGAGCAGGAGCCCCCACCCGCCGGCCCCCGGGAGCAAAGTGGCAGGGGAGAGTGAGGAGAGTGCAGAAGAGACACGAGCCTTCGCCACTTTCTCGATAACCCGGTTTCCTCCGCATCCCCCACTCCCCGGGGAAGTGGCCCGATCACGCTCCTTATTAGACCGGCTGCCTGGGCTGTTAATGAGAAGCGAGGATGGTCTCCATGGGAACAGCTCCTTCCACAGCCCCGTCCCGCCCCCAGCACACAGGCTCTCAGGCACACGCGTGCACGGGGCTGCCGGTCCGCCGCCTCGCTCCCGGCCCCGTGCTCACAGCTGGCCGCTCTCCCCGACTGCCGCGCCTCTGGGCAGCCGTCACTGGTGAGGGGTGCAGGGCCGAGACCCGGGCTGCTCTGCTCTGGGCCCTGCTAGTTCCAGCCAGGGTGTGGCCTGGGAGGGCCAGCGGGGCTTCCTGGAGGCTGTGTCTCTCCCACCCCTCCCTGGGCCACGCCACAGGCACAGAGCCCCAGCCACGCTGGCATGGTACGGTCCCCTGGACGCCTGGACATGGGACAGGCACTGGTGATGAGCCGCACCCGGCCCTGGGACGCCGTGGTGTCCTGCCCAAGTGCCAGGCCATGGCCAGGCGGCACCTCTTAACCAGGCCAGGGCCGGTGTAGATGGGCGCTGTGGCTGTGGCTGGGCCCGCTGGGCCCCGCCTCCCCAGGCCTGTGCCGTACGAGCCCGGTGCCCACCGTGTGAACCAACACGGGCTTTTACACTCCAGAGGGAAGCGGCAAAAAAGAGGAGGACTCGGTGCCCAGTCTCCCACAGGACCGTTACCAGGGCTCTGCTTTCATGTCCACTTAGCTGGAGTCTCACGACCCCTTTCCCAGCCTGCCCCGGGCCCTGCATCCTCCTGGTCACTGCAGCCGGAGGGCCTGTGGATGAGAACTGCCCACCACGTTCGGAAACTCTGCCGTGGTGGGTAAGTGCAGACCACGAGGACCGCGGAGGCGGGAGGGCTCCTGCGTGGCACGCGCCCCGCCCCGTCTGGCCTGCCGGGCAGGCTCCGGGCAGCCCGCACCTGCAGTCCCACGTGGGCAGCTGTGGTTGGTCTGGTAGCCCCAGCCGGCCCGCCGCGGCGACTCCCGCAGGGAACCCCGGCTCTGAACTCAGAGCCACTGCTTCGCTCTCCCCAGCCGTCCTCCTGTGGTTTCAGGTCTCCCCGGCCCCGGCCCCAACTCCCGCCCCCCGTCGGGAGCGCGAGGACAGAGCGGCACTCACGGTCCATGGGGATCTCAATGGCCGTGCCGAGGCGGAGGAGGCAGAGCAGGAGGGCCGCGTAGACCCAGGGCGGTGGCGGCGGCCGGGCCATCCTCAGCACTGGGCCCTGCTCCCTGCTCCCTGGCCCACGGAGTCCGGTCGCCTCCCACTGCGCTCCCTGGGCGCTCCGGGCAGAGCTCAGCTGCGGAAGCAAGCACAGAGGTGAGCGGTTCCCTCCAGCCCGGGTCTGTGCTGTGCCACCGTCGGGCGGGCGCCCTGGCCGCAGACCCAAGCTCTAAAACACGGTTCTTGGTCCTACAAACTGACAACCGCCCCCCGGGGGGAGCTGCAGGGGGGCTGGGGGAGTGTGGGGGCACCCCGGGCTCCCGCACCCCAGCCTTTCGGTGTCTCTAGACGCGGCCACCGTGCTGTGAGGGCACGTGCACCCCCAGCCGAGGAGCTGCACGGCAGCTCCACGGCACACGCTGGCCCACACGCCAGCGCCGGGGCGGCCGCGAGCTGGGCAGGGACACGCGGCCTCGAGCCCCGTGGGAAGGGTGGAGAGTGCGCGGGGAGACAAGGGTGCCGGTGGCCTGGTGCAGGGAGGAGGGCGTGGGGGGGGTGGGAGGAGCCGGTGCCCAGAGGGTTGTTTTTCATCACGATTTCTGCAAACATTGTGCGCAGCTAAGACGTGGCGGTCCCTGATTTACCCCCTTAGAGAGTGGGGTGCTGAGGCTATGGCTCAGGAAGTGGGGGCTCCTGGGGCTTGGCAGTCCCACAGCTCAGTGCTCACATCTCAACCGGGTAACTCCTTCCGGGGCTCAGAAAGGCCGGGTTAGAAGCGCAGGAGAAAGCGCCCTAATAGACAAAGCTCTTCCCCTGCCCTGCGCGAGGACAGCGGCACGGCCGCGCTGATGCTCCGACACCCGTCCTAGGCTTGACACCTCCGAGAATCAGCCCAGTGCGCGCTCTGCCACGGGGCCAGCTCAGAGGTCGGCGGAGGCGGCCGCCAGGACCCGGCCTCGGACACGCGGCTCTGCGCCGCCCTCCCGTGTGCCCTAAGGCTGAGCACACGGGCGGCGCTCAGGCGGGCTGGAGAGGCGTCTCCCGTGCCGGTGCGGGCCCTGAGAGGGCTCCGATCCCGGGTCAGCACTTCCTCTCGGCGCCGGGGCCGCACGGCCCGGCCTCTCCCGCCTCCGCCGCTGCACGCGCCCCGCTTCGGCCGTCACGGACCCATCCCTGCTACAGCAGCAGCTCCCAGGTGGCTCCCTGTCCGCTCGCACCTCCCACTCACCCCACGCACGGCTGTCCCGTGAACGTGCAGATGCAAACACGCCGTGGCCCTCGCCAGCGCACGCCCAGGGCTGAGGTCAAGCCCGGCCTCTTCCCGCTGCAGCCCCTGGTCCTCGCCCGCCCGGCCGGGCCCCTGCACCCTCCTCTGTGCACCCGACTGCGCAGCCTGAGTGCTGCCTACTTGCGACTGTCCTCTCTCACTCGGGTCTGCCCGCCTAGTGTCCCTGTGCTCTGTCCTGAATGCCAGGCACTGCCCCATCAGAGCGCTTTTCACTTTGCATCATTCCAAAAGCCTTTTGTCTGCATCCCTCACGAAAGCCAAGTCTCCGAAAAGGGAAGTTACCATATCTTATTTATTCCTAGAGTCAAACGCCTAGTACACACTCAAAACAGATGAATGAAATAAAACACTTGGGTGACTTCTTAAGCTGCGCATTTCTCCCACGACCACCAGGTGGCGCAGGAGAGCACACACGCGCGCGCGCACCCACCCACCCACACACACACACACACACACACACACGGGGAACCCCCTGCGCAGGCTTAGTCCCTGGCCAGGGCACCCCCAGCTGGGAGGGGGTCAGGGAACATGAACTCTCCCCAGACGGAGCCCCTGGCTAGACGGCATGACAGGAGGTCTCTGGTGGCTCCTTCTCACACTGTCGCGGGAAGGGCCCACCGAGGTCTCCCTGGGGCACCTGCGTCTCAGGGTTCAGTGTGTGGGGGGGCAGCCCGAGTGCCCAGGGGACCGCTCCAGGGGGCCCGGTCTCCTGCGGGAGGACGCCGGTGGGGCCAGCCTTGGCGCCGAGACCGCCGTGTTTCCTTGAGGAGCTACCACGTAGGCGGCCAGGGGAAGAGGAGGCTGCGGTATTCTGGGACTCTTGATGGAAACAGGAAGGCAGAAGTCATTAACGAGGCACACGCTGTCGGAGGAAAGCCCAGCTGTCGGGGCTTTAAACTCACCCCTTAAAAACAAAGTAGAAAAGTAGTAACAAGAACACCCGCACCACCAAAAAAAAAAAAAAAACCACAACACAACAGAACAAAAATAAACAGCTGCAAATCAGAGACCTTCTGCAGGGAAGGGGGAGGGGCTGGGACCAAGGCCAGGTCCCAGAACAGGGGGACCGTGGTGACGGCGCAGGGCTGAACCGGAGGTGGGAATTCTATGGGGACGACACCTAGAAAAGAAAGCCGACGTTGCAAGAAAAGAAAAAAAAAAAAACCTGCCCAGCTCCCGTCAACCTGCACACCTGCCGCCCAAGGTCAAGGCCCCAGCGGCTGGTGCAGGGGCCTCCGCTCGGCGGCGGACCTGCCTCCCTGCCTGTCCGCAGCGCCTCCTCCGCACACAGCTGGTAGTGCCCTTACACGGACACGGTCTCACGGTCAGACCCCCCACCTGGCACCTTCGTCCAACCTCTTTCAAGGCCGGTCACGCCGTGGGGTGGGGCACCGGCAGATGAATTTGGGGGCTACAGTTCAGTCTGCGGTTCTCCGAGCTTCGTTTGGAGACTCCATCTCGACCCCCTTCTCGGGGTCCCTCCTCCAGCGCGGGACTGTGCTCCGGCCCCCCGCCCCTCCTGCCCTGCAAGGCGCGGGATGGACGCTTCTCCTGCGAGGAGCGGGGCTTCACGGGGGTCCGCTGAGGGCCCAGGCTCCCCTGCCCTGAGCGGGGCGGGGGGCGGAGGGGGGAACGGCAGAGCGGAGACCCAGAGGCCCGGCCCTGCCACGGGGTTTCTGACCGCACGCCGCCTGCAGCAAGCGCGCTTGCATTACACTAAGAAGTCCCTCCAATTTGAAGCTGGATGAGGTTTCTCTCATGTTCACACAAACAAAAGATCCTTTTCTGTATTCCGTTGTTTCTCCACGTACACCGGCACTTTCCAGGCCATCTGGTCTCGTGAAAGAGTGTGTGTGTGTGTTCCTGTGTGTGTCACTGTGTGTCTCTGCCTCTGTTTGTCTCTGTGTGTGAACGGCTCCGGCTCCTGCCTCCTCTGGTCTAGCTCAGTCACTCTCTGACCCCCTCCCCCTGGAACTCCGTGGCCCCCCATGGCACATCAGGGTTCTGCATCTCGTCTTCCAGAGCTCCTGGAGCAGCAGCCACTGTTACACGCCTTCCACCCCTCCCGACGGTCCTTCCTCTGGGGTTCCCCAACACCCTCAGGGCCCCCTTCTCTCCAGGCACCTAAGCTGCTGGGGCACCGACCGCCCGGCCAGACTGCCCCCAGCTGAGTATGTTCGGTATGAAGAGCCTGAGGCTGGAACCCCAGTCCTGCAGGTGCTCTAAGGCTGTGCCCCGAATGGATGCCTCCGGGAACCCTGGCAATGACGCACCAGGTGCCTGCGGCAATCAGCCGAGAATAGATGCCTCCGGTGACTGGCATAGTACTACAGAGCCGCAGGCAGCGGCAGGGACAGGCACGCCAAGGCAAGCTCAGTCTACATCTTGTGCATGCCTGTGCGCGCACACACACACGTGCACACACGCACATGCACACACACATGCACGACTGCTGAGCTGGCGTGGTGTCCCTCCTGCTTATGTGCACGCACGCACACCTGCACACACACGCATACCTGCACACACACACGCACAATTGCTGAGCTGGGTGTGGTGTCCCTCCTGCTTACACACATGTACACATACACATGTGCACACACATATATGCACACACATGCACACACACATGACTGCTGAGCGGGCGCGGTGTCCCTCCTGCTTACATACATGCACACACACCTGCACGCACACATGCACAACTGCTGAGCCGGGCGTGGTGTCCCTCCTGCTTACACACATGCACACATGCACACATGCACACCTGCACACACATGCACGACTGCTGAGATGGGTGTGGTATCTTCCTGCTTACACACATGTACATACACACACGTGTACATACATGTATGCACACATGCACACACGACTGCTGAGCGGGCGTGGTGTCCCTCCTGCTTACACACATGTGCACATACACATGTGCACACACATATATGCATACACATGCACACACATGACTGCTGAGCGGGCGCGGTGTCCCTCCTGCTTACATACATGCACACACACCTGCACGCACACATGCACAACTGCTGAGCCGGGCGTGGTGTCCCTCCTGCTTACACACATGCACACACGCACACATGCACACCTGCACACACATGCACGACTGCCGAGCTGGGTGTGGTGTCTTCCTGCTTACACACATGTACATATACACATGTGCACATACGTGTATGCACACACATGCACACACGACTGTTGAGCGGGCGTGGTGTCCCTCCTGCTTACATACATGCACACACGCACACACATGCACAACTGCTGAGCCGGGTGTGGTGTCCCTCCTGCTTACACACCTGTACATATGTACACACATGCGCATGCATACAGCTCGCCGCTGCAACTGCCCCGAGGAGCTGCTCAGAAACCAGAGAAGAGCTGACACAGACGAGGGACCAGGCCTGGCAGGACGAGGACCCGGGGATAAGGCACATCCCAGGGAATTTGTTCTGAATACAAAGCGCTGTTGCCGGTGATCCACGCAGGGCAGTAATGCACTGAGACCCGCCCCCCTCGCCGTCTGCTTGTCCAAGGTCAGAGCCAGAGCCAGAGCCAGAGCCAGGTGTGGCCCCAGCCTGTCTGTCTGGGCTGAGAAAGCAGCCGCGGGCCAGCTGGAGCGACAAACGTCCATCCACGCTCAAGCCCCAGGCCCCTCTCAGGCGTCAAGTTCAGGGGGACGCACAGAGTCCCGCACCGGCCCGGCCTCGAGGCTCTTCAGACAGGACTGAGCCCAGGCACCTTCGGCACCTCGCTCTGCCCCGCTGGGCCTGGCGTGGCGTCCCTCCGCCTCGCAGGGTGAGGTCCCCTCGGCCAGGGCCCTCTGCGGCCCGTTTCCCTGGTGCCCCCAAATGCACCCGCTCTGCAGGGGTGACGGGTTCCAGCCCGGGGACGTGCGCCCCACACCCCTCTCCCGCCGTGTCCTGCGCTCGCGGCCGCTGTCTGTCTGGCGAGCGAGTCCTCTGAGGAGACGCTTCCTGTCGCAGGAGGCATTTTCTTCCAGGATGAACTGCTGAGCCGCAAAGCCAGCACGGCACGTGTCAGACCGTCTTCACGGCATAAGCCTGGGTGACAGCAATGCAGGAGCCCGGGGCCTTGGCTCCACCCCCTCCGGCCTGGCCTGCTCAGCGGACCCTCTGCTCCCTCCGCGCGCGCCCCACTCGCCCAGAGCTGCAGCCGACCGCAGACCAGACAGCCCTGCTGTTCCCATCACACAGAAGACTCGGCTCTGCCGCTCGGGCACAGCCCAGCACGGCCATCCCCAGTCCCGGCCACCCACGCGCAGGGCTTGGGCTCAGCGGCCGGGCCCGGCACCGTCGGGGATGGAACTGCCCTGGCTCGGCCCGCAGCCTGCTCCCCCTGCCTCATCCCACTCACCCCGGCCGTCTCTCCCATGCCAAGGCCGAGCCAGGCACCAGGCGGTGGCCCGAGCCTGTGCCACTCACGGGCCCGCGGGTCTCCTAGGAAACTGGAAATGCCAGTGTTGGTCATCAGCCACGGAGCCAGAGCACCAGGCAAGGGTGGGGCTGAGGGTTCACTGGGGACCAGACTGAAGGGGAGCCGCTTCCCCCACCCCACGCACAGCGTGCCAGAGCGAGGCCTCGCAGGCATCTCCCTCTCGCTCACGGGATGCCCGAGAGCTCAGCCTCCAGAGAGCATCCGAGTCCTCCCTCCACCCTGGGAACTGCCCCCGCTTGGGGGCACGCGCCTCCTCCCGGGAGCACTCACCAGCCTGCTTCCAGGCCCCTGCTCAGATCCGTGCCCCAGAAGGAGACCAGCTCCCTTGCCTGCGCAGGGCTGGCTGGCGGGCTCCTAGGGTTTTCCGCCAGCCAAGGAGACCGGTAGGGACTCAGCTCCCTCTCCCTCCCCTCCCGGCAGGGCTGGAGCGGGGTGGTCTCCATCTGCTCGTGGCTGGTTTCATGCCTGCTCCCTGGCCTCGTCGGGGGACCCGTTGGGGGACCCGGGAGGCATGAGGGGCTGTGTTTACCACGGGAGGGCTTGTCTGTGGGCCCGCCCCTCCTCTCCCAGCCTGGGCTGAGTTCACGGGGTCCTGGTAGAGGCGGGGGTGGGGAACGGCATCGGGTGACCCCAATTCCTATTTGGAAGGGGGTGGTGGTGGTGGGACACCTGGGTTTAGGGTTAAGGACTCGACTAATCAGTTCCAGCTGTTTCCTGCTCAACACCCAGAACCAACCTAGTTGAAGCCTGGACCGCTAGGGTGTTTATTAAGTTGGGGGTGTGGGAAGGAGGGGATGGGGAGAAGGAAGGGGAAGAGCCCTCCACCCCGTAACTCATGCCTTCTTGAATGCCCCGTGCTCGCGTCAGGTTCTCCAGGGTGCCAGGCCGCTACAGGCGAGCCAGAGCCCCCCGAAGGCTACACCCAAGAAAGCGTCCCCACTTCTGGGGTGGGTGCACACCTCGCCACAGGGCATGGCTGCTGGGCGCTAAGCCTCAGGGCATGGCTGGCGCCCGCTGGGCCTTCCCCACAAGGTCCAGGCGGCCCTAGCCCGACTCTTGAGCCGTCCACTCATGGGCCGGCCGGCGCCCTCCTCCTCCCCAGCGCAGTGGAGCTGCAGGGCACGCTGTGACCACACGGCCCGGCGAGTGCGGGACATGCGGTGGCCGCCTCACCCCTCTCGATGCCAGGCCCGCCCCGGCCTGGCACAGCCAGGGGCCCGACTGCACTCGGCACCGGCCACAGCAGGCCGGAGCCCCCTCGGCCGGGCTCTCTGGGAAGGACGTCGCTGGGCTGGCGTGGCCATCGCCAGCTTCCCGAGGTGCATCTTCTCAGTCTCACTGCTTCCCCCTCACCCTGCAGGGGCAGAGCGGGGAGACCTGCCGCCAGGGCAGCGCACAGGCCACCGGTCCACGGCAAAATGCCTGCGAGAGCAGCCCGAGACCCCCTCTCGGCAGCCGCCCTGCCTTCTCCAGGCCCCAGATCCACCAGGCTCTGGCCACAGGTCCCTGGCTGCTCTGTCCACTAGCGCCCAGGCCGCTGCCCGTCTGGCGACCTTCCATCCGGGCCCATCTGCTCACGACGTCACTCACGCTAAGCTGCTTACTCAGCCCCTATTTGTGGGGTTCCAAGCCCAGTCGACAGCCCTCTGGAAGCCACAGGCTGAGCTCAAGCAAGAAGGCGAAAGGGCAGACTAAGGACCAGCGTGCAGTGGAGAGCGCACTGGCCACACTGGCCACACTGGCCACCGCCCCACGCGACTGCGGCCTCAAGGCGAGGACGTGAAGGCTTTGGGCCTCCCTGGCACTTCTCACAGACCCAAGTGCCCGCTCTCTTTTGAGATTTATTGTACGTATTTATGCACAAAGAACTGGGGTACAGGCCAGAAAGAAATATGGGGGTGAGAGGACTCACCAGAGACAGAGCGAGGAGCAGAACAGGGGGATCGGCTGAAACACACTGCTGAGGGGGCAGCGGGAGGCAGGAGAGGCCTGCTGCGCCCTGGGGGTCCCTCCCTGGCCGGGTGGCCACAGTGGCTGCTGATGCTTGACAGTGCTGAGACTTGAACCCTGTGCCGCCAGGGAGGCCCCGCCCATGCCACCCTAAGGCCAAGCAGGGCTGGGCCTAAGGTGAAGCGGCAAGGAGCCCAGCGCCCAGCCAGCACCCAGCCCTGGGGTCAGCTGCGGTCTTAAGAGCGGGCGCAGGCCTGGAGCCGCACCCTGAACCTGCAGCCCCCCTCGGCCGTTTACCCATCTGCGGTCTGCAGCACTTCGGCAACTTCAGAGAAGTTTTCTTGTCTTTAAGAGTGGGAGAAAGGCACTCATTTATCAACTCAGTGAATTTATTAGCTCATCTTCAAGTGAACTAGTGGGACGATGTCCTTATACAGCACCTAACCCCAGGCCGGGCATGACCTGGCGCTCGAGGGCACGTTCTCTGCCCCCCTTCTAGCCAGTGGCCGCTTGCTACACAGCAAAGAACAGGCTGCACTTCTGAGTCTACAGGTCTACTTTGCAGGGGCCTCCCTGGGGGCGCAGCGAGTCGAGCGCTGCACTGTGAAGCATCCGCCGCACAGCAGTGCAAGTTTGATTTCCAGCCAGGGAGAGGACCCAATTGGCATAGCAGACCTCTCCTGTTCTGATTTTGGGCGATCTGCCTGTTCTGCTCCCCACTCTGTCTCTGGTGAAGCCTCTCACCCCCCCCCTACCTTTGGCATGCACCCCCGTTCTTGTATGCATAAAAAAATCTTTTAAAAAAATTCCACTTTGCAGATCTACAGTCTACACAACGCCTGTGCAGACAATCATAGCGTGGCTCTGTGGTCAGGGAGCTGTTACCCACTCACAGCCAATGTACCTCCATGGCTCCGCCGACTTTGAGCCAGGAGAAGGGGCACCCTCAGCGGGATCCCAGACCAGTCAAGGCAGCCCTGGGCTCCCCTCTTCCTGCCTGCCCTGGGGTCTTTAGCCAAAGCACCTCACACCCCTCGAGATGCCTCCCCCTCGTCCGGTGGCCTATGACACCAGGGAACCTGCCGGAAGGGAGCCAGGGAGGGAGCTGGGTCAGTCCTTCGGCGGAGGCTGCCATCTTGCTGTCCACGTCGGTTTGGCTGCCCAAACTCCAAGGACAGCGCATCCTCAGCTGCACTTTGAGGACTCCTGCCTGACAGGTAAGGGACACGGGAGGCAGAGGCCACACAGCGCCCGCTCCCACCCCCTGCTCCAGCTCTTGGCATGTACACCCAACACAGACACCAGTCTGGGCCCCTCTGCCGCTGGCAGGCTTCTGCAGGCTGCGGGAGATGGGAAGACGCAGGGCCTGGAGGAGGGGAGGCGGGACAGACAGGGGAAGGCTGTTTCCTGCACTATGCGATGCACCATTTTTCTAGAAGTCTGTGCAAAGTGCTGGCAGCACATGCCTACGGCAGAGGCACTGCTGG
This sequence comes from Galemys pyrenaicus, assembly GCA_019455555.1. NCBI lineage: Eukaryota > Metazoa > Chordata > Mammalia > Eulipotyphla > Talpidae > Galemys > Galemys pyrenaicus. The sequence continues at coordinate 3,515,081 of JAGFMF010011641.1, read as the reverse complement.
CGCCAGAGACGGCTTTGTGTCTCATGTCCTGAGTGAGTACGGGCACCTGTGCACGCAGGGCCTTGCTCCGAGTCCCTTATTAAAACAGAGACCCGGAGGGCAGGAGGGCGTCTTGCTGTCTCCAACCCAAGAGCCCAGCTTGGGCAGAAAGGTGGGTGCAGGAAGAGGGTCTTAGGAGTGGATGTGATTAAGCAGATGAACCCCTGCGGAAGCTGAAGCCCTGGGAGAGTGGGGTGCTTTCCTGCTCTGAGGGCCCAGAGCCTGAGAGGGGCGCTGGGGGCTGCAGCAGTCTGGGAGAAGAGGTGGGTCTGCAGCAGCGAAGGTCTGCAGTGCCTCCTGCTAGGGCGGGGGAGGAGGGAGAAGGCTGGAGAGCAGACGCCCGGGCGCTCCAGATGGCAGGAGCCTGAGAGCAAAAGGAGAGCCAGAGAGAAGGCGGCCAGGGAAGCGGTGGGCTGGCTCCGAGGAGGCTTCCGAAAAAGAAAAATCAGATTCGCGCCTGGAGCCCAGCTGGAGGCACAGGGAGCCCCCCCTAAACACAGAAGCCCCAGCCCGGCGGGCCAGCAGACAGCCCTGGCTCCTCACGGTATTCGAATTCAGGAGCCGGCCCCTTCCTCCCTTCCTGGCCTGGGGCCTTAAGTACCTCCCTTATTTTCTGCATTTCTGGTACTGTAAGTGGGCAACAGTGGGCGGGCTGCACAGGTGGCCGTGAGGATGAGGAGATGCGGGCCGAGCGCAGCACCCTGGACAGTGCCCGGGATTCTCAAGAGGTCAAGGCCATCAAGCCAGGCTAAGCCCTCAAAAGCCACATGTCGTGGATCTGCGTCCTTCCCCCTCCCTTTTTAAGGGTTCTCTGTGTGTCTGAAAACGCTCTGGACCCCTCGTGATGTGGGGTGACGAGGACGGGAGGAGGCAGTGTGCTGTCCCAGCGAGGAGAAAAGCCCAGAATCCTAAGCACGGACTCTGCCACCAAAAGGGCCGCGGTTCTCAGAGCCTCGGGCTGAGCCCCGGCAGACGGGAAGGATGACGCCTGTCTCGTCCACGTGGAAAAACGACTACAGGAGGACACGCTGAGAACCAAGCCCTGGATCTACGCGAGGGGGCGCTGGCTAACGGCCCTCAGGCCCAGGCCAGAGCCAGCAGCACGAGACTCGCCGCAAGGTGACCCGCGGGCAGCGACGCCATCGCCACCAGAGAAGCCAGTTCCTTGGGAGGGCCTGGAGGGGACTGGGGGCACAGGCTAGTGCGCAGAGAGGGTGTATGGAAAGTGCTCAGAGAGGGGTACAGTGACAGAGCTGGGCCAGCTGCTAATTCTGCCACCACCCGGCAATCTCTCCCCACACAGTTTGCCACTACCATTAAAGGACGCTGGCCACCCCGGAGTCCCCCCAGCAGACTTTGAATAAAGTCATTTCCTTCAACATCATCACGTATAATGCTGGGGTGAAAACCCCGTCCTGCCCGCACTACACGAAGCCGCCTCCTCCGAGGACCTGCTCGCATCTCCTGTCATTTCACCCAAAGCCGCCACTTCCAAGAGCCCACAGACCCCTTACGAGAGGACCTCCTGCATGGGAGCAGCGTTAGCGTGTTCAAGCTCAGTGTTGGGTACCGGTGACAGGGCGGGGATGCCATTGGTCAGGTGGATTTCCCACGTGGTCCTTGAAGGCTGACACTGTCTGGGCAAGCTGCAGCCTAAAGACTCGCCGAGAATCTGCTCCGGTGTGCAGGTGCCTCTGTGTTCACGTGCGCTAGAACACGAACTGTCATTCATTGATCGCCGACTGTATGCCAGGCACTGTGCTGGGCTTGTTTCATCTTTTTTTTAAAGATTTATTTATTTATGCATACAAGAACTGGGGTATAGGCCAGAGGTGCGGGGGGTGAGAGAATCCATCAGAGTGGGGAACAGAACAGGCAGATCCAGATCGACTGAAATACACTGCCGATGGGAGCAGTGGGCGAGGCAGGAGAGGTCTGCACCATGCCTGCACCATGTGGGTCCCCCCCAGCTGGCGGCTGGAATCGAACTCGTGCTGCAGTGGCTACGGTCTGCTTCATAGTGCGTTGCTTAACCCACTGCGCCACCAGGGAGGGCCCTTGTTTCATCTTTAATCTTCCCAACAAGACACTCATTATTATTCCCATCGCTTAACTATGAAAGTGAGGCCAGAGCAGCTAGTAACTTCTCTAAGGTCACAGAACAAGTGGAGCTGTTTTTCAGGACCCTAAATCCACGCAACAGGGTATTCTCTCCAGCCTTCCACCTCTTCTGACCCACCCCCCGGCTGCAGCAGACATCTGGGGGAGGAGGAGGGAGAAACAAACTGCACGGAAGCAGACGCTCACACTCAGGAACGAGGCAACCTTTGCCCGCTTAGGCCTCTGGGTCAGACACCCCGCCGGGCAGCGTCCAGCTACGGCCTGCCAGCTACTCCTCAGCTAACGCTCTGGCCCTGACTTCCCGCATGTCCTCACCTACCGCCCCTGGTCTGGAACTCAGACAACAGCTGTGGCGGCAGCAGGAGCTCTTCGTGCAGAAGGGAACAATGCAGGCCTGCACACAGGGTCTGGTTTCAGTGTTGTCCATCTGCCAGCGCCCAACGTGCCCTGCCCAAAGGAGGTCCTGGACTGTCCCCCATATGCCGGGGCTGTCACTCAGGAGGCTCCGAGACAGTGGAGGTCAGACTAAGGGGGTGCAGGTCGCAAACAAGACTGTCTCCTCCCAACTTTTCAGTTAAGGTAGACGATCGGGATGATGGGAAGGCTGATGCCAGCTTCTGCTGGAGACGGACGGTGCCTCCTTAGCACCACACTTCTGCAAAGGAGAATCTGAGGCCTAGCTCTGTGGGTGACTGTGGGGAGACTCCTCAGAAGCTTCTGGGGGCTAAGAACCTCTCATCAAAGAGAAGGGGCAGCAATACTCCCTCCCGGCACCCCACATAAGCAGGTCCCAGCCCCACTTACCGTCTCTACCTCGTTCAGCCTCCTCCTTGCAATGCCAGGCAAAGCTCCCTTCCAGTCTGCAGCGGGAAGGAAAACTCCAGTGTCCCAGAGTGCACATAAGTCAATTTTCCTGTTTCAAAGCAAGCACAGAGAAGAACCCCAGGGTAACTCAAGAAAAGAAAAAAAAAAAGAGGCGTTGTGGTTTGCAGCCTGTTCTGTCCACACCCATCTGGAAAGTTTTACACAGCATAACAGCACCTCTGTCCCAAGATCAGAATACGGCGAGAATTGAGGCAGATGCTGCAAGATGCTTAAGCATTTGGGGAGGGGGGCGTTTTTCTCGTCCAGAGATCACTATTAGCCCCCTGACACCATAATCTAATTGCTGATTCCCTGTTCACCTAAAGGAGTTAAGCCATATCGCAAAGAATCTCTCCTTTACCCAAGGGAGAATTTACCCATAATTATCTCATTAATTTTCTTCACTTACTTAGGAGAATTACTATGTTTTTCTTCCCCATTTAGAGATCATCAAACTGAGTTCACCATAAATCTGTAAAACACTGGCAGGAGGTGCGACTTCAGGGCCTGGGGACATGGGTTTTAAGTTTAATGTGCCATTGAGGGTAGGTCACTTTCCTGTTTGTGACTCAGTTTCCTTGTCTGTAAAATGGGGTGAAGGAACAGGAGGGTGGACCTGGACATGGGGCCAAGTTGGCATTTTACAAGTTCAAATCCCAACCTTGGTCCTTTCTGGGAAATCATTTAGCCTTTCTCAGCACAGAGAACCCATCTCACTGAGTCATTTGCTTTATCATTCAAACTGTGCCTACAGGAAATGATAAAATCCACTTTTGCAGAAGGCAATATTCCCTGTGATCGACAGGACTACTGTTAAGTGAAAACAGCATGACAGGAAAACAGGTGTTAACTATGCTACTATTCATTGAAGAAATAAATGGAGGAATGCAAAGCTATATAAGCATTTACTTTTTTTGAAAGGTAGTAAGAGCATAAAGTGAAACTTTAGAAGCCTGTAGGGAGAGGGCAGCAGGAATGGAAGGGGTGGGGCTGGGAGCTGTGTTTGAATGTGACTTGTTTTAGGGTTTGCATTGGAATGTGGAAATGCCTGAGATAATTATAAGACAATATTTTCAAAAGAAATCCCTGAAATGAAAATAAAATGCAACACAAGTTTCTGTGTGTCCAACTGGTTAGCATAATTACACACAGAATCAAAACAAATTAATTTGACTGTATATCCTTGGATGGATTAAAAAAAAAAAGCCCCTTCCCCCCAAAAATCCATCATAGCTGGTTTCAATAATCATGTTTTTGGTCATAACATGGTATTTAATTTATTTTTTTCTTCAAAGATTTTTTATTTATTTTTGCACATAAGAACTGGGGTGCAGGGGGTGAGAGGATTTCCCAAAGACAGAGTGGGGAACAGAACAGGCAGATGGACTGAAACACACTGCTGAGGGGAGCAGCGGGGAGGCAGGAGAGGTCTGCTGCGCCATGTGGGTCCCCTCCCTGGCCAGGGATGAACTTGTGCTACAGTGGCTGCTGAGGCTTCATAGTGCAGTGCTTAATCCCTTGCGCCACCAGGGAGTTCTATTTTTATTATTGTTATTATTCGGAGATTTCTGTACCTTTATTGTGGGGTAAATCAAATGAGTAACAATATGGTGTTGCTGAGAAATGAGATTTTTCTTGTTGAAAGGAGATACAAATGTAAGGTTGAAGAGAGGGGAAATTCTAGTGCCCTGATTGTGAAGGGGGGTCGGGATGAACTCCATGTATTCCATCTTACACACACACACACACACACACACACACACACACTCTAGCTCTGTTCACTGTAAGTCCCACCCACAGGCAAGGACCCCCCCAGGAGTGAGCCCCCCCGCTGTCAGATTATGAATCCAAGTACCAGCCCTCCCAGAGAAATCCGTCTTCCTTGGAGAAACGCCCACACAGCACCCATGGAAGCCGGACCCGGAGCACCTCATCACACCGGAGAGCAAACGAGGATCGGACACCCAGGCCTGGAGGCCTGAGGACCAAGAGGGCAAAGTCTCCCTGGCCCAGCCCATCACCGGGGATCATAACTGCGCTTGGCTACAGCAGGAGACGTCTAAATCTGCAAATCCCCAGTAGTAGCTTTCGCCGCCTTTGAGAATGTCGGGGAAACACTTTGTTATTCTGAAGACTGGTCGATAAAGCTGGCGAGGACTGGGCTGGCACAGCCTTGCCCAGGTACTGGGGCAGAGTGGCTGGACACAGCGGGCTCACTACCTTATTCCCTCCTGGTTCCTGAAACATTTTCAAAATAAAAACGCATTTTTAAATGGCAGTATAAATAGAGAAAGGAGACAGCATTAGCCTGCCAGTTCTTAAAACTCTTCTGAACTGCACCCATTTAGCCCCAGCCACAAAGGATACAGGCACGATTCATATTTTCCATCGGGGGAAACAGGTGTGAGAACTCAGTGAGTCAGGGCCCAGACCCACAAGTTCTTAGCCCAAAGGCCGGCAATTTAACAGCTGCCGCCTCAGTCTCCTCCTCTGTACACTTAGGTTAACAAAAGTCTCCCTGCCTACCTCCGAGGCCGGAGGGGCTGCAATGAGAGAACGTGTGGGAAAGTGTTCGGAAAACAACTCTTTGCACTAATAATTTGCTACAGCTGAAACTGGGGATCAGATCGGCCTTGTGGGGTTGCTGTCAGATGAAAGCTGGGAAGAGATGACATCACGACAGACGAGTGAGACAGCAATTTACCCAAGGCAGGAGAAGGGGGGTGAGGCTCCAAACGCAGGGGACAGACTCTCCCCCTGACCCGGGGCTGGGAAAGTTGCAGGAAGGACACGAGGCTCTGGGAGCAATAGGATCAAGGATGACACCTGATAGCCCAGAGACTGAGTCATGGGCGGGTGGGGTCACGGCCAAGTGTCTGGGGCCTCGGTGCTGGCTCCAGGTGCCAGACGGCAGGCACCTGCTGGGTTCCTCTGCAAGACGTGTGGGCTGGAGAGAGCGGGAGCTGCACCCCAGTACAAGAGGAAGGCACTGTGGTCAGACAGGCGAGGGGAAGGTGGGCGTGGGGGGCTCGCCCGGGGTGTCCAGGACTGGCAGGTCTGCAGGTTTCTTCTCAGCAAATGCTTATTCCTGGCCTGTGCTCACCCTTCCCTCTGCCACGGAATAGAAGCAGGTCTGGGGAATCTCTAGCACGTTCTCACCTTGGGCTTCTGATTCTCGGTGCGTATTTCTGAAGAAGGACAAAGTTAAACTCCCGAGACCTGGCTCAGGTGCTTCCCCTCCCGGATATTCAGTCCGTGACCAGAGCGCAGAGACTCCGATCTGTCCCTGAGGTTCTTGTTTAATCATTAAAAAATTATTTTGTTTTTTGAATAAGTAATCTGTAATTGTCCACACGGGCAGAGACATGTAAAATGATAGCATGCATGCAGACACATTTCCCTCGCCTTACCTCTTTCAGTTAACAAGTCCTTTATTTTTCTCCACTGATCCCACGCAACAACCTGATTACTTTCAGCAGCTGTAATGTAGCATTTCATTGTATGAGCCTATCTTAATCATTTACTCAGGTCCTAGTAGAAATTTAGGATCCTGTAATCACTGAATGTGGAAAACTGCTGTAGAACACACATCTCGGGCTAAGTGAGATTTCTCCCCTTTGCAAGACTCTTTTCAGGCTAAATCCTAGAATGCAGAGTTTTGGGGCCAAGGCGAATGTGGTCAAATCAGTCTGTGACAATTTACACACCCATAAGTCTGCTGACCTGGTTGTTTTTCCACATGGACTCCAGAATTGGGAGTTCTCAAAACAACAAAATTTAAAAAAAACATAATAAAGTTACAAATTAACTTAGAACTGATAAATGCATGATGTTTAATCTAAAAATGTGACTTTAATATTTTCAAATTTTCTTTGGAGTTTTTCAATTATCTCTTAATGCTTTCTTACATAGTTTATACACATGATCCTTTATTAAGTTATTATAAATAACTGCTGCATATAATTTTGAATTCCACTACTCTGAATTTTATTTGCTAAAAAAACCCATAGCTCAAAGAACAATTGTATTTAGACAATACATTGAACAGGTGGTTGCCAGAGGGGAAGGTTACCAGGGGCAAGTGGGTAAAGGGCAACAGGTGAAGGGGCTCAATTGTATGCTGGCAAGGAGAAACTAGACTTTTGGGGTGATCTCAACTCAGTATAAACAAAAGGCTAACTTCCATTTAATTCCACTTACATAACATTTTGAAAATGACAAAATCGTAGAAAGGGAGAACAGATTAGAGACTGCCACGGGTGATCGGGAGAAGGGATGGGTGTGAGCGTTAAAGGAGAACGAGAAGGAGGCTTATGGTGTGGAAACGTTTTCTGTCTTGACAGCATCTCGTCAGTGTCCTGTTTGTGGGCCCTGAGTCCTACAAGCTGTTCCGGCTGGAGGATGCCCAGTAAGACACACAAAGGATCAGTTACCACTAAAACTGTCTGTGACTCTGTGATTATCTTACAAGACAAAGCTTAATTAAAAACGGTTTCCAGGGCCTCCCTGGTGGCGCAGTGGGTTAAGCAACGCACTATGAAACAAATCGCAGCCACTGCGGCACAAGTTCGATCCCTGCTGCCGGCCAGGGCAGGGACCCACATGGTGCAGCAGACCTCTCCTGCTGTGCCCGCTGCTCCCCTCAGCAGTGTACTTCCATTGATCTGCCTGTTCTGCTCCCCGCTCTCTGTGGTGAATCCTCTCACCCCCCCACACCTCTGGCCTGTACCCCAGTGCTTGTATGCATAAATAAATAAATCTTGAAAAAAAAAAAAAAACGGTTTCCAGTTGTCTTTGTATCTAAATGATTACAATTTACATTATTACAAAATATAACTATAATATTGTCCCTTCCTTTCCAATTTGATTCTTCATTTCTTTCTCTTGGAAGATTCAATTTAATGTTAGTCTGTGCCAAAAACAAATTAGGACGAGCGATCCGTTATCCTGTGAAGTAACACGAACTGGATGGCAATAATTTCTTTGAACATGTTCTCATTACGGGCTGGCAGGAACCACAGAAAGTAGTTCTCAAAAGTCAAACACTTTCCTCCTGTGTTTAAGTCTAGTTCTCCCCAGGATAAATGGGTAGGAACACAGCGAGCGCGCGGAGATGACATTTCAGGAAAGAACATTCGTAGCCCGCCTCGAGCACTGGCTTCGTAGAGTGGATCTCACACGCCAAATGTGACAAGGAATCCAGTTAAAACTGGATGCTGTGCTTCCAGGACAGGTGCGGCCGCACAGGAGAAGAAGGCTGGCAGCACAGAGGAGGCCGGTGTTCTCTGGGGTGTCTGGGGCCTGCCGGGCGCTCACCCGCACCCCCAGGGCCAGTGGAGCTAGACCAGCCCAAACCGAGCTGAGCGCTCCATGGAGAACCGGTGTCTTCCAAAGGGGTCCAGTTACCACTGGGGAGAGTGGGGGACCCAGCCCCCAGCGCCCCTGCGGCCTCGGCCACCACGTGAGCAGAGGGAGCCTGCAGGGTTATTTGAAAGCCAGCAAAGGGAGCGGAGGGCCCAGCCAGGGAGTGGGAGAAAACGTCTGAAAACATACGTGTGATGGAGGCGCACTTGCAGAACAGAGAGACTCTCAACTGAACAGCAGGAAAACAGCCGCTAAAAGTGAGCCAAGATCTAAACCTCCAGCAAAGGAGATGCACGCCTGGTGCACAGGCGCAAGGTGAGTCTTGGGGAAATGCTAATGACACCCCAGCAGGGGGCCGTGGGATGCCATTAGACACCTGCTGGGAGAGCTCAAGGAGCCGGAGCCCACACGAGGATCACGCTAAGACAAATGAGCGTGAACAAGTCACGGGCTGAGTGACTGCGCTACGGGACCGACTAGAAGCGGCCAACTGGACACCTTAAGATCAGCCAGTATAACAAGGGGCCGGGGCCGGGGGAACAATTCACCAGAAAGTGGTCCGCGGGAACTTTTCTCAATGGCGGAAACTTCTGAATGGAAGTGGGAATCTAAGCGCGCGTGAGACGTGCAGGACTCACAGCTGCCCACGTGACTGTCCCTTGTAAGTTCTAGCTCACTTACCTGACTTGGAGAAAAAACACCTGAGGTTCATGAAAAGACAAGACAGTGGGTACGAACGCTCAACACACAGGAGTCTTGTCAAAATCTATTGACTTCCCCGAGTGAACAGGACGCTAAACAAATCGACAGGAGGGCAGGAGACGATCAACATCGGGCTACTAACCCGCCCCCGTGTGCAAGGGCAAATCACGACCACAGCGAGACAGCAGTTCACACTCCTCCAGTTGGCAAAAATCGCTATGTCTGACGAGATCAAGTGTGGAGGAGGCTGAATGCCACAGGGTTTTTATACATTCTGAGGCTATAAGCCCTTTGGAAGAAATCTGCATTAGCACTTAAGGTTGCCTATGCACAAGCTACGATTTGGCAGATCTCCCAGACGTACACCCAAGGGATGCTCTGTGCATGTACAGAAACGTGTGCAGCAGCAGCACGATTCACCCCAGGAGAGACCTAGAAGCAGCGGAAGTTCAACGGAGAAATGGGGAACCGGTGGTGGCAGAGTCAAGCATGAAATATTACACAGCAGGCAAGATGAAGACACAGGGCGTCATAAAAGCGTGGAGAGGTACGTGTGCACATCTGCTGAAGTGCAGGGACAGGTTTCCCTTGCTATTTACAGGCCAAAATGGCATAAAGCGAAGTCGTAAACACCATTAATTTCTATGGCCCTCAGAACTCCTCCCCTCCTGCAAATAACCTGCAGATCATCCAAGTAACACATAAAACCTAAAATAACCCTCCCGCACAGTAAAGGCAGGAATGCCCCAATGAATCCACAGCCTGGATAAAGGAGCTCCCGAGAAAGGAACTTGCTGGAGCCTTCTCAAGGCTTGGGGGCCCCGCTGGCTGCAGCAAAACACTTCATACTGCTGTAGGTCTTTCGTAAAGGTGAAGCAGCAAAACACGGAATTTCCAGAAGTAGGGGCTGCCTGTATACATGTGCGTTTGTATACATACAGACACATGTATGCATGTAGATATACACCCCTGTGTGCATGTGTATACACACATACATAGCCCTGCAATAAAACTATATAATGTGCAAAGAGGAAATAAAAGAAGACGTCATTCAAGACAGTCATTACTACAAGCCAACAACAACAACAAAACAAACAACTGTATTAAAACACGGGGATAAGACCTGAGTAGACATTTCTCCAAAGAGATAAACAAATGGTCAGTAAACCCAAAGAAATGCTCCACATCATTAGTCATTAGGGAAATGTACCGATAAATCAAAATGATGGGGAGATACCACCTCATACCCACTAGGGCGGACCTATACAAAATTAGCAAGCAAGGTAGTGTTCAAGAGCGAGCTGGAAAGGGCGCGAGAAACCCTCACCAGTCAGCACTGGCCGGGAGCTTGAGAGAAATGCGGGGTCTTAGGCACCGCCCAGACTGATTGGACCAGGATTTAATTTTTAACATTGTCCCCTGGGTAATCGTAAGGACAAGAAACTTTGGGAAGGGATGAGGTAGAATAGCAAAGGACTACTGATTTCTGCACTTATCTCAATTCTGGAAAAGCACATTAGCAGGGCCTCCCTGGTGGCACAGCGGGTTAAGCAACACACTATGAGGCAAACCGCAGCCACTGCAGCACAAGTTCGAACCCTGCCGCCGGCCAGGGAGGGGACCCACATGGCATGGCAGACCTCTCCTGCTGTGCCCGCTGCTCCCCTCAGCGGTGTGTTTCAGTCGAATCTGCCTCTTCTGCTTCCCGCTCTGTCTCTGGTGGATTCTCTCACCCTCCACACCTCTGGCCTGTACCCCAGCTCTTGTATGCATAAATAAATAAATCTTAAAAAAAAAAACTTAAAAAAAAAAAAGCACATTAAAAGCCCAAAGCCCAGAGATGTCAGTCCCTTTTGGGTGCTCCGCTGTGAGCGGCACAGCCAAAACTCAGACTGGGGTGGTGTCCCCAGAGCCCACTTTCCTTTACACCTTGCTTGGGCTAGTTCACGGCCAGACAGCGACATTTCAGCTACCACTGTCAAGGCCCCGTAGCAGATACAAAGACGCGCTCTCACACCTGGGCCTTCTTTACGTTTTCTTTGTGATCATCTCAGAAAACTATTCTGACTCCCAATGGGAGGAAGAGGTGCAACTATATTTAGCTGATGTATTCAATACGTGTTGGCTTAAAAATAGACCATGAGTCAGAGACAAGCATGTACCGGTAACGTGCCCTGGTCAGGGAGACGCTGTGACTCAGGAACCCCCTCTTCTTGAGGCTCCGTACTGAGCCCTCCGTGCTGTGACAAGGCCGGGGCAAGCGACCCATGCACGACAGCCTTCTGCTTGAGACGGAGTCTCAGGAAGGCTCACACGCCGCTGGACCGAGGGTGCAGGGGAGCACCCACAAAGGCTGAGCCAGAGCAGGAGCAGGGCGAACACCTGGCACCTCTGCCGCTTCAGTTCTCAGCTCTGGCGCAGTGACACCTGCCACAGGACAAGCTAACAAGGGAAGATGGCGTCTGCCGCAGAGGGTGCCGGGGGAAGGCACAGCACACCCGTGCCCGCCCCGTGGACGTGCAGACACCCTCAGCTAAGCGTCCCTCTACTTAGGACCAAGGCCAGGAGCACACGACACAGGCAAATGGGCCCACTTCTAGCCCACCTGTTGGTCTTCTCCCAGATGCAAGCAAACAGGTGTTTTAGAAGCTGGTACTCTACACACAACGTAAACTTACCCTTCTAGCCCTCTGAGGCGTGTGGTTCAGCAGCAGTGAGTCCACTCACATTTTATAGACTCATCCCCACCATCCACCCAAAGAATTTTTTCCTCGGCCCTAAAGGAAACTCCGTACCCAATAAACAGTAACTCCCTCTCCCTTCTTCCTACTTCCCGGAGTGCTTCCGTGGAGCGCTAAGTTTGCCAGAGAATGTGGACGGACTGAGGACTCGGGCAAGCCAGCGCTGAAGTCACCGGGGCCAGGACGAGCCTGGTCTCCCGGGCCTCCTGGAGGACGACGGTCCCCACCCCGGCCCCAGCTGGCTGACCCCATGAGCCCAGGCGACCTCAACTCTCCGCCCACTGTGGCAGCAGAGCACGGCCGGACCCGGCTGGAAAGGTCCTCTGGATTGTCTGGCTTCATGTTCATGTGAACTTCAAGGAGGCCCTTAAAATCGGGTACACCCCTCTCACCCGCTCTCCCAGATGCAATTCACACCTCCCCTTTCTTCTAAGCCCCAGTCGCTCCTTCCCCCATTCTTTCAACCTTTGTTTAACTTCTGCTGCCAAGTAGGAAAAACACAAGCGAAGGCCCAAGGGCTCGGCAGCCAACAGCAACAGCCACCGGCGGAGGAGAGCCCCCCCCACCCCCCGCACCAGCCATGCCCACCCCGGCCCCCCCCCACCACGGGCTGTCTGGAAGCAAATCCCCGTCACTGTATAATTTCATCTACAGCTATTTCAGCATGTCTTTAAAGGACATCAACCCTTTCGTGACCTAACTTCAGTAACATCATTCCTCAAAAATCCACAATAGTTTTTATCATCAAGTGTCTTTTTTTTTTTTTAAAGATTTATTTATTTATGCATACAAGCGCTGGGGTACAGGCCAGAGGTGTGGGGGGTGAGAGGATTCACCACAGAGAGCTGGGAGCAGAACAGGCAGATCAACAGAAGCACACTGCTGAGGGGAGCAGCGGGCACAGCAGGAGAGGTCTGCTGCGCCATGTGGGTCCCCCGCCTGGCCCGCAGCAGAGATCGAACCCGTGCTGCAGTGGCTGCGGTTCGCTTCACAGTGCGTTGCCTAACCCACTGCGCCACCAGGGAGGCCCTATCATCAAGTGTCTTAAAAGATATCATCAAGTGTCTTATATTAATGTGCAGATTTCAATGTTCTTGCTGGTATTTTTATCCGTTTTTACTGTTTGAATCAGAACCCAAACGAAGTAGACGCATTTAGCTGATACATTCATGATGCCTCTTTCTGTGTATAAGTTGCATCAATCTTATTTCCCCTGACACTTTATTTATTTATTTTAAAAAGATGTATTTATTTTATGCATACAGGTGAGGTACAGGACAGAGGCATGGGAGGTGAGAGGACGCACCAGAGACAGAGCGGGGAGCAGAACAGGCAGATGGACTGAAATACACTGCTGAGGGGAGCAGTGGGGAGACAGGAGAGGTCTGCTGCGCCCTGGCTGGGTATCGAACTCGTGCTGCAGCGGCTGCGGATAGCTTCATAGTGCGGTGCTTAACCCCTTGCGCCAACGGGGAGGCCCCTCTTTTACATTTTAATAAGCTTTTTGTTTTTATATTTTCCCCAGTTACTATGAGCAGCCATAACCACGTGAGGCGGAAAGGGAATGTCTCCATCTCCCCTTCCAAAAACACCCGTCAGCCCATGCTTTAAAATTTCCAAAGCATCTCAACACGCGCGTTAAAACGACCCTCTGACAGCCCAGTGTGGGGTTAACAATGTCGCCCTCCTCTTACAGGGAATGAACCGGTTTCCGAGACGCCCTTGCTGAGGAGGGACAGTGTCACCTACCCGAGGGCCCGAGCAGGGGAGCAGAGCCGCAGCGCCCCGGCGGGGTCTCAGGCCGCGGTCCCCCGCCTGCGAGCCCCTGGCTTGTGCGGGGTGGGGGGATGGTGGTGGAGGGAGGCAGAGCGAAGGGGAGAAGCCGCTCAAGGACACGGAGTCCCCGGTGGGCCAAAAGCAAGCGACCTCCTCGCCCCACCTGGAGGCAGCTCCTGAGCGCGCTCTGTCTCTGTCTCTGTCTCTCTCTGTCTCTCCTGCCAGCGGCAGTCACGGTCCCCAGGGAGGTGCTGGGGGGAAAGGGCAGGGAGCCAGGGGGCTCCTCACTGCCAAGCCCGGCCAACGTGTCACTCACAGCAGACAGAGCTGAGAACCTGCAGAGGGGGAGCGGCAAGCGTCACCACCCCGGTGCCACCAGCCCGCTGGGCAGGGCTTGAGCCTCAGCAAACTGGGCTGGGCAAGGGGAAGGAGCAGAGGCGGGTGCGGCCCGCTCCCGCTCAGCCTCGGGGCGTCTGCCCTCCTGCCAGGGCTAGAGGCAGAACCGGGGTTTTCTCGGAGAAGCCAGGTGCCGAGAGGAGCACTGGCCCTGGGCCCGGTCGGGCCTCGCCGGCCGCTCGCTGCGGGATGCGACTGCGCACTTCCTTTAGGGCGGCCGGGTAACGGCCGGGTAACGGCCAGAGGGATGTGTCCTGTCTCACAGGGCAGCCTGGCGTGCCGAGGCTTTCATTTTTATAGCTTTGGTGCCTGTGGCGCCTTCTCTCTCCTGCGGCTGCCTGTCTGCGGCCCCGGGAGCTGCTGGGGCAGGCCTGCTTCTCCCCTTCAGTCTGGGCGTCCTGGCGACAGGGCTGTGCCTCCCACACCCACCTGAGCTGTCCGGAGGCAGGGCCTGCGGCTCTCCATTTAGACTGGAACTTTGCCAGGGTTAAAGGCCGTACCCTCCAGTAACTTTCGAAGCCCTGGGCTCTGGAGCGCCCATCTTTTACCTCTCCCAACACCGAGAACGGGCGTCTGCTCTCACTCCCACCCCGTAGGCCTCTCCTGGCTTGGCCACTTAACTACTAAGAAACCAGTGAGCCACAGGAGAGCTGGTGAGTCCCCTGGGAGGAGAGCTGGCACCTGGTTCAGCCTGTGGACGGGGCGGACCCTTCCGCGGGCACCGCTGCCCACATCACCAACATGGGAAGGGAGGGCACAGGGCCGGGCAGCTGCAGGTCAAGGGAAGGGCACACCACTGCGGTCACAGGGCCTTACGCTCACAACCAACCATTTCACGTTTCCTTTTACGGCTTAATGAGGAAAAGGTTCTTCCTGAGAAAGAAGTCTACTTTCGCAGATACTAAGAGTTATCTCTGCAACCCGAAGTGTCTCTTTTTACGCCGTACTTCTTAAGAAACTTAGGGGGGAAAATCTACAGTCAAATGGAATTTATATCTTCTCTTGGTTCATGGGTTGTACGCTAGCTCAAATTTAATCGTACTGCTTTACTGAAGTTATTAGATTTTAAGAGTCATCAATCAAATGATAAAGAGAGGCATTAAAGATGACATTATGTTCATTTGGTCTTTATAATGACCGGAAGGGACAAGATTAAACAGTGCTTAAGAAATGGGCTTTGGAATTCGAGATTGCAACATAAACTTCAGTTCTTATTAGTTTAGCAATTAGTTAAAAGATGTGTGGCCTTGGGTCAATTATGTAGCCTCTTCAATTTGTCCTTTATAAGCTGAGGACAGGACTTTGCTTCAGTCCATTCTCATGGGAATCTACATTTCTTATCTGGTTTCCAAGGCCACTCCCACGCTGGCCTGTGCCATCCCCTCAGCTCTGCCATCACACCGCCTCACCATCTCTGCACACCCACACGTGGCTCCACCGCCTCAATCTTGCTCAACCCCCTCCCTCCCCACTCCACCTGCCATCTCCTTGCTGCTGGCACCTCATCACCTTCCTTGATCTGCTTCCCTAGACCAAGTGAAATCCCTGTCAGCTGGCCCACTTCAACGTGCATATAAATGTCACTCGGTGATCTTGTTAAGATGCAGCAGGTCTGGGCGCCTTTGTTATTCCCAACAAACTCCAGGTGATCTGATGCTGCTTGGAGGAGCACCCTTGAGGGGGGCAAGGCATCCTGCACACCTGTAATTACCTGGCTAATGCATCTGTCTCTCCTCCTAAGCTAAGCACCCTACCCTGGTCCCTAGCACAGGACTTCAAAAAGAAGCAAGATGATTAAACCATGCAACATCTAGAGTGCCCCTGGTTTCTAGTCAGAGTAAAAGGGACTCAATAAAGTGTCAGCCATTATCAAGAAGAGTCTCATCATATGCAGAGGCAAGAAAAGACATGCATCTTTTCCAGGCGGGAACCTGGGCCACTGTCCATGGTCCTGGACATGAAAACAAAGCCTGAACATGTTTGGTGAATGGATGCCTCGGGGAACAAATGAGCAGAAGCCAGCAAGATGGCCCAGAGGGAAGACACTGGGTTTGCCTCCTCCAGATGTTCACAACTGAACTGCTGTAAAACAAAGCAGAAAAACAGGCAACCGCAGCATACTCCGGCAACTTCAGTCCCGCGGAAAGCGGGTAGGAAAAACTTTAAGTGAACTTTGCTTAGAGTGCTAATGAGTCGGTGCAACCACAAGGGGAAGAGCAGCTGCTGTGCAGGACCCTCCAGCTACTGACTCAGGCACACACCCACATTGGGGCTCCTGAGACCCAGCGCTGCACTGAATCAGGTGCACAAGCCAGCACCCAGGACAGGGGGTGCATTGTTGGAGACTGCAGGGAGAGGGCACAGAGAGGACCACCAGCTTGAGCCTAAGGAAGCTCTAAATACAGAATAGCTATTCTGTATTAATAGCTATTCTGACCTGACCTACCTGAGTCAGGTCAGAGCAGCTGGGCTTCCTTCTAGAAGAGGCCACCACTCTAGGTCCAGACTGAGATAGATACCTGAAACATTTACCACACTCCCTCCCCACTGCCCTGCACTCCAGGGGAAAAAACAAAGCAAAGAACAACGGAACAAACTAAAGCTTGAGCACCTACCAATAGCAGGAGCAAATACCTCAAGGTAAGACTGTGCTAGAAAAGAGAACAGCTCCTAACTTTTTACCTCACATCAACTATGACTGTGCCCAGTGCTGCAACTAGTGCTTAAAAATAGCCTAGAGTGGCAGTGAACGCAAGACTATGCGAGACACCAAGACTGAGAAGCTGACCTCGGGGTGGGGGGGAATCACTGTGGCTTCCCAGCATGTTTCTGGCACAGCAGGAAGCCCAAATTCCTGAGTCTACTAGAGGTCCTCTTAATGCCCCAGGTCTCTTTCATGCCTACCAGCCCTGGCCGGTTCTAGTCCTCAGATTACTGCAACTAGTGCAAAGATAACACTGTGAAGATCCATCTCCATTAAAACCAATAAAAAGTACAAAATGAGGAGACAGAATACACCGTCACGAATGCCAGAGCAAAAATCCTTCAAAGGAGCCCGACTCAGTGGACCTGAGAACATGACAGAAGGGGAGTTCAGGGCAACAGTTTCAGAAATGCTGACGGAACTGAAAACACAGCAGAGGCTACAGAACCACAACAGAATAAAGTTACGGAAAACGAGCATTTTTGCAATTAGAAATGATGGTGCTAGGAAGCACTGTAACTGATTTTGAACATACAACTGAGGTCCTTGACAGTAAACAGAAGCAATGGAAAGCGTGAGTTCAAAAACCCAATGCTGGAAAACACATGACTAGAACAATGTAGAGAAGAAATTTAAAAAAAAATAACGTAAGCCTTCTGAACAACTCGATGAGAAATAGTATCTGTTCCATAGAGGCTGAGAAGAAGAGAGAGAAAGACACAGAAATTTTATTTGAAGAAATAATCACTGAAAATAATCTCAATCTGGGATATGAACCAGATTTTTAAAAATATTTGTTTATTTATGCATACAAGAGCTGGGGTACAGACCAGAGGCACAGGAAGTGAGAGGATTCACCAGAGAGAGAGCGGGGAGCAGAACAGGCAAATGGACTGAAATACACTGCTGAGGGGAGCAGCAGGTGAGGCAGGAGAGGTCTGCTGCACCACATGGGCCCCCACCCCAGCCAGGGATTGAACTGGTGCTGCTGTGCTGTGGATGCTTCACAACCCGCTGCGCCACCAGGGAGGCCCACGAACCAGATGTTGTGATCCAAGGGGCCCAAAGAGTTCTGAACAAAAATAATACCAGACAGACACGCACCAAGACATTATAATAAAGCTGCTGAGAACCAAAGACAGGACAAAATATTGAAAACATCATAAGGGAACGCCAGTCAGACTGTCAGCAGAAACACTACAAGCACGAAGGGACTTACAGATGTTTAAAGAACATTAAGGAACAGACCCCAAGCAGCTCACCTGCCTGCCTGTGTCTACGCAGGTGTCTCTTTCTTAACGCTCCCACTTCCAAATGTAATGCTCCCACTTCCAAACGCAGCTCTCCCGCCTGCTTGTGACTATGCAGTGCCTCTTCTTCTTTTTCCTTTTCCTAGCCCGTCCCTTTTGGGGGCGACTTTTTGTCCGCCTGTGTCTATGCAAGTGTCTTTTTCTTCCTTTCCCTTTTTATATTATAAACACGCACTTTTGGATTAAAAAAAAGAAACAGATTTTAGACACAGAATCATTTACCCAGCAAGATCAGCATTCAAGAAAGAAGGGAAAGTATGGAGCTTCACTTAAAAAGGCGAAACCGGAAAGAATTTGTCAACACTAAGACTCACGTGAAAGAGACTGTAAAAGGGTTTTATAAAGAAACAGAACAATGAATATCAAGACAACAGACAGATGAATACTCAAGGTGGAGGAGGAGGGAGAAAGTAACAATGTGGCCCATCAAAAGCAGTCAAAGGCCAGACCACCCAGCCTGCATAAACAGTCCACCATACACATCAAAGAAAAAAAGAAATGACACGTTGAAAATGGAAATGGAACCTAAACAAAACATATCCAGAAGCCCTTAAACAATAAGACAAGACGAACTGAAACAAAAATTAAAGCACAACAGAATGGCAACGAGCATTGTCTCAATAACTACCTTAAAGTAAATGGCACGTGTATTGTCTCAATAACTACCTTAAAGTAAATGGCACGTGCATTGTCTCAATAACTACCTTAAAGTAAATGGCACGTGTACATCAGCTGAAAGAGCTAGATATAGGCTAAAAGGGTTTTAAAACAAAGGCCAGTCTTCTGCAGTTTATAAGAAAGTCACCTTGCTAGGAAAGACAGAGTTAGAGGTAAAGATGGAAAAACAATTAAGATGCAATCTTAATAAGCAAATGACAACCAAAAAAAAAAAACAACCAAAAACCAAACCCCAGAAAGTGCTACACTTACCTCTGATAGAGTAGACTTCCAACTAAGAAAGGTAATAAGAAATAGAGAAGTACACTATATTATGATTAATGGTCTAATATAACAGAAATAATGCTCGTAAATAATTATGCATCAAATGATGGGGCGCTGAGATCTGTTAGACAACTAAAAGCAAACTTAAGAGAGATATTGGTAACAACATAATAATACTGGGAAGCTTCAACACCCCACCTACAATGGACAGGTCAATAAGACAAAGCATAAAAAAGGAAACAGTAGCTTAAATGAGGAGCTAGAACAAACAGGTTTAACAAAACCAGCACTGCACCCAATGGCTGCTGCATACACATTGTTTCAAGTGCTCATGGAACATTTTCAAGAACAGGCCATATCTTGGTACTCAAGTCAATGGTCAATAAGACTACAAAAACTGAAATATACCCAGTTCTTTCTCTAATAATAATGCTCTAAAATTAGAAATCAACTATAAGAAAAAAGTAAGAAAAAATATAAATAGATGGAAACTAAAAAGATGCTACTTAATAGCAACTACATGAAAAAGGAAACCGAAGCAGAAATTTAAAAAATACCTTGAGATGAGTGGAAACGAGGATGCCAGCTACTAGACTCTATGGGCCAGAGCACAAACCACGTGAAGGGAGGAGATAATTGTGATTGAGGCCCACCGCAGCAAGAAGATTCCCAAATAAACAATGTAATATGACACCTAAACAACTTGAAAAACAAATAAGACCCAAAGTTAGTAGAAGGAAGGAAATAATAAAAACAAGAGCAAAAATAGACAAAATAGAGATTAAAAAGACTATATGAAAAAAAAAATCAATGAAACTAAGAGCTGGTTCTTAGAGAACATAAAGAAAACAGATAAACCTCCAGCTAGGCTAATGTGAGCGAGAGAGAGAGAGAGAGAGAGAGAGAGAGAGAGAGAGAGAGGGAGAGAGAGAGAGAATATGAAGGAACACACATTAATAAACAGAATCAGAAAAGCAAATGGCCATAGCGATTACTAAGAACAACAATATGTTGATAAATTCAATAACCTTGAAGAAACGGATACACTGCTGACTCTACATGGTCTACCAAGACTTACCCAGGAAGAAACACATGAACTGGGTAAACCATTACAAACGATGATTGAAATAACACTACTAAAGAGAAGGAACAAAGGGACAAATGGACGAGAGACCCTGGTCCCTGGCTCTGTGCGAGTGTCCAACATACGTACAACAGCACAATGACTGCATCACCTGCCTTTCAAACAAACCCAAACCCTCCCTTCTGGCATTTCCCACGTGTGATTAGGAACAGTGCGTGAACACAAATAACGGGACCTAATTGTTACTGAGCCATCCTCACAGCACACAAACAAGTCATAGCCCGGAAGGACGGTATTGTTTTAAAATTATTTCCTTAGTCCTCAAAGAACCGGAACAAGGCAGCATTATGCTGGCTGCCACCCCTGCAGGAATTCACATTCTAGACCTGTCTAAATGGCAGTCTAAATGCTGCGCAGAGCACAATAATAAATCCAGTGAGCCGTCGTCACAGGCTGCGCTGTGGTGCCCCCTCCCACCGGTTCGCAGCAACTCCAGGCAGTGGCCTCGGTTCTCTGCACTCAGCTTTTCCGATCACCCACTCTGTCCCGCCTCTCTCTGTTGTCGCTCCTGGCCCATTCCATGCAGATTCCCTCAGGCTGGAGAGTGGGCAGAGCTGTGCACAGTTCAGAAACTTCAAAACAAAATAATCTCAAGGAAACCAGCAGATCAGGACATTTCCAAGCAACCCATCCCAGCCACAAAGTCAATTCCCTTCATTCTCAACCTCCTACAGATCAAGAGATGAAAGCAGAAACCTGGAGAAGGCTCGGGAAGACCCTGTCTCTCAAGGAAGTGGTTATGCCGTGAGAGGAGTCACTTTGCAAAAAGAAAGTTGGAACCATCAACCCTCAAAATCAAAGTGGGGTCCTATGTATTTAAAGCATGAGAAAGTCTGTGAACGCTGCTTTGAAAATATAAAGAAAAAGGAAAGAGAACTGGAATCAAACCAACAAATATTTACTGAGAAAGGCACTGTGGAGGCAAAAAGAAATGATGAGGCATGCTTCATATGGTTCAGATCTTCTTAGATGGATGGTAAATAGAAGTGCTGACAACATGGTGTTTAAATAATGCCCCAAGGTTGTACAGTATCAGAGATATTTCCAGGAAGCAAATGCCTAAAAGCCAAATGGTGTCCAGTTTATGGGCGATGCATTTCTGCAGACCACATCCGAGGCCATTTTCGTCAGCTGAAATGCTGTTTCAATCACTCCAGCCACATTCAGGGTCATCAGCAAAAGCCAGAGCGAATGAACGAAGGCAGTGAGAGAGGTACGGGCCCTGCTCCTGTAAGCACAGAGCAGGACGGCCCAGGGAAGGCGTGCTGAGAACCCAGATACGACAGCGAGCGTGTGGAGGTGCTCAGAAAGGGGACGGTGTAGGGGAGACTGCAGGGGTGCAGGGCTGGCAGAAGGTGGGATGGGGGCTGTTGGGTAAGATGTTGGACCGTCTAAGTCTTGGAAGCTTGAGGGAGGGGTGGATTAAGTAAATCACCGGAGGAAGGCATGAGCCATCTGAAACTGGGTTGTGTTTTGAGTAACACCTTAGGACTGGCCTTAGGGCAGGTACGGTGCTAACTTGGAAGGAGAGGAAAGTGATGGTTTACTTATTTATTTTGAAGATTGATTTATTGATGCATACAAGAGCTGGGGTGCAGGCCAGAGGTGCAGCAGGTAAGAGGATTCACCAGAGACAGAGTGGGGAGCAGAACAGGTAGGTCCACTGAAACACACTGCTGAGGGGAGCAGCGGGGAGACAGGAGAGGTCTGCTGCGCCATGTGGGTCCCTTCCCTGGCCGGGGATCGAACTCGTGCTGCAGTGGCTGCAGATGCTTCACACTGCGGTGTTTAACCCTTTGCGCCACCAGGCAGGCCCTGAAAGTGATGGTTCAGAGAGCAGTGGGAGAGGGACTGGGGAAGATGTGGGAAACTAAACGGGTTTTCTGTTGTCCTTAATGATTTGAGCGATACAGGATGCCTTTTTTTAGTGAAAGGCTCCGGTAACACAGATTGTTAGCAAACCCCTCGACACCTCCCTCACACCCATGCAGGCAACTGTCACTGGCCACTGAGCTGGGGGAGGTGGAGGGATGGGTGGCAGGCTTCTGTGGGGCTAGAGATTCCAAGTAGCAGGCCATGGGGCCTCTCTGGAACTTCCTGAGACAGGACTGTGCCAGCCTGGAACAGCGCAGCGGTGGGCAGGTGGCTGTGAGAGCGCAGTCACGCAAGACACGAGCGGACCAGGGCGAACCAGGTGGGAAGGAAAAGACCATGAACAGACGCGCTCGAACTCGACATTCGAAGAGCCCGATGGAAACTGAGGCCGGAGATGGAGCCAAGACACAAGTGAGAACAGGTGGGCAAATAACTCCAAGGAAAGAGCTGAAGGCAAGACCAAGAGAGGAGGGTGGGGTCCTTGCTTTGCAGAGGCAGAGAGGCCTCTGGCACAAACAGCCGGGACAGCGGGAGTGCAGGGCTTTCAAGGTCAGTGTTACCTGGGCCGAGCGAGATGGTGGGGACGACATCAGCCCAGGACCGAGCAGCGCCCGCTTTGTTACCCCACGTGCTCCAAAGGAGAAGAGTTCAAGGACACGGTGGGCAGAAGTGTCTACTCAGTATGTTCACATGTGCTCTGTGCCTCGGTGGTGAAACACCTGTTCTCGATGCACAGCAAGCGCTTCTTAAGTGTCCGTGGGGTGTGCTCAAACCCTCGTCACGAGGGCATACAGTTAGTGGTTTTCTACCCAGCAATCACTCCTCCACCTCCCCCAGATCATGGGACTCTGGTGGAAATGCTCAGGGAAGTGGAACCTCCTCTAACTCCAGGGGCAGAGCTCTGGCCCGGCTGAGCCAAGCAAGGTAACCGATTCCCCTTGCCGCGGGGGGTCAGGGCGTGCATGCGCCGAGCACCTGAGCCAGCGGGGCTCGGGAAACCTCTGACGACGATTTTCCGTCTCTGTCCAAAAGACAGCACAGGCCTGACATTTAATACTTACCAGAATTAAAATGACATGACAGTTTTAGGACATGATGTTGGAATTACGGCAGCCGCCTTACAACCGGGAGGTGACAAAGCCGGGGACTGAGAGTTAACAAACTAGAGAGCAATGTGGGAAGAAGATAACTGAGGTCCTGCCCCAAACCTGGAGCCACCAACCTCCAGAACGTACCACCAGAGGTGACTGTCCTACACGTGAGATAACAGTGGTGTTTCCTCAGTGTCCGGGGCTCCCGTGCACGGCCCGCTGAAGGAGGACGAATGCAACATAATCTGTACCAGCTTCCACGAAGACCCTGGAATGTTTAATTGGGCAAAAAGTTCTTGCAGAACCCTGGACTCGGAACGGGCGTGCCAAGGAGAGACGGGCCAGGGCGGGGGCAGAAACCGCCGCAGTTGCCCCAGAAGTAGGAAGGCCTCCGAGCTCGAAGCTGCGCGGGAAACACAACGAGGCACTACCTGTAACTCAGTAACAGCTGCTTGGCTGGTCTCCCGTGAACGCACAGGCCCCGCATTCAGGGAGTCGCTGTCCTCTGGCCTTGGGGCAGTGTCCTGCGCTGTTGCTAGGCCGCTTGGCTTTCCTCGAAGTTCTTTTTCCTTTTCCTGCATTCACACACGCCCATTTCCTGGGGTCTCAGGCCAGCAACCGTGTCTGTTTAATTGCCACAAGCTCTCCAGACAATCTGATCTCCACCAAGGGCTCAGTCACTAGTAGCTCCTGCATCGACTTCTCTGGCCTGCTTCTTGTCCACAGAGAAGCCTGTCCTAACCCATCCTGCCAGCCACTCACGCCACCTGATCTGCCACAGGTGCCTCAAGAAAAAGAAATCGTACTCACGGATGGAGCCAGAAGGGTTATGCTCAGTGAAATAAGCCAGAAGGAAGAAGAAAAATATCGGATGGTTTCACTTGCAGGAGGAATAGAGGGGAGCCACATGAGGGACCGGGGAAAAATAATAAATAAAACCCCCAAATTAACAGGCAACTATAGATCAGAGATATTCTGCAGGGGAGGGAAGAAAGAGCAGAAGGGACAGTGTGACCCTGCATGGGTGGGCGACTTGGGGGTGGAATTTTACGGGTTTACACCTGAGCGGAGAAAGCCAACACTGTACAAAAAGGAAGAATGATACAAAAATATATAGTCATCCATTAATTTTAAAAAGCCACACTCCCTCAAACCAGACTGCGATCTCTGCCAATCCCCCGCCCCCCGTCACGCTGGGGACACCATCGCCTGGCAGGTTTGCAGGCTGGGCCCGGAGCCACACTCTAGTCCCAGGCTTGGCTTCCAGTCCTTCCCGGTCCAACTCCTGCCTCTTCTGCTCCTCAGTATCTAGTTATCTGGCCCTTCCCATCCCTGCGTCCTGCTGTGCCTTATTTGCTTCCAGTCTCAACCGGATCCCCGGGGAAGCTGCTTATTGTGTTCCCGCTGCCCGACAGCCTTCGCCTGGACCATGTAACCTGCAGGGTGTGTGCTGTGGCTGCTGGCTGAGGTCCTCAGAATCTCGGGCTTTTCCGTCAAAAATCTAGGTGAATGTGCTTGAGCCCAGGCCGGGGGCTGAAGGTGATTCGTCTCGGCTCTCAGCCCTGGGTCCGGCCAGGTGGGGCCCTGCTCTGGCCTCAGCCTACCGGTCAGGCTTGGGTGAGTGCCCGCCAGAGGGTCACGGCCTCTGGGCTACTGCAGCCGCTGCTGGGGCCTGGGGTGCGTGTAAAGTGCAGGGCTGGCTGTGGCGAGAAGGCACAGGTTGCTGGGGGTAGGGAGGGGTTTGGGGGTACCTAGGAAGAGAAAACCATCTGAGCTGGAGAAACCTGGGTGTAGGGTTAGAGAAATCAGGTCTTTCCACCCTCCCACCACCGTGATGATGGACACCTGCGGTGCTGCGAGCATTCCAGGGTGGGCATGCGCAGGTGGGCGCACCTGAGTTGGACACGGGCTTAAATGGGCGGCATCAGGAGAGCTGCGAGGACCGACCAACAGAACCGAGAGACCCAACAGGCCCGACAGCAGCAGCAGCAGTAGCAGCAACGGCAGAGAGAAGCAGCCGCCAAGAGGGTGAGATGCGCTGGGGGCTGGGAGGCCCTGCCAGCCTCCCGGCCCCCCGGCACCCCTGCCTGCCATGTACCTGGCCACCTCTACTAATGAAAGCATTAAAAGCCACCGAGGCTCCAAGACTCTCCTTCCCTGACCCGTGTGCCCAGGCCCAAGTCCTGCTGCTACACTGGGGTTTAACCGTCAGTGAAGGGCATGGGCCGAGGCCTGGACGGCTGGAGTCCTGGGTTCTAGTCTCACCGCCACTCAGCCTCGGGGTTCTGCTTCCCTCCCTCCCAGAACAGAGCAACGGCAAAGGAAGCCTGCATTCTAGCCATCCTTGGGTGACTCTAGGCCCTTCCACGAGGAGTAAAATGTCCAGGTAGAGGTGAAAGGTAGGACTACGCGTATTTCGTCATTTGTACGTGTGACCTGTGCAATACAAGTAACAGCTCCATTTGCAACATGACTACGTGATTGTTCACACGATGTAATGCCTTCCGATAGGAATATAGTAATACAAGCCCCGTAAATAACTTTTAACTTTCTGATCCTATTAAAAAACTAAAAAGCAGCAGGTGAGATAGAAACAGGTGGAATTAATTTGACTTCACCCAGTATTCAAAGTGTCATCATTTCAACGTATAATCAATACATAAAAAATTATTAATGACGTGATGTATGTTAGACACAGCTACTGAGTCTTTAGAATCCAGTGGGTGATTTACATATTCAGCTGGTCACGTGTCAGGAGCTTCACAACCTCACAGGGCTTGTCATGGCTGTTTGGGTCACGCTGTCCTAGAATGAACCCCGCATGCAGCTCGTGCCAGAAGTGTGAGGCCCCTTGGGGTCATCCAGGCGCACCTGGGCCCCAAGTGGCTCCAGCCTGAAGGGTGGCTGCAGGGAGGACACCGGAAGACCGTCCCAGCTGGGTCCCGCTAAGCTCAGCGGCCTACTGAGAATTGCAAATAGCAAAATGGTTGTTGGTCTAAGCCCCGGAATTTTGTGGGGGGCGTGTTGCATAGCAGGATGGCCGATGCAGTAGTAGACATGCTGCTACTTTATACTCTGCACTGAGTACAGAGCTACAAGTCTTAAGAGTTCTAGGAAGGAAAGATCCAGAAGGGCGCTTATAAGCCGGGGAAAGCAACCTTCAAACGTGCATCATTTGGGGAATTCACCTTTATTCAACATGGTTCAGTTTTACCAACCTTGCCCACCCTCTTCTGGTTATATATTGCTGCATGGGGTTCATTTCTTCATTTAAATCAAAACAGACTGTCTCTACCAATTCAAGGCACAGCCTTGGTGCTCAGTACTGAGAGGAGTCTATGGAATCTTCTTCCCCGGGCTAGGTTAGCAGCAGGGCTCAGGGGGCGAGGACTGGGGAAGAGGGTGGCACTAGATTCCTCAGGCCCCAGGTGAGTCTGACCAGAGCTTTGTCCGCAGCAGACCAACTGGAGGTTGTGTGAACCTGGCATCTTCCTCTACGCCCACAGAAAACCAGTGACACTTCCGGCAGTCCACCCCGCCCTCCTCTGTGTCTGCACTCTTGTTGGCAGTGGGAGGAAATCTACGGTGTCTGCTGTCTGCTGCAGGACGCAGGTGTGGCCACATCTGTCTCTGGTGCCCTGGGCCTTTCCTTCCCACCTCGCACCTGCTCTAGTGGCTCCTCTGAGCATGACCCCTCCCCTGGGCGCCGCCCACACCCCTCGAGGTAGGCACCCTCTTGCTTCGGGCCGGGCCTTGCGGCCTTGCTATGGACGCTGGGGCCGAGACAAAGCAGGGCCAACTCGGGGAGCTCAGCATGGGTGGCCAGGGGTGCAGGGAGGCAGGACCCAATGGGATGAGTCTGGTCCAGGGCCCGTCCTTCCAGCATCAGGGCCCGGTGGGCGGGGCCATGGGCGGGCCGGTTTTACCCACTGATTTGTTTGCTGCCGATCCATAGTTCTAGCCTCAGCTCCCAGGATCAAAAACAAGTCAATTTCATCTCCAATCCATGAGATTAGTTTTTCTTTTTTAAGATTTATTTAATTATGCATATAAGAACCGGGGTACAGGTCAGAGGTGTGCGGGCGGGGGTGTGTGTGAGAGACAGAGTGGGGAGCAGAACAGGCAGATCCACTGAAACATACTGCTGAGGGGTGCAGCGGGCGAGAGAGAAGAGGTCTGCTGCACCATGTGGGTCCCCACCCCGGCCGGAGATTGAACTCGCGCTGCAGTGGCTACGGAAGCCCCACAGTGCAGCGCTCAAACCCTTGTGCCACCAGGGAGGCCCTGGTGCTACAAGATCTTAACCACCTATGCTGACTGGCCTCCAACTCAGAAACACTAATTGAGAAGCACTAAACTGGGCGCATGCGCACCTGGTTCCGGTGGGTCACTCCTACCCCCTGTGCCTCGGAGGGGTGGGGCTAGGAGGGTGGGGCTAGGTTGCAGTCCAAGCACCTGGATTGGAAGCCGAGTGGGGGTGAGAACCATGGAGGTAGGACATTCGTGTCTTCTCAAATGCTAACCTGGGCAAGCCACTTCAAGAGAAGCAGCAGCGTGAACACCACCTACTAAACAAACGCCGAAGAAATGAACAGGAAGGGATGGGAGGCTCGCTTCAGGAAAGCCTGAGGTATAAATAAAGTAGCAAGCTCATTCTCCAAAGATGAAAATGAACAAAAAGATCAAAATGAACCTACTGTGGCCCTTCAAACCACCTGAGGGCCAGGCCGCAGCTCGGGCAAAGCACGATGGAAATTCTAGTTGGAGCCAGTTTCTGAGTCTGTCGAGAAGCCCAATGAAACCAGCTCCTCTGCCTGGGCTGAAGCCCCTCCCCTGGCTCACACAGCGTCCGGCTGCGGGCAGTGACTCCGGCAGGGGAGGAGTGTCACGGGGGCACTGAAAGGGGCAGGTGCAGGGGCCCAAGTGGGCCTGGGGCCACGGCAGCACCATGTGCCGATCGGGTGCCCCCGGTGCTTCCTCCATGCCAGGGGCTGAGAGCGCGGGAAAGGGCCATGGGCCGGAGCCCCCCCAAAGGACGGAGGTGCCACCCGTCACGGCTGAAGCAGTGAGGCCAGAGGGGCTGGCAGAGCGGTCAAGGGGGACAGAACACACATGTCCACCCAGAAACGGGTTTTCCTGAAGAACCCTCAGTGAGCGGGACACCTAGGAGCCAGGAGGGAACGGGCCGCCCACCGGGCCGTGACGTCAGATCAGAAGAGGAGCCCCCGGCGCTTTCTCGTCCAACAAAAGACTCTTTTGACTTAGGGAATATTTTGGCACCGGCCCTGGTTGATTCTTTCTCCTTCGGTGGGTTGAAAACTATTTCGAGCATCCCACAGAAGCCGGGGAAGCAGAGAGGACGGGAGAGTCTTTCACCGTCCAGCCACGCAGAGTGTCTGGTTTTCGGGAGGAGGCCGGAGGACTCTGTCCCAGGAAGGGGTCAGCTCCTTGGTCACCGGAACTCTGCCTGGCCCCTCGCTGGCGGCTTCCTGATTCTAAAGCGTCCACTCGGGGAGATGAGTGGGGGGACGTACGCAAGCGAAGTGGGATGTTATTTTGAGCATGGATCAAGTGTTTTCCTAATCCCCCTTCAACTCCTCAAAATCCCTTTCAAATCATCTTTTCCCTTTACGGACCTCTTCGCAACCCCTTAGGGCTAAATTCATTTTTGACTTGTATGTTGGCCTCTGTTTTTTTTTTTAAAGATTTATCCATTTATGCACACAAGCACTGGGGCACAGGCCAGAGGTGTGGGGGGTGAGAGGATTCACCACAGAGAGCGGGGAGCAGAACAGGCAGATCAACCTAAGTACACTGCTGTGGGGAGCAGCGGGCACAGCAGGAGAGGTCTGCCGGGCCATGTGGGTCCCCTCCCAGCCGGCCGGCAGCAGGGATCGAACTCGTGCTGCAGTGGCTGCAGCCTGCCCCACAGTGCGTTGCCCAACCCACTGCGCCACCAGGGAGGCCCTTGGCCTCTGTTTTGTGTGTGACTCTCCAGCTGAAGGAGGGCCTGACGGCCGGCTGTGAAGTCCTCGTTTCCACAGCTCCCAGCACAGATGGGGCCCAGCACTGCCCTTGTAGCCAATTCAAGGTCAAGGGAGAGGGGTTCGGGCTCCGGGCCACACTCCTGAAACCCCAAACCAGCGGCCCAGACTCAGACTCGCTCCTCACAATCCCAAAGCAAGGCTCTAGAGCACGTCAGCTTAGCTTCCACCTCTGGGGCCCCTCACCCCCGCAGCCCCTTCTGCTCTACAGGAGGAACCTCAAACCCATGGGGTACTCTTGGAACCCCCCGTGGGGTGACCGACCCTTGGAGGAACCAGAGGAGGTGGAGGAGCCGGCTGGCCGCAGGCTGGGGTGCAGCCCCACAGGCCGACCTCGTCCTCGCCCAGCTGCCTTTGCACTCCAGGGCCGCCCCACCGCCCGCCTCTGGCCGTGAGGAGCCAGGCCACAGCCACGGCCAGGAGCGGACTGTGACCGCAGAGGGATGCAGCCCGGCACTTCCGGGGCTCGTGTGGGCCGGGGCCGAGGTGCTGGGGCCCACGTCTCAGCACTCTCGGGGGCTGGAGGCGGCAGGACAGGAGCCCGAGCTGAGCGTCGGGACATCCGGGCCCGAGTCCAGCTCCTCCCGAAAGCCTGTGGGCCCCAGGCACCTCCTCCCTACAGAAGGGGGTCCCTGCACGGCAGCGGGGGGGCCCAGCTGCTCAGGTCCACAGCCAGGCCGTGGGCAGAGGGAGCTGATGCGGGAGACGGGACTCATGTCACCCACACCCTGGGAATTCGACCCCGCTCCCCAGCCACAGGCAGCCGCTGACAATGCTCCAAGGAAAACGCTGACCTCTGGCTGGCCGAGCCCCAGTTAAACAAAGGACGACACGCCAGTGAGCGGCACTGTCCCCCGGGGCTCAGTCATCTTCCACCTGCCAGCTGACGCCCGCACACAGCCCGCCCAGCTGCGCAGGCCACATGGGGGGAGCAGCGCTCCCCAGAGGAGCCAACATTACTTCAGCGAGATGGAAGTGCCGGGGCGGGGGGCAGAAAGCAGCTTACGGGTCACTGCCCAGCCCTGAGCAGCTGTCATTCAAACGCAGGCTTTCTGGACATGAAGCCGTCGATTTAATGGCGTCACCTGTTCGGTCAGAGGTCGGCTTCTGCTTCCGCCGGCACACGTGCTCCCCAGGGCCTCGAGGGCAAGCCCAGATGACCTCCGAGCCCCCCAGACCAGCGCTCCGAGCAGACCGCCCCATGCTCTGCGCGCCGTGAACCCGCCTCTTTCCTCCGGACCCTGCTCACGAGCTGCTCTCCAGAAAGTTCTCCGAGCCCACCTCCGAGGCACCCTGACTCGAGAGCCTTTCTAAGCACTTTCCAGCAGCTTTCCCAAACTTCCAAGGAAGAAAATAGCCCCGACCCCCAGGTGCATATCTGAGACCCTGGGGTCTGCATGTCCCCCACCCCAGAGCGAGAGATGCCTTCTAAGGAAACCAGGTGTAATTTCAGGTAAAACGTCTCAATCACAAGTCAGAATTGCAGACAAGAGAATCTACCCCTACGACGAGCAGAACACGCTGTGAGCATCCACAGAAGCCGCGAGAACGGTGGTGTGGCGGTGCTCCCCCCTCCCCCCCTGCAGGCCCCACTGAGCCCCGCTGGCCGGCTCCTGCTGGCCGGCTCCTGCTCGTGGAGTGCGGCTCCGGGGAGCTGAGCTGGAGGCAGGTAGTCACGGCACAGGCAGACAACAGGGCGCTGCAGGGAGAGCGCTGGGAGAGGGGCCGGAGGAGGACGGAGGGCGGGTGTGGCGGGGTGCAGAGGCCTGCGCGAGCTTGGGCATAGGTCAGCTGAAGTGACCGGAATGCTGGAAGCGCAGCACCGGCAGGGCAGGGCCCTGGGGAGGAGCCCGCGGGCCCTGGAGGAAGACCCAGAGCCGTGTGCACACGCAGAGGGGCCGGGGTGAGGCGGGACAGCGGCTGGGCCGCGGATGGACAAACCGCACTTCCCGGGCCAGGAGGGGCCTGACTCTGTGGGAACCCTGAAGAGAGCGCGCTGGAGGGCGCACAACAAGGACCGACATCGGCTTGTCACCCCGGCTCGGTCCACTGCCCGCGTTCTGTCTGTCCGGGTGCCCTCCCCGACTGGGGCTCCCTGAGGCACAAACTGCATTCCCGCTGCCTCCAGATACCCCGGCCTGGGCTCCCCTTCCAGTGACGCTTCGGGGAAGTGCCTCCCACACAGGACTTGCGGGGCCGTGGGCTCCCAGCATTAGCCCTGCAGGCTGCTGGGAGAGAGAGCTGCACCCCACGGCCCTCCGACCTGACCGCCCCACCCACGCCTGAAGCACAGCATCTCCCGCTCTGCACAGGCGCGGCCTACCTTAGGTGCACACGCCCCCCAGGGGGCCACCTGGGGTCTTTGGGGTCCAGGCAGCTGCTCAGGCAAAGCTGGCCCCTGCCCCCCACGCGAAGCCCCAGTGTGGGGAACGCACAGACACCGGGCCCCACATCACTGCCACAAACAGCCTCTGCCTCCACCGCCACTGCCCCGGGAGACTCAGTGACCCGTATCCATAGCAACCAGCATTTGTGACGTGTGGTCCCAGGAGGCTGGTGGCAGGCGGCACTTGCTCTGAGAGGTTTCTCACGCGGTTTGGGAAGCCCACAGTGCCCGACGGCGCGTCCTCACCCACGTCACCTGCTGCCTCCACGCCAGCGCGGTGCAAGCGGAGAGGGTGTCTGATGCCACGAGATTACCGCCTGGGTGCTGTCTGAAGCCGGTCTGCACAAACGCTTGCTTGCAGGTTACCTAGGAACTCAGGGTGGCGACCCTGCACAAGCTACCACGTCCACAGCTGGACCAGAGATGGCCCGTCCCCCCAAGCTCCTCATCTGCCTCGTGGCAACCCAGATCTGCACATTTTAAGATAAATTCAAAATGTCAACGCTGACGGCACCATTCCCTTATCCTCTGTGCTCCTTCGCGCGGACCCCAGCCTGGGTGCTCACATCCTGCCTGCACATCCTTCCGCGTCAGGCTGCAGAGGTGTGGGGCTTCACCCCCAGCTCACAGCCTCGCCACCGGCAGGGGTGAGGCACTGCCTCCAGCGAGGCGAGAGGAGGCGCATAGGTTTTCCTTGAAAATAAATCACTTCCTGTGCCTGTTAGGAGATACAAGCTAAGCTGGTTTTGTTTCTTTCTAGCTAAGTCTAGAGGTGACGTTCGCACTCACAAAGCAAGCCTCCACACAGAACCGGGGCGCACGGGCCCGCACGCCCAGAAGGTGAGTGACGGCCCCACCTATTGCTCCTGCAACACCCCGACCCCGAGAGCTTTACACCATCTGAGACAGGCCCACCCCAGGCAGCGGCCCCGCGCTTCCGGTTATAAATCTGCAGGCACAAATACATCGTTTAACATGCTTTAAAACTACTCTTTCATTCCTGTCTTCCCCTCCCTTGAAAGATGCCAAATTTTCCTTGAAATAAAAACAGACAAACAGCTCCAATTTGATTCTCTTCTTTCCATCCCTTTCTGTAGCCTCAGGAAAAAACTCTCAAGTCCCCATCTTCATTCTTCTCCTCCTCCCAGGGGACTGCCCTGTTTTGGAATAAAAATGAACCCACAGTCCTTGATAAAATGGAGAGGAGTCAGGGCATCATTTGGGTGCCCCCACGCTATGAGAAAGCGCACCTGGCAGGTTTCACCCCAGCGCCTCCCTGCAGCCTGGGGGGTCTCCTCTTCTCTCCGCCCTGGGGTCCTCCCCATGCTCATTCTGCACACAGGGCCACAAGACACACTCATTCCATTCCTGAGCATGGGTGCGGTGAAGTGAGTCCCCGAGAACCCCAGTCTCTTCCTCTGTAAAACAGACATAATCGTGCCCCTCCTACCATCGGGCGGGGTATAAAGGCGACAAAGCGTGAGGAATCTTTGGCAGTGTCCAGCAGGTACAGATGGACTTGCTGTTAGCTATTATTTCTGCAAATCACAAACTTCTTGAAAGCAGAGACCAACTTGTCATAGCTGCATTCCCAGCATCTGACTCAGTGCCTGGCACGCTGTAGCTACTTTTCAAAAAAATGAAAATGTTTATTGAATCTAATGAGACCACAGGCTTGTTCCCACTGGTTCCTGCTTTACCCCAAGACTCTGTTGCTCCCCTGGGGGGAGAGTTAGTTACCCAGGTGACCTTTTCCAGAAGGGGCCCAATAAAACCAAATGGGAGGGCCTCCCTGGTGGCACAGGGGTTAACTCTCAGCCCTATGAAGCTATCAGCAGCCACTGCGGCATGAGTTCGATCCCCAGCCAGGGAGGGGATCCACATGGCGCAGCAGACCGCTCCTGTCTCCCTGCTGCTCCCCTCAGCAGTGGATTTCAGTGATCTGCCTGTTCTGCTCCCCACTCTGTCACTAGGGAATCCTCTCACCTCCTACGACTGTAGCCTGTACCCCAGCTCTTGTGTGCATAAATAAATCTTTTTAAAAAATCAAATCGAACAGGAGGAGAAAAATACCCCCAGGAGAGCCTCCCTGCACACTGCCCAGCCCAGTCCTGGCAGGCCTCGCGAAGATGTGCCCCCTCTGCCTGCCTCCCGGATGGGGCTCGGCAGCCAGCTCCGTGATGACCGATAGGGGACGCTCCAAGCACTGGCAATTATCTCTTCCAGCTGGGGGGAGACTCAGCCCCGTGAGGGCCAGCTCTGCCTACGCCCGTCCACCCTCCCCAAACGTCCAACACCGAGCCACTATGGGGATCCGCGAGAGCACGCGGTGGCACGACTGGACAGGTGTCCCGACGTAGAGGCCGGTGATGGGGACAGTGAACTCAGGACACTAGTCACTCTGGGCCTGAATACTCGGCACGCACAACAAAAGCTGAATTAGTAATTCCATATTTTAGCAGCACTAAGGCAAGGAAGTCCAAAGGGTTCATCTTATCAGGTGACGGGGCCTCGAGATTGGGATTTCCATTGAGATCAAAGGTCTGAGGAATTTCTCTGACTCATGAAGGACCTGGAGCTGCTCAGGGGCACAGGGAAGGACGGGGGTCCGGGGCTCAGGCGAGAGACTTACTCCCCTGAGGGGAAGCTTCCCCACCACATTACCCTTTAAATTCTGGTCTTATCCCTACTTCACAGGACTGGACTTTGCTCAGCTAAACGATGCTGGAGACACAAAACAGGTAAGAGAGGAAGCTGACAGTCGCCATGGGAACCCAGCCTGGGCCCGTGTGACCAGAAGGGGGCTATGGAAAATTCAGGGGGGGGGCTGGGAAATGGGGAAGCAGACCCAGGCAGGACACCTGTGCAGAAGCCCCTCAAGACCTGATTCCCAGCAGATGAGCACTGCAGAGACTGACTCCCTCGGTCACAAAGACGGCCACAGAAGCAGGTTATAAAAGGGAGCCCCGATCCTTCCTTCTGTATAGACAACTCCCTCTCACTCCCCGCTCCCTTGCGGGGTATTTCAATAAACCGCCTTTTCTGTTCTCCCCTCTGTGTCTGGTGAATTCTTTCACCCTGCCTCTGGCCTCACCCCCGCAGTAGACCCCCACAGTACTGTGATGGCACCTTGAATGTGCCTGTTCCCTAGGACACAGTTGGTAAAATTTCATTTTTTTCTGACGTCCTGTTGTACGCCTGTATTAAGAAGCTTAATGGACTCAAACTCCATGGACGTCGGCTGAGGGCAAGAGGAATTAAGACACATTGAAAACTTCTAGAGAAAGGAACTCAGGACTTCACTGCTTGGGAAATCTGCGCCCAAATACCCATCCAAGACTGAAGAACCTGGAGCACCTCGTTCGTCAAAGGGATGACCCCAGAGGGGTGTGGCAGGTAGGGGAGAGATGTACCTCCGGTCCAGAATCTCAGAGGGCAGGTTTTTTTTTTTTAAGATTTATTTATTTATGCACATGAGAGCTGAGGTACAGGCCAGAGTCGCGGGAGGTGAGAGGATTCACCAGAGACAGAGCAGGAAGCAGAACAGGCAGATCCACTGAAACACACTGCTGAGGGGAGCAGCGGGGAGGCAGGAGAGGTCTGCTGCGCCATGTGGGTCCCCTCCCTGGCCGGCAGCAGGGATTGAACTCGTGCTGCAGTGGCTGTGGTTTGCTTCATAGTGCGGTGCTTAACCCACTGCGCCACCAAGGCGGCTCAGAGGGCAGGTTTAAGCAGGAGGAGTTGCCGGGAGGGACCTGAGTACGTGAATGCCACAACCAATTTACCAGGTGTCCGTGCACAAATGCTCGTAACAGCAGCTTACTCACAACAGACACCCCAGGTGTCCGTGCACAGTGAATGAATAAGCAAGACCCGGAGTCGGACAGTGAAACGAGCTCAGCTTTAACAGGAGTGGACTTCTAAGACCTGCTGGCGTGGACGGTCCTGGGAGAGGTGAGGTCATGGCCAGTGACATAAGTCGGGCACAATAGCAAGATGTTGTCCAGTCACACGAGGCCTCAGAGTCGTCCACTCACAGAGAGAGGCCTGTGCCAGGGCTGGGGAAGGGAGAGTGTCTGATGGGGGCAGAGTTTCAGCTGGAGGGAAAGAAAGTTCTGGAGAAGGATGGAGTGATGCTGCACAGCAATGTGATTGCGTTGGATGCCCGGGAATGCGAACAAATGGCCAGGGCGGCAAACACGCATTTACCACAATGAGGACGGAAGGAAAAAAATACCGGAAGGACAACATCTTGGCTTTAGCTTATACTCCCTTCTCCCAAGAGCCTGAGCACCCTTAAAATACAGGTTCATTGCACTGACTGAAAGTGGAGTGTTCCTATGAAAACTTCTGCAAGCAGAGGGTATGAAGAAGCAGATACTGTTATTTAGACGGGAGAAACCTTTGAGGGTTCCCAGACCCAGAAATAGCCGACCCACTCACACGAGAACCGGGAGCAGCACCCGTGCAGGCAAGCGGGGTGCTCTGACAGGCCCTCGGCCAATACAGAGTCCTGGGGAAGGCCAGGCGGGGCCACCGTTTTAGAACCTGCAGACCTATGCTGAATGAGACGTTCACTTTTCTCCTTTGGCCATAAAAGCAAAAATCCTCTTTGCATTTCTTTTGGCTATT
Source organism: Galemys pyrenaicus (assembly GCA_019455555.1). NCBI lineage: Eukaryota > Metazoa > Chordata > Mammalia > Eulipotyphla > Talpidae > Galemys > Galemys pyrenaicus. The sequence continues at coordinate 3,478,950 of JAGFMF010011641.1, read as the reverse complement.
GAAGCCGGGTAGCCGGGTAGGTCCTTCATAAAGGTGAAGCGGTGCAACGCAAACTTTCAAGAAGCAGGAACAGCCTGGGTGCCCACTCGTCCAGACGGGCCAGCTGGACCCAGCATACCCTTGGGCCTGTCCTCTGCCCGCACAACCTCGCTGGAGAGCCCTGCTCCTGGGCTTGGCGCCTCCCGGTGGGCAGCACCCCCGCCCACTGCCTCAGCGCAGGCTGCCTGACCGTGGCCACGGTGTGGGGAGGTGGCCCTTAGCTCCAGCACCCTGCCTGCCCACCTTCTCTGATGCGGCCCCTCAGCTCGCCCGGGGGGCTGGGCTCAGGGTCAACGTCCTCTGGCTTTTGCACCCACCTCAATGTGAAGAATGGCCACAGTGAGGGCGACAAAGCCTGCGGTGGGGGAGTGGGCACCAGCTGCCCCCGCGCCCCACATCGCCCCGGGTCCTCCTGTACCCACTCCATGGCTGGGAGACGGGTGCACCACATCTCGAGTTCCAGGGGCCAGAACCCCCTCACGTCTCGCTCCCCACTGCTAGGCTCGCTGCAGAAGCAGGGGTCGGGGGGGCGCCTCGTGCTGCAGTCCCCAGGTTTGCTGTGTCCACAGGCGGGGAGAGCCCTGGAGGGAAGACTCCTCCTCCTCGTCCCCCTCCCCTCCCCCCCTCCTCCGGCTCTGATCCTGTGTTAGCTGATTTTGGGGTTCACGAAGCCCACAGGCAGGTGCTGCTAATACCACACATGACATGGGAGGAAAATGGGGGGTCGCCCCATCAGGGGCAGAACAGGGACTGGAGCCTGGGCGGCCGGGCTTGCCCCTGCAGACCGAGCGAGCAGAGCTCAGCCAGCTGCCACAGCCCAGCCCGGCCCACGTTGGAAAGCCCCGGCACCCGGCGCCAAGCACGCTGCCCGCACGCTCCCCTCCTCCGGGGATGACGAAGGTCCCGGAGAGAAGGATGTCTTCAGGGGGGCAGGCCCGCCTGGGTCCAGGCGGGGTGAGGGGTCCTGGAGCCCAGGGCAGCCCCCGTCTCTTCCATTTGCCCTCTGGGCCCGGGGATCGCCAGCTCCCAAATTCCAGCTGGCCCTGGGCGAGCCCAGTGGCGTCCGGCTACTTGTGCCCCGTGCTTCTGGGGCACAGGCCAGACCGCCGTGGACAGTCGCTGGCGGCGTCCCGAGAGCAAAGCTGCTAACATCCCAGGGCAGAGGCCCCGAGTGGTGAGCAGGCGGCCCCCACCCGAAGTGCTAAAGCTTCCCAAAGACCTTTCCGGAGCCCCCCCCCCGCCCCCTCCCACAGTCAACAAGCCGCAGAAGCAACGCACCCCGCCCCTGGCCGGAGGGCTGAGGCGGGCCCGGAGAGCGGGGCCTGGCTGGGCCGCCGAGGCAGCGGCCTGCGCAGCACGCTTCAGCTCTCGGGGTACCAGTTTGCCCGATCTAGCAGGAGGACGCACGGAGGCCCAGCGGGGCCGGCGGAGGGCAGGTGCGGAGGGCAGAGCCTTCCCCGGGCCCAGCAACAGCCCCACCTTCGCAGGGGGGCTGGCAGGTTCCCGCGGCCGAGAAGGGCGTCTGCTTCGCCTCCTGCTCCCCCTGCAGCATCTCAGCTTCAAGGGGGCAGCGGCCAGCCTGCCTCTGAGAGAAGGCCCTGGTCTGTGCCTGGACCTCCCGGGAACCTCCGCAGCATTGAACCCCACAACACAGCCGGCGGGAACCCCTCAGAGTGTGGCAGAGGACGCCTGGTCATGCCTGCAGCGCGGGTGCCCAGCTGGGCCGCGTGAGGTGGCGCTGGCCTCCTCCGGCTGTGTCCTGGAGCGCACACCACGGAAACAGCACTCCCAGGAGCGCGCAGATACTCTAAAAATAGTCCCTGCTGCTTGGGGGGTGAGAGTCCCCGCATCTGCAGGAGCGGAGAGCCGGAGGAGCTGGGAGAGGTCAGTCTCTGCAGCGCCTCCTCCCCCCACTGCACACCCGAGGCCGGGCGGGGCTGCTGGCGAGGATGCCTGCGCCCGGGGGTGGCACAGGCTCTGCACGGGCCGAGGGCGCCCACACGCCCCTGTTCCCGCTGGGTCTGCCCTGCCAGGAGCCCGTCCCCTCTGGTTTGGGCCAGGGCTGCGAAGTTCTTCGGGTAACCTAAACTCAGCCCGTTCGGCAACCTCGAAACTCCCTGAGTAAACAGGGCCTCCGAGCCCTCAGTCCAAACAGCAGCTTAAAGTCACGGGGTCTGAGCTCCGGCCACAGAGAGCCCAGGACCCTCGGGCAGGGCCTGCTTTTTCCTCCCGACTCACAACCCAACCGGCACCTCAAGCCCTCAGGCGTGTCTGAGACGGGGGTGCGCCCCGCGGGGGCAGCTGGGGACAGAGCCGCTTCCAGAGGTCAGCGGAGCACCATGCACTCCCGACAGCACCGTGACCAGCCCCCAGGCTCTGGCTTCGGCCCCAGATGAAGAGGAGCCAAGACTTTCCTGCACAAGACATCCCCGGGGCCCTGGGGAACGGAGGTCTGTTCCCACGCTCCCCGCGGCACCTGCGTTTCTGGTCTCAGCTCCAGGGACCGCTGGGCCAGCGGGAGAGGGCTGGTCTGGCGGAGCCCAGAGCACGGGGAGCGCTCCGGAAGGGCTCACAAGGGAGAGGAGCAGTCCCAACGTGAGGGCGAGCTCGGCCATCAGATGACACCCCAATTCCCCACACCCCCTCAACCAGAAAGTGCTGCAGCATCCCACTGTCTCAGAAACCCCTCATGCTGAGTCTCTGCACCGGGGCCGGGAGTCTCATCCTTGCCGCTCCTCCTCCTCAGCTTCAGTCCACTCTGGATGCGAGGCCATCACGGGCACTTCCCGCCCTCGCACCCTGCCGGCCGCACACCCTGCAGCCCCTAGCACCAAGCGGTCCACTCCCTGGAAGGAAGAAGACTGTCGCAGGCCTCTCCCTGCAGACTCTCGCCCACAGCTCCGGCATCATCAGGGGCTGCACAGAACCCCAACGCGCTCTCGGGCCACTGGGGGCCCACGCGGGAGCTGGCTGGGCAGGAACAGGCACCTGGAGGCAGGCCGGGGGCTGACCGCCCTACCCACCTCTCTCCTGAAGGGTCCCACTGGCTCAGCCGGTGTCGTCTCAGGCTCCCTCCGTGTGGACGGGTGGGGCGCTGAGCAGGCCCTCGGCCATCCCAGTGGGCAGGAGCGGGCCTGAGCAAGACCCCAGCCGCGTTCCCTGGGTGCCGGCCTCCGAGCAAACACAGCAGCCCTGCCCTGGCTGGAATCAAAATAACTCCTGGCTTCCCCGCTCCCTGCCACCTCCCACTTGCCACCTCCCCAGCCCTCGTGGCATAAACAGGGCTTTATTATCTCAAGCCCACCACGTCCTCAGAGAGTACCCTGAATGGAATGCCACACAATACGCTGTTTATTAATAACCGCTCACCCCCACCCGGCTCCCTCGCTCACCGCTGGCCCCTCGTGCATAATGGAGGAGCTGTGTGCCCAGACACAGCCAGGCTATGCGGCGCGCTCGAAGGAGACAGAGAGAGTACCAGGCCGGGTCAGGCTCGGAGAGGCTCTGGGTGCTGGGGAGCAGGCCCCCCAGGAAGACTAGGAGACACAGTGTTTCGTGGGGGCGCACAGGCTGCGGGTGGCACTGGCCCTTGCCCCTCCGCACGCCCTGCAGGAGCCCAGCCAGCGGGGGCCGCCCTTCCGCACCCTCCCGCCCGCCTCGGGCTGCCTGCTGGCCCCACATGGCGCAGCGGCCACGGCTTCGTCAGTCCACGGGCCCCTTCGGCCATGGCGCCAGGGCAACCCTCGCTCTTCACGTGACAGCCCATCACACGGGTCAGAGCCCTCAGCGAGCCCCAGCCGCCCCTCCAGGCTAAGTCCCCCGGGGAAGCTGCTTCCACCCCCTGCACCGAGAAGGGGGCGGGAGGCTCTCTCCACACAGCATCGGGCCAGCCCCTCCCGCGGGCCAGGGAGAGAAGCCCGAGGACATCCTTCTGGAGGGAAGTGCAGACACGCATGTCAGCGTCCTAAGACTGCTTGTGTCCTTTGGTCCAGGGAAGCCACTTCTGGGAGCAGATCTTAAGCAAATAATCAAGGATAATTAAACGTGGGAGTCACTTAAGTGTTCATCAAACGCTGTTTATAATGCAAAAGTCAGACGTGCCTGAAGGACCGGGCTGGTCCCCGGTGGTCAGGCGGTGGAGAGTCTAGGCCAGTGACTGGGCCAGGACCTGCCGGCTCCTGCTGTGTCCCCTCAGGCGCCCAGGCGCTCCAGCTGAAGAGCTGGGACAACAGCGGGACTCTCGAGTTACACAGCTCTAGTGAATGGGGGTGCTGATACGTCAGTAAGCGTTAAAAAGAAGGCTCAGATTCTTGCTACTGTCAGAAGCAGTGAAATGCTGACATGACCATGGAAGAATGTTTTAAAATATGAAAAAGTGAGAAATGAAAAAAGCAGATTACAAAAATGGTAAGAACGACTCTCTGGGTAGCGAAATTATGAATACTTTGCCTTTTTCCTTTGTGTTTATATTTTTTCTAAGTTTTTCTTCTGCTTACAAGAAATACTCGCAGCGTCTGGTGCCCACGGCAGGCCCATTTCCCGACGTGCGTGGGGCAGCCCTGGCCCGAAGCAGCCTTCCTCCGGGAAGCCCCGCGTCCCCTCCGGCCTTCAAGTACCTGCACACCTGGAGCCGCTGGCCCAGCTCCCTCCAGCCCCACACCGCCCCCACCTGGCCTCTGGGGGGAGGGGGGGATTGCGGCCTATAACCAGCACAGGCCTGGGGGTCTGTGAGTGTGGTGGGGTAACTGAGAAGTCACAGCCAGAGGAGAGGGGGCGGACCCTGAGGTTCAGAGCTGGAATAGAGGGGTGCACGGTAGGTAAGTGGGGGGCAGAGGTAGCCCCTTTTCCTCTTAACGGAAAGGCCAGATTTATCTCACTTTGAGGAGGGATAAAAGGAGGTAAGATTCCCAGAAAATCAGGAGATCATCCAGATTGGGGGGTATCCCAGAAGGCAGACCCCACCCCTTCCCCATTGCTTTGGCGTCCCCCCGCTTTCTTCCTCATGCAGTTGGCGGCCCCTCAGTCACTTGCTCAGCAGCCCCTTTCCCAACCCTGGAGAAAGCCCAAGTGGAGGAGGAGGGGAGCAGGGAGGGGAGAGAGCTGCTATAGGTGGCCTGAATGTGGGTCACATTCCCAGAGGACGCACGACCTACACACGGATGAGATAACAGCTGGCGTGCCTGGGCGTGCTGCCCCCCGCCCCACCCGAGGCAGGGCAGCGCTCGGCCGGCCGGGTCACCCCGCCCGCGCCCCGTCCTAAGAGCCAAGCCAGCCCGCCCCCTTGGCCACCACACAGATGGGCAGCAGGTTCCTGGAGGGGCTCCGGCCGGCCAGAGTGTGGCCAAGGGGCTGCCCACAGGAGCCCAGGGGTCAGGGCTGGGTATCTGCTCGCAGGCTGCTGACTGCTGCGGCTCAGGGCCCGGCCGGGCTGGGTACTCGCCCTTCCCGGAACGGCAGGCGCATTCTCCTACACCAGCGAACTCGTGCAGGGAAGCATCTGTCTGAGTGTTTAAGGCAGCTGGGTGACCTGACAGAGGAGCCCCAGGAGTCCTAGCACTGAGGGGGAGCGCCCAGGGCCCCCCGGGGCTGGACACAGCGGCGGAGAAGAAAGCTGTTCAGCTGCGAGGAGACGGGAGGCCCCAGGGCCCTGGGACTGTGCCCGCACCGCGGGCTGCCGCCTCTACTGGGCTGTGGTGTGACGTGGGTGAGCGTGAGTCTGTGTGAAGGCGTATGCCTGCGTGTACTGCGGAGGGGCCTCAGAACCAGGAGCGCCCCCGTGAGTGTGCACACGCGCTCAGGGACACGTGTGAGCGGCTGTGAGTGTGCATGAGCACGTGTGTGTGCGGCCTGCCTGGCTCAGGGCGTGTGAGGGTCTCTGTCCCAGACGTCTGTCTGTCTTCCACGTGTGACTCACTTACATGACTCGGGTGTGCAGGCATGGTCAGCTCAGGCATCAGGGCTGTTCTGTCCACACGCACAGCGTACACGCCCGTGGCGGTCAACGCAAGTCTCGGGGTTCACGGGGTGGAGTCACGGCTGTGTGATGCAAACAGGGCATGCGGTTCCGACATGGGGGCACGTGCTTGGTCTGCCCTGGTTGCTGCATGCGGGAGCGTGGGCACGCACGCCCAGCCTGCAGTGCGCGCTGTGCCTGCGTGAGAAGCGCCGCAGGAGGGAGCGGGGCAGCCCGAGGGCTCCCTGCATTGCCAGATGCTCCCCGGGACGCGCTGCGTGAGTCCCCCACATGCACACCCTGCAGGAAGGGGCTCCTATTTCTGCACATGCAGCCCACTCCTCCCCACGCTGGCGTCGAGAGGGCGCCCCGTCAGCATCGAGCAATCTCACCACCCTTGCTTTCCTCCAAAAACGCCCAGGAAAACCCACCCCACCTCTGCTTTTTCTTCCTTTGCTTGGAATTCCCTTCTACTGTCTCTGCCTAACAAAGTCCTACTCATCCTCTGAGGTCCAGTGTCAATGCCACCCCCTCCGAGGCCCTGGCAGGATGTGAGCACCCCTTCCGGCTTCTAGATCAGATTAAGCACAGCCCTCGCTAAGCAGGAATCCTGCTCTCCCTTCATCGCAATGACGTGAGCAAGGGTTTCCTCCCCTGCCGGCTGGTGACTAATTTACAGCCAAGGGCTTTATCTTCTGCAGCTCCCACGGTGCCTAGTCCAATGCCTGACACACGGAGCCTGAACTGGGCCCCCCCAGCAAGCTGGATGTGGAAAGCACGTTCACTGCCTCAGGGCCTTTGCAGCCGGGCACATACAAGCCACAGGCCTGAGAGGCTCCCGCCCTGTGAGCTCTTGGGCAGGGAAAGCCATTCAGCCACCCTGGACTTAGCTTTGTTCTGGGAGCAAATGCCCAAGGTCAATGGAGACAGGCGCCAGCTTTCTTATTCTCATGAAGCATCGTTCCCTAAGAACTGACCTCTCTCAGGAGCTGGGCACAGCAACAAAGTTCAGTCCACACCGGAATTCACAGGCCATTTGCCGCAGCCAAGATGGATCCGGATACCAATTTTTCTTTAGCGACTCTAAGAACACGATCCAGATCCCAAGGTTCTCTCTAGGAGGTTGAGCTTTTGGGTTGTGAAGACACAGCCCAGCTACCAGCCAGCTCTGCAGGTCTCCCAGGTTGACTCTGGCTGCTGCTGCTGGGGCAGGAACAACTGGAACTCTCCAAGGTCTGGTACCAAGGAGTGACTCCCTGAGCGGAGGTGTGGATGCCGACACCACCCCTGAAGAATACAGCAGCATGTGACCCATTATTTGGGGTAATCTGTCAGATAGTCTAAAATTCTTCTGGAGAACTGACATTATTTGATAAAAGTATGGTACCACTGGAAATACACGCTGCTGGTATAGGAATAAGTTGGTACAATCATTCTGGAAAACTACTGAACAGTGTGTAATAAAGCGAAGCATACTCATATCCTGTGGCCCAATATTGCTATCTCTAGCTAGTCACCCAACAGAAATAAGTACTTATAGCCATAAAAGGACATATTCGAGAATGACTGTATTCAAATACATATGAAATTGGAACAGGACCTACGTAGCCAAGACAATTTTGAAAAAGAAGAACACATTAGAGATGCACATTTTCCAATTTCAAGATTTACCCTAAAACTATAGCAGTCAAACAGGTGTGGTGCTGACGTCAGACATATAGACTGATGGAATAGAATGGAGAGTCCAGAAATAAGCTCATACATACATGCCCAACTGACTTCTAGCAAAAGTGTCAAACCCATCCAATGGGAAAGACCAGCTTCTTCAACGGAGGACAGTGTGGCGACTGGATTTACACAAGCAAAGGACTTACGCAAGGAAGTGGTTCCCTACCTCACGCCGTAAGAAAAGTTAACAAACGACAGAACAGCCAATGGTCTAAATATAGCAGTTAAAAACATAAAGCTTTTAGGAGAAAAGTAGGGGTAAATCTTCATGACCTTGGGTTTGATAATAAATTCTTAGATGTGATGCCATAAGCAAAAGCAACAGAAGGAAAAAACAGATCAATTGGCCTTCGTTACTATTTAAAGCTTATGCACACCAAAGAACATTGTCAAGAAGATGTAGAATGGGAGAAAATATTTGCAAATGACACGAGAGTTTATGATCCAGAATATATAAGGAACTCCTAAAACTCAGTAACAAAAGACAAACAACCCAATTTTAAAATGGGCAAAATATTTGAATGGCCATTTCTTCTCAGAGGATATACAAATGGCTCTTTGTAAATACCAAATAAGGGCCCTCCCTGGTGGCGCAGTGGGTTAAGCAACGCACTATGAAGCAAACAATAGCCACTGCAGCATGATTTCGATCCCTGTCGCCGGCTGGGAAGGTGACCCACATGGTGCAGGCAGACCTCTCTGTCCTGCCTCCTGCCTCACCCGCTGCTCCCCTCAGCAATGTGTTTCTGTCAATCTGCCTGTTCTGCTCCCTGCTCTGTCTGGTGGATTCTCTCACCACCCAACACCTCTGGCCTGTACCCCAGTGTTTGTATGCATAAATAAATAAATCTTTAAAAAAATACCAAATAAAAGATGTTCAACATTACAAAAGAGTAGGATGATAAAAATCAAAACCATGCAAGATGCCATTTATTCCCTGCAAGTATAGCCAGCATATGGAATATAACAGATGTTGGTGAGGACGTGGTGAAGTAGGACCTTCTTACGCTGCTGACGGGAATATAAAAGGTAAACTCACTATGGGAAACAGCACAATTCCTCAAAAAGTCAGAGAATTGCATATGATCCAGTGATTCCTCCCCAAAAGAAAGGAAAACTGCAACGCAAGCAGACACTTACACATACATGAGTGCTCATTACTGCATCATTACTCTCTGGAACCAAAAGGTGAAAGCAGCTGAGTGTCCATCAGCTGACTGAATGGATAAACAAAAAGTGGCAGAGCTATACAATGGAATAACACACTTGTAAATAAGCCCTGGATTGTCTACAGGCTACAGCAAGAGGTAGGCTATTTCAACTTTTATTTTATCTTTTTATGCATATAAGAGCTGGGGTGCAGGCCAGAGGTGCAGGGGGTGAGAGGATTCCCCAGAGACAGAGTGGGGAGCAGAACAGGTGGATCTACTGAAATACACTGCTGAGGGGAGCCGCGGGGAGACAGGAGAGGTCTGCTGCGCCCTGTGGACTGGACAGAACTCATGCCACAGCGGCTGGCGATACAGCTTGATAGTGCTGAGACTGTAACCCTGCGCCACCAGGGAGGCTCATGTTTCAAATTCTGAAAACAACTAACCAAGGTACCAGTTCACCCATATGTCTAACCAGCGTCCCTTTTCTTCACATTGTCCCCAGAGAGAGAACAAGTACAGTGGATGTTCTGGCGGATCAGAGAGACAGTTGGAGTAAGTGACCTACCCGTCCCACCCACCTGGTGAAGATGGGAATGCTTGTTCCAAGTGGCCAGACCCTCTTCTCTCCAGCAGGTGGGCAATACAATCCTGTGTATTCCGCATGCTCCCAGGTTCTATTTTGCACCTCATCTCCCTTAAACCCCTAAAATGTATATTTTTCTTGGATTTCCTGGAGGTGTGCATTATCGAACAACCATTCAATTGTCTTTTCATTGTATCCTTTGACTGATGCTTTAAATGAACACACCAGAGTTTTACATTTAAATGAGCGCTGTCTCCTTCAAAGGAGCCTCAGGGAGCTCTGTACATATTCCAGTCCCGTGCCTGCCCCTGCTGGGAGCTTCTCTTCCTCAGAACTGCTTTCAAAGTCTACAGTGCATCCTTTTGATGGGCCCCCTGGTAGCAAATTTTTACCCTGTGGGAGCAGATGTGATTTTACTTTTTAAGTTGAAAGATGGGGTCGAGAATGGGAAAGACAGAGAGCGATGTGGTTGGGAAGATGGTCAGGATCAAAAGCACAGTGGTTATCAAGGAAAGACTCTGAAGATGTCGAGGGGGGTCCTCACCCCCCCAGCCCCCGGTCCCACTGCAGAGCATATTTGCAGCCCCGAGGGCGCGGCGTCGGAACACAGGACAGGTGGTGAGGAAGCCCCAGCTGTGCGTTAGAAACCATCAGAAATTGCTCCACTGTCCCCACTAATCCCCTTCTGTCCACACACATCAGTGTCGTGCCCGGGGCAGGCTGCCCCTTCTCAAAAGCAGTCAGAACCTGGCACGGCCAAGAAGTGGGCCCAGTGTGACATGGCTCCATAAGTTACTGGAACGCCACTCACGGGTATGTACGTTGAAAGAGCTGAAAGTCGATGCTCGAGCTTGTGCACCCGCATTCACGGTACCGCTACCCCAAGGAACAAGCCGGAAGGCCACGACAGAAGAAAGGAAAATCAAACATGGGGCATGTGCAGTGGGATATTAAAAAGCCACAAAGATGAACTGATTCTTGCTCAGCACGGATGAACCTTGAAAACGATCTCGTGAAAGAAGCAAAGCACGGAAGGTTACATGTTATGATTCCACTTAGAGGCTCCCCGCAGTCTGGAAGCGGGGTGTCCCTATAAAATCTCTCACAAGTCAAAATGCTATAAAGCATAAAAACAATTATCATTAATGTATATGGAAAATGGGCCTCCCTGGTGGCACAAGGGTTGAGCGCCGCACTGTGGGGCTTCCACAGGCACTGCAGTGTGAGTTCGATTCCCGGCCAGGGAGGGGACCCACAGGGGGCAGCAAACCTCTCCTGCCTCGCCCGCTGCTCCCCTCAGCAGTGTGTTTCAGTCAAATCTGCCTGTTCTGCTCCCCACTCTGACTCTGGTGAATCCTCTCACCTCCCACGACTCTGGTCTATACCCCAGCTCTTGTGTGCATAAATAAATCTTTTTAAAAAATGCATACAAGCACTGGGGTACAGGTCAGAGGTAGGGGTGAGAGAATCCACTAGACAGAGTGGGGAACAGAACAGGCAGATCAACCAAAACACACTGCTGAGGGGAGCAGCGGGAGGCAGGAGAGGTCTGCTGTGCCATGTGGGTCCCCTCCCCGGCCGGCAGTAGGGATCGAACTCGTGCTGCAGTGACTGTGGTTTGCCTCATAGTGCGTTGCTTGACCCACTGCGCCACCAGGGAGGCCCTAAATAAATCTTTTAAAAATTATATGGAAAACATTTTTAAAGTTCCCAGCACTTAACCTACCAAGTCATTTCAAATAACACACAAAACCTAAATGACACCTACCTATAACAAAGGCAGGGATGATCTGGTAAGTCTATAGTCTAAAGCAGCCGCTGGGAAAGCATGTCCGGGGTTGTTTGGGGGGCCTGGGCCCCTAGAATGGCTGCCACAAAGCCACAGCGGGACACTTCTTTTGCTTTTTGCCCTTTGTTGTAAAAGCAAAAATCGTCTTTGGGTTTCTTTCAGCGAGCGAAAACATGTCTTTTTGTAAAAGTGGGGCGACCTAACGCAAGGCTTCCCAGAGCTGGAGAGGGGGCGGCCCGGGGCCTCACCTACAGCCAGTAACCGCAGCTGCGAGCTGGCCCTGCCCACACAAGCCCCCTGGGCCCTGACCGGTGTGTCAGCGAGGACTCGGAGAGCCAGAAGCAAGGACGGTCCCAGGATGAGCTGGCGGAGGGCACTTCTAATGCGGCTGGTTTTCCTGCCAACTCTAGCCTCTGCCTGCAGCTCCCACCACCTGGCTCTGCGGCCCTCTCTTCTGCCGTGGGCTGGAGCCCCTGACTGGGGAGGGCCCAGGAGATGAGGCTCTTCTCCCCACCAGCAGTTGCTCAGAGCCGGCCACATGGCTCTGCGGGGCTCCCTCCCTCCTCTCCCCAGTTCCCCAAGGGGGCTCACAGATGCTCCCCAGGCATATCTGCATCCCCAGCTAGAGGTTTTATCGGGAAACTCACATCCCAGGCAGGCGGCGAAGGCTGATCTCCACCCACCCAGCCCCCTTGGCAGCCTCCAGCTCGGGGATGGTTCCCTAATCTTTGCATGTGAGGAATGATAAATTCAGAGAACAGACAAGACCCTTAGCGGCAATTACAAGACTAATAACATTAAGTCTTAAACGGTTATTACAGACCCAGGTCCCTTATTAGCTGTGACAGCCAGTGGGTCGGGGGAGCAGTGAATTATAATGTGCATGAAAAACAACTTCAAAGCGCTTTAAAGCGCACGGCTGAGGCTCAGTGCTGAACTAAGACCCAGCCCCTGGAAAAGCTGGTGAGAGACCAAGGTGGGGCCTGCTCGGACTCAGTCATGGTCCGGGGCCTCCCCTCTCACCCCACAGCATGGCACACATTTCCTGGGTACCCACCGTGTGGCCTGCGGGTCTACAGATCGTGTGCCGGGCACAGGCTGGTATCCCAGTGGGCCCGAGGAAGAACGCAGGGGGTAGGGATGACTCACCCGGGGCTGGGGCTAAGGCAGGCCCCTTAGGTCCCCGTGAGCGCCCACAGCAGCCAAGGCAGGGCCCTGCTAGGGAGGGGAGGGTGGACGGGGGGAAGTGCTGAGAGCCTGAGCGCAGGCAGAGGCCTGTGCAGGCGGCCCTGGGGGGTCTTTGCAGAGAAAGGAGCCAATGAAGGTCCTGGTCGTGTGCACACAGGGCGGGGAAGGAGCTGCCGCAGCCGAGCCCCCCGAGTCCCCACACCGAGCGGCAGAGCTGCGTCAAATCTGCACAGACGGCTCCACTCCGAGCAGACTCCTGAGACGCTCCAGGAAAACGAGGGGTGGAGGGAGGGGCAGGAGCTGCCAGGAGAGGCAGTTCCCAGAGGCAACTGTTGCCATGACGACGCCCTCCTGCATGGTACCCAGGAATAAATTATTGATCTTGGATAGCGCTTTCCCACCTCCCCAGAGCCCCCGGTGCCCTCTCCGCTGCCACTATCATGCCCGACCTCTGCCTGTTCCGTGTATGCCCGGGACACTCGCTCCGACACCAGCGGTACCCAGGCCTCCAGGCCCCCACCCCAGCCTCTCGGCTTCCACGCCCCTTTGCTGTTCTACCGTATCCCCTAAAACTCATACGCTCAAGCCCTAAGCACCAGCACCTCAGAATGTGACTGAATTTGGAGACAAGGAATTAAGGCAAGACGAGGAAGCTGGCGCGGGCCCGAATCCAGCTGCCGGCACCAACAGGGAGGGGAGATGGACACACACAGCACAGAGAGGAGCCGTGGAGGACAGGGAGGGATCGGTCAGGCCAGGCCAGGGCCCCGGGCCTGGGGCTTTGGGCCCTCAGAGCTGCGAGAAAGGCAGTTTCTGTTTTAGCCGTTTATTATGCAGTCCCTAAGAATGGACAGTCGCCCAAGCGGGACCCCTGAGGGCCAGCTGTCAAGGGGGGAGCATCTCAGCGGCAGGGCCAGCGTCTCCAGGGCTGCGGGCCCAGAGCAGGAGACAGAGGGCACAGAGAGGCAGGCGAGGGGGCGGGCAGAAGGGCAGACAGGTGCTCCCGCTCTGGATGGCCAAGCAGTCAGCCGGCTCGCGGCCAGTCCCCAACCCAAGAGAACGCAAGACCCACCCGCCGCCGAGCCCGTGTGCCAAGGTGCCGCCCAGGTGAGTGGCCAGAAGGACTCTGGGAAAGCAGCGGCACCTGCTGAGCTGAGTCCAGGGTAGTTGGGGCGGCCCGGGGTGGGGGGTGGAGAAGCCAAGCCTAGCGCAGCGCTGCTGGGAATGTAAATGGAGCGGCACCCGTGGCAAACAGGTTGGTTCCTCCAAGGTCAGCATGTGCCCCAAGTCCACCCCGTGTTCACCCAAAAGAACTGCATGCGGCCCTCGGGCACACGCGTGTGCACACACACGCACACACGTTCACACACACGCACACGCGTTCACAGCGCTCAACACCAAAGCCAACACGATCCAACCCCATCCGCCAACGCGCCGCGGGGACATGCAGGCCGAGGCGCACGGCAGCGGGGCCACACCCCGCACCAAGGCCGGACACGGGCCCCGCGTGGCCCGAGCGAGCCAGGGCGGGGCGCGCAGCCCCGGTTCTCCTCCACCCGGGCCGCGGACACAGGAGCGTCCTGCAGCCCTCAGCGGCTTTTTCGTACTTTAATGCTCTTTCACACCAGTGGTTGTGGCGTGAGCCGGCGGGGCGGCGAGGCAGGGAGGCCTCCCAGCCCCCGCAAACACGCCTTCCCTTTGGGCTGGGTCTGGTGCTCTCCCAGTCTCTTCCCCGCATAGCTGCTCCATAGCAGCCACCCTCTGGGCGATGCGGCCCGCCAGGCTCCGCCCCAGCGCAGGTGCGCCGTAGCAAGCCCGCAGCGGGCTCCAGGGGTCAAGTCAGGCACGCGAACCGCCCACGCTCCCAAGGCCGCAGGTGACAGCCACAGAGGCCAGGGGCATGAAAGCCTGCCCAGTCTTGTTTTTTAAAGATTTTATTCATTTGTGCACACAAGAGCTGGGGTACAGGCCAGAAGCAGGTGGTGAGAGGATTCACTAGAGGCAGAGTGGGGAGCAGAACAGGCAGATTGACGGAAATCCACTGCTGAGGGAAGCGGCGGGGAGACAGGAGAGGTCTGCTGCGCCCTGTGGGTCCGCCCCCCTCACCGACCGGGCATGGAACTTGTGCCCCAGTGCAGCGTTCAACCCCTTGCGCCTCCAAGGAGGCCCAAAAGCCTGACCAGTCTATTTACCCCCCAGAGAGCCCAACGTAGAAGGCCGCGTCCCACAGATGTGTCCAGATGGGCTCCCAGGCAGGTCGTCCAGACAGACAGACTGGCAGCTGCCCAGGGCGGGACCGAGAGGACTGTTCAAGGAGTGGGGGTGGCAGGAGCGGCATAGAGAGAGCTGGGGCGGCAGTGTCAGGAATGTACTTTGATGGGATTAACCTCAAGGCATTCGGATTTTACCTTCGTCAGCTTCTCCCCCAGCTAAGCACTGGGCCCATGGTGGGGCACCTCGGTCTTTTTCTGTGCAGGCCGGACAGTTACCCACACATCCCTGTACCACCCCCCACCCCCAGCTCCCTCCCGACGGCCCATCTGCCCCTGGCTGGTGCCCGGCAAGTCCGGCTTTGGTCTGTGAAGCTGTGTCCGTGACAAGGGTTGACAGCGGCTCCCCCGAAACCCCCCAACACTTTCCATCTGTAGAGTCGCCTTCCCCACTCTGTGGCCCAGCGCTTCTGGGGGTTCTGTTGGAATTTCCAGCCAATTCTCCCAACTGTGGGTTACAAGCTCGTAAGGGCAAAGGCTGTTTTGTTCTTATTGCAAGCAGGCAGCCCCATCACAGCCCACTGGAGGCCAGCAGACCCGGTGCAAGGCTCTCGGTTCCCACTCACAAAAGGGGGTCGAGATAATGACCTCGGGGGTCGCGGTGAGCGAAGGAGACCGATGCATAAAGAACCCAACATGGCGCCTTAAATATTTCCCTCCACTCCTCTTTCCTTCAAATTTTTCACGTCCAGCTTCGGTTCCACCGGAGGGCCGCGCCCCCACAAGCCAGGCTCCCGTCGCCACGGCGGGCTGGGGCAAGGTCAGGCTGGGCCCCCCTCTCTAGCAGCAGAGGTTGGGCTGGTCAAAAGAAGGTTGCGCTGGAACTGTCTCTCCTGAGTCCTTGTCCGAAGCAGTCCTGGCCGCTTCCCCGCCGGTTCTTGAGTCGAACTGGGCTTGTTCTCACCCTGGAATTCAAGGACTCCTCACTGTGGTTGCTCCCTGGCCTCCTTCACTTTTTTTAATCCAGAGGTGTGGGGAGAGGATTCCCAGAGACAGAAGAGGGGGCACAACAGGCTGAAACACACTGCTGAGGGGAGCAGCGGGGAGGCAGGAGAGGTCTGCTGCGCCATGTGGGTCCCTCCCTGGCCGGGGCTCGAACTCGTGCTGCCATGTCACAGATGCTTCACAGTGCTGCGCCTTAACCCCTGCACCACCAGGGAGTCTATGCTTTCTTATTCCTATAGTTTTCTCCCCTTTTTCTCCGTGTGTCAAAACACTGTTGATCTTCTAAGTCCTAGCTCAAAGCCTGCCCTCGCCACGAAGCTTCCCCCAATGACCCACGGTGCCCCCCCTCCTGACCCCACTTCTGTCTACAGGCCCCCTGCACTCAAATATGTCTGAGCATGGCCTGGTGCTCTTGGCCCTTGCCTGTACGAGCGAAGCTCGCTGCGTTAAGATGACAGAGGACCCCACAGGGAGGCCCTGCAGGTAAGGGCGGCGCGCTGTCAGGTAACAAGAGGGAGATGCCATTCACAAAGCACACTCAGCCGCTGCCATGCTCACCACCCTCCAGGCCCCGCTCTGAGGCAGTGGGTCTGAAGAGGGGCAGGGCCGGCTCAGACTGCTGCCCACCAATGACTCCCAGGGGACCGTGACTCCCAGGGGACCATGACTCCCCAGAGGGCCGGCGGGCTCTTGCCGGGACAGGGGAGGGGGTGCTGAGACTCTGGGGGAGCAAAGACTGAATACACCATCTCCTGCTGACCCACCCAGCCAAGAGAGAGGACAGAAATGTCCTGGCCGCAGCCCTGCGCTGGGCTGGGGCTGCAGTGCCACGTGTCCGCAGAGGTGTGCATATGTGGGAAAGGACAGACGGCCCGAGTGACCCCAGGGTAGCAACATGAATAGGGGCAGCAACCAAAGGGGTAAGCCCGGTGGCCCATGCCCAGCTGCCCAGCTGTCAAGGATCCCTGTGCTGGCCCCAAGCAGGTAATTAGGTCAGCTCAGCGGGGTGCCTCGGTCCTGGGGGTGGGGAAGCGAGTTGCTGGGCCCACCCACCCCAAGATGGGGGCCCGAAAGGGCCAGTGAGGCCACCTACTCCCTGGTCCCTTCTCCGTGAGCGCTACCCAGCGATGCTCCCCAGAGTGTGGCTCTCGTGGAGGGCGTGCCCAGGTCTGAGAAAGGCCAGGGTGTGGGGATGGGCAGCCTGGGCAGGCAGGGGTGGTGCTGAAGCCCCGGCTCGAGAGACAGGATGTTTGCTTGGACTCCACCCCCCCAGCGCCCCCACCCTCACCGCCTGTTCCCCAGGTTAGCAGAAGAGTCAGTCCCTTGAGGCCCACCTCTCCCCGGCCCCTCACCTGTCCCCTCGGGAGGGCCCCTCTGCCAGCTGAGACCCAGGGTGTGCCTACCGACCCTGACTGGGAGCAGCAGGCAGAAAGGGGGTGCCTGAGCCTTCCAGCTGGGAAACTCATTCACACCCTCACGGGGCCCCTCCTCACTCACCGTGCGGGGAGCCAAGAGCGCGGCGGCTTCTCTCAGCTTGTCAGGGAGACAGGGAGGTGCTGGCACGGGTTTGGCACCTACCGGGAGGCCCGGGATGCATGAACAGCTGCGCGAACAGCACGCGCACCCACGGCGCACGTCTCCCCGAGACAAGCGCAGAACACAAAGGACTGGCTCGGGCTAGAAAACCTGTGCTTCAGCTGCGTGCATCAGAGCTGCACCCCAGAACCATACAGCCAGTTCCCAAGCCCTGGTGCAGAGATGCAGGACGCGCACACGCAGGGGGTGACCGAAGCCGTAAAGGATCAACAGACCAAAATATAAGCTGATGGGATTACGGGGAGCTGAAAGCCATTCTCAGTTACCTCCAGCAAATGCCCAGGCCCAAGGCAGCGTCCTGAGCCTGAGCGCATCTGGGGTCCCCACTTTTATTTTAAAGATTTACTTATTTATGCACACAAGAACTGGTCAGAGGTGTGGGGGGTGAGAGGACCCACCAGAGACAGAGTGGGGAGCAGAACAGGCAGATCAACTGAAGCACACCGCTGAGGGGAGCAGCGGGCGAGGCAGGAGAGGTCTGCTGCGCCATGTGGGTCCCCTCCCTGGCGGGGGATCGAACTCGTGCTGCAGTGGCTGCTGTTTTGCTTCACAGTGCGTTGCTTAACCCACTGCGCCACCAGGGAGGCCCTTGGGGTCCCCACTTCTGACATGGCCCCCAAATCATGACGGCATTTGTTTTCACTCTCAGCAGAAGGGAAATCAGGAAGGATAATCTGTGTAAAGCGGCATCCAGATGTGGGTTGTGGATTACCTGGGGCCTGGCTCCCCGTGGCACGGCCCCCCGCTGTGAACACGCCTGCAAAGCAGCAGGCGGGCGGGGCAGCGGTGTGGACACAGCCTGCGGGCAGCGCGAGGGGCCGTGGCCAGGGCCCTCAGGTGTGTCCCGAGCCAGTGCAGGGGCTCACCTGCCGACCAGGCCGCGGCGCCCTTCCCTGAGGTGGTTGCCCTCCCCAGACGTGTAACTGGAATCCTGAAGCCGCTGAGACAGCAGCCAGCTGAGGCCGAGGCAGCGGAAGTGGCCAGGATACTAGCAGGTGCCGCAGCCGCGCTCCCGGCTCAGGCCGGGAGCTGTTCTGACCGCGGTTCTGAAATCTGGACTCAAAGGGCAGTCTAACCCCATCTCCAGCAATGACCCGGAAGGAAGGGGGCACGCTGTGACCCCGCTCTCAGTCCACCTACTACACTGCCCTGCTCTGCACCGTGGGGTTCAGACCCTGCCCCCGCCGGGTGTTCGGAGTCACGAGAACACAGATAATGCTCCCTGGTGCTTCCCTCCTGTAATCACCAGAAGATGTTAGCACAAGCTGGTTATTTGTGCACACTTTTAAGTTTAAAATTATGCTGTTTTCATCTATTTACTATTAAAATTTTCATCAAGTGTAGTTGTAACACAATCTTTAGTAACATGACACGCACAAATTCAACCCCCCCTCCAATTAGCAAATGCACATACTGTCCAATTTAGTTCGGATTAATTAGATAAGAACAAGGATGATTGTTAACACGTTCTTAAGTGTCATATTATATCATGTCAGGCTTGGGGATCAAATTACATTATGGTAATTCAATCAAATATTAAGGTTTAAAAACAGTCGAAAGCCGCTGCATCCTGAAGTTGGAAATTCTTATCTCAGGTACTTTGCATGTTTTAAATTTTGTTTCTAAAAGAGAGGACGCTTTCAGGCTGATTTCCATGTACGTCTGTTATAGGTGTGGAGAGTGTTTATTCCCAGGGAATGAAAATCCACTCTAGATATAATTATCGCTTTGTGAGGGCTGGAAACATCTTGATGTGCTATATAAAAACTCCGGTCAAGTGGATCCGATCTGGATCCAGCACCTTCAGGCAAATCGGTGGAATTTATTATTATTATTGCCTTTCCCACGGATGCTATGAAGTTCCATATGTTCCCTGTCTCCACTGATGGTTCATTAAGGACACGCTAAGCAATCGATGGTTAAGGAGAAAAGCAAATTAGAACTACGAGATCAGAACCACGCTGCACATGGCAAGTCCAGCCAGTCAGATGACCCACACCTGAGCTCTAGCTCTCCACCCCTCGGGCTAGGAGGGCCCCATCTGTGTCATACCGAGGGGAAAGGATGGAATAAAGATATTAACTGATTGGTTAAAAACAGAGGGGAAGTCAGACGCCGTTCCCAGCCACTGGAGAAGCCCTGTAGTCTGCGGCTCACAGGCCGGGGATGAGTTTGTTCAGCCTCCCTCGCCTGTGGGGCCGCTGTAACCCTTCGCTCCTGTCTGCTGACAGCACACACTTCTCATTGCTCCAGCGGCTGGGGTCCAGGACCTGGGTGCCTGCACCTTCTTCTGGGCTGTGGACCAGCCCCTCTCACTGTGTGGAGCGGAAAGCCAGCCCTGGCGTGTCTTTCACGATAGCCGAGTCCCACTGCCCGGGCCTTGCCTTCAGACCTGCCGGCCGGTGTCTGCTTCCCAGCCATCAGCGGGAGCATCAGGTCTCTGTAGGGGCAGGCGGGCACGGGGCAGGCTCTCCATGATCCGGACAGATGGGTCAAGGAGTTCTGGAGCCCTCGGTGGCCTTTTCAGGCTTTTATTACTCCCTCTGCATCAGAGGGACACGGCAGGCGGGGGACGGGGACCAGGAGGCTGGCCCCCGCGAAGCCTCACTTTCTCTGGGCTCTCTCCTGCTGCTGCTTCTCTGCTGCCGCTGAGCTTCTCTGCTCTTACTCGTGCGACCCGTGCCGCCGTCCTTACGTGCCCCATGTCCCAGCCCAGGCGCGCCCACCTGCGCATGCCCACGCCCACAGCAGGTGCCATCGGCCCGCGTGCAGGACGCAGGGTCTATCATCGATGTTAATGGCGGGAGGGCGGAAAACCCTGATAGTTTCCACTCCCCCTACAGTTCCCAACACCCAGACTTCGGGGAGCACAAGCATTCGGGGCATGGCAGGCCCCGCTCGTGAGCACGAACGCGGAGATGGGAGTGACCTCCAAACGTGGGCTGGCCCGGCAGCGGCAGTGGCACCTGGGAGCCTGCAAAACCGCACAGTGTGGGCGACACACCTGCCTCCTGCCCAAACCTGTGGGTGGGGCCTGTGTCCAAAAAACCCGCCGGAGGACGCTGGTGAGACTCTCACTGGCCTGCCCACGAGCCTCGTGCGGCCCTGACAGGGTAACAAGATGACAGGGTCGGTGTCCACCCCTCCAGGAGCGCTCCTGGCACTTCCCCTAAAGAGCGCAATGCCCAGTGGACGCCGATCCCGGTAGGGAGTCTCAGACGAAGATGGCCAGGCGGACGTGCCCAAGACCGGGGCCACCCCCTTCGACGCAGTGGCCTGCTGGTTCAAGGCCCAGCGGCGTAGGAAAAGCAGGCTGCAGGCAGGCTCCAGCTCGGTGTGTGTCGGCACGCAGCGTCTGCCGGCCAGCTGTCCCGGGACACGCCCGCCCCCAGCACGCCAGGCTAGCCTCCCTGGGTCGAGCGCCACTTTGGTGTTCTCAAGGCCGCAGGCTGCTCCGGGAGTCATGGCGCGGCGTTGGCATTGACCACGGGCTCACCAGTAGCTGGGCAGGCGGTCGTCCTGCTGGACTGATGGCAAAGACCGGACACCGACGGGCAGCGACGCCCTGCCCAGAAGCAGCAGGCCCCGCGGCCCTCCCGCCCCTCTCCGCCCCGACACAGCGCTGGTAACGCTCCCGTCAGACTGACACGGACCGAGAACAGACACGTCGGAGCTTTACGGCCGCTGGTGCCAAGAGATGAGTCTTGTTTTTTTCTCCTTTTGAGATTTTATAGCATTTGCCTTTATAACCAGGAAACTAGCAGTTAAGAAAGAAAAGGGATGGATCTGTGCACTTCTCTGTAAGCAGGTTTTACTTTAGTAACGTTTATCCAAGAGGAAAGAGTAATGGCAAGGGGCTGGCTCCAGCGCACCAGGTCTGGCCCACCTGCTGAGCAGCAGCGCTAGCTCCTGGGGGCGGGGGCATGCCCTCCAGGCTCCCCTGGGGGTTCTGGGCCCCCCGACTCGCTGTGTCCCTCTGGGGTGAGGAAATGAGTGCGGCCCCCGCGGGTTAGTGGAAGACAGCGGCAGGGCCAGAGGGAGTGCCCGAGACCGTGTGCCCGCCACCCGCCTGCAGCATCATAGCTGTGACCCTTGCACCTGAATCCTCCCGCCCCGAGGGCCCTGAGGGCCTTCACCTCAGGCGGGGACAGACAGACAAACTGCAGCCCCCGCCCACCCCGCGCACAGGGAAGCGAGCAGAGCCATATGGCCTGCATTCAAACGCTGTGCCCAGCAGGGTCGCCCGCCACTTCCTGGTCCACGGGGTCTTCTGGAGAGAAAAGGCAGACGGGGGCGGGCAGGCAGCAGGGTCAAGTCCCCTCCCGGCCCTGACTCACAAGCGCAGCGACGCGGCGAGGAGACACAGCCAGCTGGGGCAGCGCAGTGCCCGGGAGCCGCGGCGGGCAGGCCTGGCCAGCTCCGGTCACACTGGCGTCGCGTCAGGCGGGTGGCGGTGCCTGGGGAACCTCCCGTCTGCACAGAGGGCATAAGAGAGCCGCGGTGGTCTCCTGGCCTGGCTACCAGCAGAGGCCCCCAGGCTTCACCCCTCCTGTGCACGAGGCGCTGACGGACCAGCCCCACAGCCTCCCCCGCAGACTTCTAAGCTCTACGAGCGACCAGGCGTCCGCGCCCCCAAGGGCTCCATCAGCGGTCAGAGGAGCGCACAGGGTAGGTCAGGGAGCCCATGGCCCTTCGGGGCGGGAAGCTCTTCGGCATTCAGGACAGCACAGGGCCGCGCGGCCCCGGGAAGCAGGGAGCTCTGACGTGAAGCTCCAGCTCCCCGGCTCAGGAACTGCAGGGAAAGCCACTCCAGGTCCCCGGCCTCCTCTGCTCACCCACGAGTCAAAGTCGCTGCAAGTCACACAGTGCGTCCGAGCCGCTGCCCTTAGTCTAACCTCATTCTTGCTGCTGCTGCTTCAGCTGCTGGGCGGGCGGTCACGGGTCACTCTGCCCGGAGCACCCGTCCTGCCGGTGCTCAGCCAACGCCACGGCCGCCTGAAACACACCCACGAGGAGAAGCCACGGGTGCTTGCAGAGGCAGCCCACACCCTGCCCGGTTCTCACAACCCAGAGCAGCCCCAGGCGGAGATGGCTCCTGCTTCTTCAGGAAGCTTTCCATCTTACACACACACGCACACACGCACACGCGCACACACGCACGCTCTTCCATCAGTGCTCCGGAGGAGTCCAAGGGAGGCTGGGGCAAGGCTGAGGAGTTGCAGCTGCCCAGCTGCAGCTGAAACCAGCTCAGAGCAGCCCACACAAAGCAAACACAACGAACAAGCGAAGCAGCCGGCAGCCGCACAGCCAGCGGTGGCGTGGAGACAGTGCTTCCCAGGCCCGGCCCCTGCGTCCCGTGGCTGCTGAGACCAGGCCTGGGCAGCCGGCCAGAGCGGGAGGGTGCGGGGTCACGTGCGCCAGAGCGGCCCGGACGGAGGAGTCTTGTGTCCGGGGACTGCCCGCCACCCCCCTTCGGGATCCAAGGCTGCTTACGCTGGCAGCGTGCTGAGGCCCGAGCCGCAGAAGCTGGGAGAGCTACGTGGGGACGCCCAGGCCAGAGCAAAGAGGTGGACAGCCGGTGGCATTCTGTCCTGTCCCCTCGCAGGTCAGCGGCCCCGTGCTGGGGTTCCTCGCTCCCCGCGGGGAGATGGCGCATCAGCCCAGCGTGTGAAGGTGTGTGAAGGTGGGGCGGCCAGGGGCAGGGTCGGGCTGAGACTCGGCCAGCCGAGGCAAGACCTGGGGACCCAAACGGCCCATTGTGAGAGGGAGCGGCCAGCGCTGCCTTCCCCGAGATGCGCATCTCAGTTCTGCTGAGGCCAGAACTCCCGATGTCGGCCTCTCACCCGCTCTGGGGCTCACAGAAGTCACCTTTCTCCCCTCCCCCCACCTGCTGTTCTTTCTCCCTGTGGGTGTGGCCAGCATGAAATGAGGAAACCGGGATTTGAGGGTCACCGGACTGTCCATTTCTCAGCTCTGCACCCTGCCCTGTGGAGACGCCCCCAGCTGGCGCTGCAGCAGCACCTGTCAACGTTCTATCTGTTTGTGAGCGTCCTCGAAGCCCTTCCAGGGGACACCAGGTCACACTGGACTCTCCCCGAGACTCCCAGAGTGCTGGGGGCCGGAGAGCCGCTAGCGTCCTCCCTCCGGGCCCCCTGCGGCCAGTAGTCGGCCCCGGGGGCGCCTGCTCTGTCCGCTGGCCCCGAGCACATGGCTCCAGAGGGAAAGCGCCTCTTCTTCTCGCCCCGGCGCTCGCCACGGTGGTCACTGTGCAGGAAAAGGCGGGCGGGAGCAGGGGAGCGGGAGCAGGGGAGCGGGAACAGGGCAGCTCACCAGTCACTGCCCACCTGCCAGGCCCTGTGCGAGGGGCTCCTGCCGTGACCGGGCCAGTCCCCACGGCCCCACGCGCGGCCAGCACTAGCTAACTGTCCAGCTCAGCCACGTCCTTTGCCAACGACCACACAACTGGAGAGCGAGCGAAGGCCCTGAGGCCTGGCTCCTAAGTTCTCCCTCCAACCCAGTGGCCTGTGCCAGGGGCACCGCATGAGGAACCAGACAAGCCTGGGGGGGAGCCGGGCGGCAGACAAGGGAGCAGGCAGAGGGGCGTGAGCCAGCAGAGTGTCTTCGCCTCCGCTGAGCGGTCCTCGGCCTGTTCTGTCTGTCCCCAAGACGCCAGCCTCCGGGCAGACCCGGCTGACGCCACCAGCCCGCTGGGAACAAAGCGTCCTTGCTCTCACAGCCCAGCTGTGACATTTTACGGTGTTGTGCACGGGCTCCAAGGTTCGGGAACACAGAGGAGCCTTGGGATGTGTCAGCGAGGGCTTTCCCAGCTGACTGCAGGGCGCCCAGCCCTGGCCCCGGCCGCTCCCGCACCGGCCCTCGGCGTGGTCCAGCAGCACAGCATCGCTGTCTTTCGCTGCATCTCCGTGAACCTTGCTTCGCCCAGCCTGCATGTCCCGGGCCCGGCTGGGAGGGCCGAGTGAGGAGAGTGCAGGCCGCTGCTGCGGGCACAGGAGGGGTCAGGGCCCGGGGGTGCCAGGCAAAGCTGTCCGAGTCCCGGCGCCCAGCCCAGGGGGCTTCCTGCTGCGTCCTAAGATGCCCGGACAGGCTGTGCTGGGGGGCCGCAGTCCGGGAATGGGGGGGACTACACCCCGAGGTGCCAGCGCTCTGCACTCAGGTGGGCGTGGACGGTGCCGCACGATGGGCACGGGCAGGTCTGCGGGTGGCGGGACTCAGTTTTAGCCGCGCACAGCCAGATGCTGACTCCTACTGAGGGGCCGCGCTGACCCGAACCAGACAGGAAACGGTTCTCACCACAGGAACCAGGGAAGCTGAGAGGCGGGGACGCGAAATGACACAACGGGTCTGGCACAGGAGCTACAGAAGCAGAAACCCCGCACTAGGTAAACTGAACAGTTCATAACCGAGGCTGAAGTCCTAGCCACTGCAGCGCCGGCTCACACAGGAAAGCAAAGTCCCAGATACTGCAATACTCCAGCGTGGAATTTCTTGGGGTATGTGGGAAAAATCAGCCAATTTGGAACCCAGCGAGAGAATGAACGTGTGGGCTGGACATGAGTCAGCTGTGACCCGGCGGGGGGCTGAGAAGGTGTATCCCGAACCCGCTGTGGGGTGTCTGGGGGACCTGCCTGGGGGGCCCCAAATCGTTCTTTCTTGTTGGACTCAGTTCGCCTCAGGAAAAGTTAAGGGACTTTTCCACATGCAGACAGACAAGCACCTGGGCGCGGGCTCCCTCCAGAATGACCGACCAGACCCGCAGGTCAGCCCTCCTCCCCCTTTATTACAGCACCAAGTCACTCTTCATAAAGCTGGAGGCGCCGAGCTGGAGAAGCAGGCCAGCAGCAGACACCTCCGTTCAGCGTTAAACCTATTGGGGGAGATGGCCTCCCACCTCCAGGAAGGGGACACCAGCACGAGGTGATGGAAATGTTGCTGATGTACACCTGTGGCCCGGGGGCGGGGGGAGGGGGGTCATGGGGACCGTCCCCTTTTAAATTCCCATTTTCTTTCAGTATCTGCAGGGCAAGTGCATTGGCCAGGATTTCTGCGCCAAGGGCCTCTGCGGCCATCACCTGTGGCTTTGAGTGCCCTGATGCAGGCAGCGCTTGGAGTGTGGGCCCCGGCACACACGTCCAGGAGTGGACCCCTGGAGTGTGATGGTGCGGGCACGTGCAGAGTGCACACCTGAGCCTGGAGGTCAGAGCCATCAGGGCAGCGTGACTTAGACGGGACGAGCTGCGTGAACGCAGAGTGGCAAGACCACGGGACAGCGCCTCGCGGGCCCAGAGAGAGTGTGAAGATTCGTGCAGGGCTGGGAGGCTCAGCTGCCTGCCTGATGCCAGCCAGCGCCCGCCAGCTCCTGCCTGGCCCATGCCAGCCTCCCTGCCTGGGTGCCTGTGGACCTGGTTCCCCGAGACAGCACCGAAGCCTGAGAAATCCAGAGGATTCCGGGACTCTCTTGTACCGTCTGCCCGAATCCATAGTGAACCAGCCCGGCGTGCGTATCAGAATGACAGGCAAAGCCGTGGCCTCCCTGGTGGCGCAAGGGGTTAAGCACTCCACTATGAAGCTACCCGCGGCCACGGCGGCACGAGTTAGATCCCAGCCAGGGAGGGGACCCACAGGGCGCAGCAGACCTCTCCTGCTGTGCCCGCTGCTCCCTCAGCAGTGTGTTTCAGTGGATCTGCCTGTTCTGATTCCCGCTCTGTCTCTGGTGACTCCTCTCAGCCCCAGCTCTGGCCTCCGCCCCAGTTCTTGTATGCACAAATAAATAAATCTTTTTTAAAAAAAAAAAAAGGTAGAGCCGTGCAGGCAAACAGAACTGGGTCCAGCGGTTCCGGTCAGCGGAGGGGGCAGGGGCAGATGACCCGGGCCAAGGAGACGCAGCAGCAGCTGTAGAGCGTGGTGTCAGCTGAGACTCAGCATCAGAGCCCAGGCTTCCCTCGCAGAACCTGGAGTCCCGGCGACACCCAGCCTCATCTCACCCTTCAGTACCAGGGCCCCAGACAAGGAAGCTTCTTGCTGGGACATCAACCCGTGCAGGAACCCAGAAGTGCCCGCTGGGAAGCGAGGAGCGAGGGACTTCGGAATCCAACCCAGCCCTGCCTTCCTGAGAGGTCCCCTTCGAGAGGCTGGTGCCCACTCCCGAGCCCCCTCCCCTTCATGCAATGGGGATAAAACGTCCAGCCCGAGGGCGTGATAAGCAATGACGCTAGCAGAGGCCCTGACATGGTGGGAGTCTCTGGGGTCAGAGAAAAGTGATGCGGCTTTTCTGCCCTCCCGCCACTGGTGTGATGGTGGACTCGTGAGGTCCTGCACACAGGCCTGAGTGGGCATGCGCAGGTGGGCGCACCTGGGCTGGGACACGGGGCCTATCAGGGCAGCGTCATGAGGACGCCAGCAGAAGAGCAGCGGAGAGAGAAGAAGAAAGGCCAGAGAGCCTAGAGAGTGAGATGCACCGGGGGCTAGGAGCCTGCCCGCCTCCTGGCCCCCTGCCCCCTGCCTGCCCGTGCACCTGGTTGCCGCTGATACAACGGCAACCTTGGCCCTTTTCTGTTCTGTGGACAGGAGCATAAGGCGGACACCTGGGGTGTCTGTTGGAGCAAGGGCCTCCACTTTGAGGGCGACTCGCCTGCCGCCCGCCTGCAGGGCACTGGCATTTACAGCGCCCCGTGGACACCGCTGCGCCTCTCCGAACCCTCTGTCAGGGAGCATTGTCCTCACACCGGGGAGACTGCGCAGCTGGACTCTCCGTGCCCTGGTCTTCAGGCCCCTAACCCAGCGCCCTTTGCCCTCCCCACACCGCGTGGTCATCCTCTCGACATGTATTTCCTGGCAGCGTCACGAGACTCGGTGTGGCCCCAGGCACTGGCCGCCGACTCCTCTCGTTCTGGGCAGCCCTGACCTTCGCTAGTCACCGCCTCCTTCAGTCCCTACGGCTGGCGGGGCCTCCCCAGGGCCGTGGCCAGAGCCGGAGCCCCTTGGCATCAGCAGCGCCAGCAGAGTTAGCCGCCCACACGCGGAGAACGGCCGAGAAGCAGGACAGGAGAGAGATGGTCTGCGGCCTGGGGCATCTCGGCGCGAGGCAGGCACGCCGGGCGAGAAGCACAGTGGAGGGAGGAGAGCACAGCAGAGCGGTGGTTCTCGGGGCTGGGCACCAGAACCACCCCGGGCCTTCAGGCACCCCAGTGTCTAGACCCGCTCTGAGGCCACGACTCCTCTGGCCGCGAACAGGTCCCCGCACCGGCAGATCTCACGCGCTTCCCCGGTGGGGCTGGCGTGGCGCCAGGGTGGGGGAGCCGAGCCCCGTCGTGCCTGCTGGCTCGGCTTCCGCGCTTCAGTGAGCCCCCAGGTGAGTCCCGCACACGCCGGCTGGGAAAGGGCCGACGCCTTCGTGTCGGTGCCCGCAGGAGGGGGTGCCTGCCCAGCTGGGGGGTGCAGCCTGCCTGCCTCCTGCCAGGCGTTGCCTGCCCTGGGAGCAGAGCAGGGGCACAGGGGGGCGGGAGTCCCGAAGCCAAGCTCCGCTTCTGTGGCTTCCAGAGCTGCACCTGGGCCTTGTTGGAGGCTACAAGAGCGCTGGGGTTCCCCACGCCCCTCTAGAGGCCGGGAGGCGGCCTGGCAGCCAGGCCCTGTCACCGTACAAGTGACAGCCCTCTCCCTCGCAGAGCGCCTCGCCACAGAGGAGGCGAGCTCAGGACAGCGTGACCTCAGCCCGGCCAGCGCGCTGCGCGTGAAGGCGGCTCTGTCCGGCCGGCGTGGAGGTGGCTGGCACGGCGCAGTGACGCAGCAGGGACCCTCTGGAGCAGCCAGACAGAGACACACACATCGTCGGGCCTCCTTTCACCCACCCCGCTCCGATCCCTGCTCCCACATCCATCTTTGTTTCCGGCCGGCACTGCCCATGCATGACGGCCTCTGCGCTCCCGTGGGCCAGCACGACAGCTCCCCTCGCCGCTGCCCACGGCGCCAGGCACGGAGCCCTGCAGCGCCCGGCAGGTGCGCCGCATCCCTCGCGCTCTGGCATACACAGACACAGCCGTGCCCGCCAGGGATCGAACTTGCGCTGCTGTGCTGCGGATGCTTCACAGTGCGGCGCCCAACCCACTATGCGACCAGGGAGGCCACTTTCTGACATTTTTAAGCAATTGCTTCCCTTTGCACCTCTCCCAGCCTCTCACGCCCCCGCCCTGGACCGCGGTCCCCACAGCAAACGGGGCATAAACGCAGCTGGGGCTGGAAGGGGAGATGGGTCAGACCCGAACTTTACTGTGCTGGATGGAGCCCCCCAGCACTGGAAACAGGAGCACCCCATCCGGTTGCCACTCCACCCCACCCCAGCACCAGGGCCACACACTCTGCTGCTCCATTCAGGCTTCAAAAAGTCTCAGGTCAGGTCTCCGGGATCCCGGCCAGATCTCAGGCGGCCTCTCTCTGCCCTTGGAAGGGAGACTGCAGGGCAGCGGCATGCCCGTCCTCCCGGCAGTAAGGAGGCCAGCGCCCGCTGCAGACCAGCACGGGCTCCTCCAGCCCCCGCCAAACTCGCCTCCACGCAAAGGCCCACTCTGAGTTAGGGAGGGGCCAGCAGGGGCCAGCGACAAAGGCTGAGGCCCCTGGCCGCTGAGCTGTGCGCAGTCCAGTCCAGCAGCGCTGGCCACATGCGGCTGCTTACACTGACTTAAGAATTACATTCTCGGGCACACTAGTCATGTTCTGAGCTCCCCTTAGCCACACAGCCGGCAGCCACTGTGCAGACACAGAACATTCTCCTTGTCACAGAAAGTCCCACAGAACAGCACTCACGCTGAGCGCTTAGTTTTCATTTGAAGTCATCAGCGTCTCTTCCGGGAGCTTCTGTTGCTCTCTCTGTGTTGACTGGAGGTTTTAGGGCGCAGAGATGCTGAGCAGGAGTGCGCATTTCCCGATAAAAGAAGCAATATGCCAGGAGCCTCACGCAGAACTCGCCATTGCAAAATGGGTCATTTTACCATGCACTCGTGCACACGCATGGTCTCCCCTTCTTAAGCGGGCCGTTACTAGTTTCTCCAAACCACATTTCTGCTTTCATCACAAGAACTGTGAAGCCGGATGCGGACAACCAGCCTGAAGCCAGAAAACCCACAAGCAACACAGAGTATTCGCCAAAACCGTTTCCCACACCCCTTCGGTGGCTCTGAGCTTCACTTTCTGACCTGGCGTCACTGGGGAAAACGACCTTCCAGACGGCGGATCAGCACCCTGGACAGCACAGCTCCCTCCCAGAGTCCAGAAAGGCCCACACTCCCCAGGGGGCCCCCGTTAGAAGGAACATTCTCCAGACACCACTAGGTGTGTGTGAAGGGGTCTCCCGTCCCTTCTAACACCACGACCTCATCCTCCAGCCATGAGCAAGGCCCGCTCACTAAGAAACTTAAACGCTCCTCACCAACTCCAAGAAAAAGTCCAACACCTCAGCCGGATCGAGACCTCTGTGAGCGGCCCTCCCAGGTGCCTCCAGTTGCACCTTCCACTGCTGCAGCCTGGCCAAGGCCTCGCCTTTCTGCCCGCCTCCAGACTTCTGTACGCTCCCTGCCCCCAGGACAGAGGTGCCTCACCTTTACCTACCCAAATCTTCCTCATCTCAGAGACGGAAACCAGCCCTGCTCTTTAAAACCTTCCCATAGCACTTCAGTCTACACCCATGCCCTCCCTTCTCTGCCCTCCCTGTGCCTTTGCAGTTCAGGCCATGCTCTAGGGACGTAATTATGCATCCTGTAATAGGACCGCAGGTTCAAAAGCCGCTTTGAAGGCAGGTTCACAGCATGCGGGAGAGAAGCTGCCAGCGGTAGCCTGGGGTGGCGCCGAGCAAGGCACGTTACCCCCGAGTCTCAGCTTCTTGATCAGTAAAATAATGATTGTGGCCTGAACCATCAGTAAGAGTCCAAGTCAGGAATTCGCTCAAAACGAGTTCCACCCGGAGGTTTCAAAGACTAACGACGATGCAACAAGTACCACGGCACACAACTGAGCCGCAGCCCAGGCTGGGGCCGGCCAGCGGGCACTGGGCCCGTGGTGAGCCAAGCAGGCTTCAGTTCCACCCGTGTGTGCTTGTCAGAGGGGACCCAGCTTCCGTCCTCCCGCGTCAGCAAAGAAAAACTGCCTGTGCCTCAGAGGCATTTCCTCCAAAAAGAACATATCCCCTCCAAGATGGGGACTGTGACAGTGACATGAGAATGAAGTCTCCGGTATAAACACCCGTGGAGAGGGCCACCAACGACTAACAGCAGGAGATTAGCAAGAGATTAACTTCATACTAGCTACGCCTCACCGGACAGACTAGGGGAAAACAACGCATAATCTTTGGTGGTGCCCCCAAATAAAAAGTCTAGCTAGTCTCGAAGTTCCAAAGGGGAGGGAGAACTGCCTTAAAATCTCTGTTCAATGTCACAGGTCCTGTCCAAATGACTGACAGAATCCTATTCTCGAAGCACTCAATATATGGTTGACACACAACAGGACACAGGAAGACTATGTAGGAACACACCTCGTGCAGAAACACCCGTTCTTGGAGAAAGCGAGACCCAGATAGGCTGACGAACTTTTGTATTGCGAATAAAGATAAGCTAGAACCAGAATCCAGTTGGAATCATTTTATTTACACAAGCAGTGCATGTGCACATGCACCCACACTCAGAATCCTTAGTAACAAAAGAGGTAAGTTATGAAACGTACTGACCCTGGAGCTGGAAGATTCTACTTGCAAAAACTGCTACTGCCAAAGCACACTGGCCCACGGCCGTGGAAAGGGAGGGAACGCCCATGCTCAGGAAGTCCTTGGAACTGCCCTGCAGGCCATTCGCTCTCATCCCACAGTCACAAGATGTGAGAACAAAACTTAGCATCTAATCAATCCTCCCCTAGACGGAATCCAGGAGAATGAACTCAGCACAAAAATCAGAACTCCCCTGTCCTAGACCCTACCCCAGGCTGGAGAAAGGAGCCAGGACCCAGCGCCAGCAGGTCTCAGAGCACAAAGGCCGGGCAGTTAGTGTCCGCTACGATTACACATCAGCACACAACTCCAGACACAGCCCCCTCCACGGAACTGCCAGCACCTAGCACCCAAGCCATGCCACGCACTCGTCACGACTCAAAGATCCCTTGTGCATTCCAGCCTTTCCACGCACAGCTTCGATGAAATCTTCAAGTCCTGTTATCAAGACCAACGCCAAGTATCTCCTCCTGCAAGAGACCTTTCTAGATCACCCAAGCCCAAGGCAGCCTCCCACCCACCCTCTAGGATTTACTCTAGTCTCAGCGAATGTCTCCTACACTTGAACATTCAGCTCTTAGCTCCTCGAGGGTGCGGATGGGGCTCGCTGCCCAGAAGGTGGTGTGGAACCCCTCGCCCACAAGCATGTCTGATACTTGCCTGCCGATGACAGCAACAGGACAAGAACTTCTCGGGAGGCTCGTTGGCCACCGAGGACACAGTGAGGTGCAAAGTCGAGCAGAAGGGTGAGGTGGGGTAGGCAGACGCAGCCCCAGAAGGAGCCCCAGGTAGCCAGCCATGCTCACAGCCTCCCTTCCAGCCCTTGTCAGCAGCTTCCCCCAGGACTGACTGGGGAATCCTCCTCCGACCCTGAGCCATCCCAGGCTGTTTATCTCCTTAACTCTGTTTATAGTGATCCTGGTAAGAGGTTCTGAAGCCCTCCAAGCCCCTCTCTAATTAAATTCATTAGAACAGATTGGGGCTTTCTTTCTGCATCTCAGAAAAATTAACAACACGATTAGCATCATAATGACAGGGAGAGGGGCTGCCAGGGAGGCCTTTCTGGAGGGGCTGGCCCAGCCTGGGAGGGGAAGAGTGAGGAGGAGCAGGTGAGGGATGGGAAGGCAGATGCTCAGGCAGCTGCTTCCCGAGGAGGGAGTGTAGGAGCTGGGAGGGGGTGACCCCACCAGCCCCCGGCACTCCAACTTTTCAGGACATTCATTTGGGGGAGGGAGGCAGGACAAGAAATTAATCAGTGCCACAGATTCCAGCAACACGGGCTTTGGGGACAAGAGGCTTCCAGCAATCTCTAGTTTTACAGAGAGAAGCACATTTAAGTTCTACGAACGACAGACCGGAAGTGAAGCAAAAGTCCCTCTGCTTCTTGGTGTCCTTTTCCTGTAAGACCTTCCTGCAGGGACCCGAGCAAGGGATGAGATAGGTCATTTCTTTTCCAGAGAACCTAACCCCACCAAGCTCTTGTTTATACACCTGGTGGGGTCCTTCATCTAGAATACCCTTTTCTTTGCCATCAAGATTCTATCATTGGGCCTCCCTGGTGGCGCAGTGGGTCGAGCGCCCCACTGTGAAGCAAACCGCAGCCACTGCAGCATGAGTTCGATCCCTGCTGCCGGCCAGGGAGGGGACCCACAGGGCGCAGCAGACCTCTCCTGCCTCGCTGCTCCCCTCAGCAGTGTGTTTCGGTCAGTCTGCCTGTTCTGCTCCACGCTCTGTCTCTGGTGACGCCTCTCACCCGCCACATCTCTGGCCTGTACCCCAGCTCTTGTGTGCATAAATAAATAAATCTTTAAAAAAAAAGATTCTACCATTTCTTCAAAACTCAGCTACACCCCCAACTCCACTGTGAACAGCAGCTAATGTCCAATAACATTTGCTCTGGTAACACTTAACGAGCCAAGAGCTGTGCCGGGTCCTCGACTACCTTATCACATTTGATCCTTTCCAACATTCATATTATTTTTAAGAATTTTAAACTGAATTATTACTGACATATAACATTATACTAGTTTCAGGCAAACAACATGATTTGCTATTTGAACACTTGCAAAACGACCATCCCAGAAAATCTAGTGACCAATCACCACTGACAATTACAAAATTTTTGTGTGATAGAAACTTTTAAAGTCTAGTTTCTTAGCAACTTTCAAACATCTGCTTCAATAGTATTAACTGTAGTGATTACGCTATTCCGTCCCCATGTAGAATTCAAATTAATGCCCCTATTTTGCAGACAGAGAAACAGCAGCTCCTCAGCTAGTCAGGGGAAGGACCGACATTTGAAAGATCCGTCTAATCTCAAGAGCTGAGCAATTTCTAGCATGCACACGGCCTCTCAGACCCCCACCGCCACCCTGAAGGGCGGGTCCCTCCTCCCTTGAAAGTTTACTGTCTGGAGTCTCAGACCAATGAGACATAAGAACCCACTTGCTTTTATTACTCATTCCTTTATGCATTCCTTCCTTATTTCCCCTATTTTGAAGCAGGAGCCCCGTTTCTGTCTCCTTCAGGACAGAGCAGGTACTAAGAAGACATGCTAACTGGGTACTTTCAACACACTTTCCTGGAGAGCCTGTGAGTGGATTCAGTATGCCAATTCTTCATTTTTCCACCAAGGCAGGGGAAGCTCTTACAACACTTAGCATTGGCTTTGACCTCAAATGAACATAGGTTCAAATTCTAGCTCTGCAACCCACCGCTACACTCCTAAATAACCACCTGTCGAGTCTGTTGCCTTGTCTCACGACTCTAATGAAACTTCCTTCTGTAGGTAACCCTTATGGAGAGGACCCGGAGCATACAGTGGGGGGCCCGGCACCTGCCGAGCCCCCATCGCGAGCCCCCCATCGCGAGCCCCCCATCGCGATGACTGTTATCAGATGAGCCACTTCTACTTTCCCGGCTTGCCTCAAGACCTAAGGGAAGGAGGGCGGCTCAAGGGTTCTCATGCTGGCTGGCGAAATCTGACCAGGTCAGCAAAGCTGCGGAAGTGCCTACTCAAGCTCCAGGATGGCCATTAGCTCCCAGAGTCCTCTCCTGTGGTCCTGGGGACCAGGCCATTGCTGCTACCAGCTGCTTGCGCAGCCAGGCCTGGGCCCGAGCTGGGTGTTAGAGTAAATGCTCAGAACGTGCTATCAAGTCAAAGCTGATATGATCAGACCAGTCCGGTGCAATCATCGCAGTGTCTGGGGCCCCCGGGGGTCCTCAGTCCTTTCATTCAGGGCTCCGTTTAGCCTGCTACAGCATCTCTTACGTGGAATTTTAACTTATTTTCATTTCTGACTCTCCAACTGGACTTATATGCCCAACACCTAGCATAGTTCCTGGGCTCAGGGCACAGTAGTGATGAACCAGGTATGTGGGAAGGATGGGGGCTCCTCCAACAGATGAAGTGGGGTGTCTCTAGCCTCAGGCATTTCCCAGCTCATCAGTGTGTGACCTGTCCTCAAGCACGTAACTTCTAAGGACTCCTGGCTTCTTGCCCTCAACCTCCCCACATCGGGACTTTGTGAATCCACCTGCCTATGATCGCCCCAGGAATCCGGACCCTCCACACATATCATCAGACCTGAGTCTGTACTCCCTTTGCTCTAAGCTTATATCTACGCACCTGCTTGCTACTTCCCCATCAGACTGGAAGCTCCCTGAGGGCAGCCACTGCACTTTTTTCCTCTGACTCACCCTGACATTCTAAGCACATCTACCCACACTTTACTCTCAAAATACAAGGGCTTAGCAGAAAGAAAAAGAAAAATGTCGGATGGCTTCACTTACAGGAGGAATGCAGAGGAGTTGAACAAGAGATCAGAAAAAAAAATTATAATAAATTAAAAACCAAGATCAACAGGCAACCATAATCAGCCATTCTGCAAGAGAGGCGGAGGGAGAGGGGCCAAAACAGGGGCGGGAAGAGCACCAGGGACTGTGGTGACGGAGGTGGGAATTTTACAGGGACTGCACCTGTACTAAAACGAAGTATGATGTCAAGCATATACGAAATAAAATAAAAACACAAGGCTTAGGAGACAGGAACGGGGAAAGTTAAGTAGCCCTGACCCTTCCCTAAGGGCCCCCGCCCATCAGGCTGAAGCAGCACCCAGTCCAGTTCAGCCACAAACAGAACACCCCCTCGCCACCCCCCCAAACCAGGGATCTGGACGCACCTTGCGCCTCACCTTCCCGCCCCTCTTCTTCACAGTCAACCTCAGGGTCAGCCCTGAGCAGCCCTTCGGGATGGCACGCCCCAGCCCTCTCCAGAGGCAGAGAGGTCTACGCCCCTGGAATGAAAGTGCCCCGCCCCACACCCACCCACGCGACTGCTCCAGCTCGACCCCGTCAGTCACCCGTCTAACCAGCGGCTCCTTCCCAGCCCACGGAAGCTGAGCCATGCACGCCGACCCTTCCTATCCCACGGACCCAGCACCCAGGGGGACAGCACATGGCAGCGCTCAATGGAACGAGCAAGCACGAAACCAGCTTTAATCCTCTCTCCTTCAGTCCCTGGAGAAAGAGGACCCTCCTGCACGCCCCCTTCAGATCGGAGAACCCAAGCCCGGAAGTCAGCCGTGTGCCCTGTCCCCCGTGGGCCCGGAAGAACCAGCCCGAGAAACCAGGCTGAGTCCCTGCCGGGAGCTGCTGAGGCTGGCGGGGAGCTGGCTCCCCTTCTGTGTGGCTCCCTTCATCTCGCCAGAGCCTTTGTGATGTCAAACAAGGGGTGAGGGGAGCGCTCGCACACAAAACTGGAAACATGTACATCGGTACCAGAATCCCACTGACCTGAGCCCCAATCAAGCGCTTCCACGTCAGAACCTTAATCCAATCAGCTCTCAAAATCGGCTCCAGGTGATGCCTCCTCCTGGACCAGGAAATGCCAGGAGGTCGCCCCGCCCCCACTCGTGCTGGAGGAGGGAGGCACAAAGCTGAAGGCAGCCAGGCCGCCAGCTGCAGCCCCCCTCGCCTGGCACCGCGAGCCCCATTCAGAGAGGCCGCACATGAACGGGGAGCCCAAACACTCCATCTCCCAAGTGAGGGGGCCTGTGGGGAGGGGCAGGACCCCCGCTCGGCTCTTACCCTCCAGCTGAAGCCTGGGGTGTCAGCTGAGGTACCCAAGGCCGGAATTGGCTGTTTCAGGGGGCGCCACAATCACCCGCTGAGCTAAGAGTCTCTTTCCTCGTTTGTGTCATTCTCTTTCTCTCTCGCACACGCACATGCATGTAAACACTCGGGAGCCAAGGCGGAGAAGTCACTCCCTGGAAGCGTCAGCTCCGCCAAAGGACAGAAGGCACAGGCGTGCTGGCAGACCCCCCCCCCACCCCCGCCCTGGCCCCAGCTCCTCCTGCAGTGCCATTCCTCCAGGCCCACCCCCACAGGTCTCTGCCGCCTTCTCCCGCCCTCTCCCTTGCTCCCACCCTTGCTCCCACCGGAGCCCCCCCCCAGGGGTTCCACTCTCCACACACTCTGTACACACATTCTCCCCAGGCTTCTCCGACTTGAGTCTTGAGCTCAGTGGCTCTGAGGCCATCGGGCACCTGCCCAGCAGGGGTCACAGCCAGTGCCTGGGCCTGGCGGAGATGGGCTGGCGCTAGGCACGGTCCCCAGGGTAGCTGGGACACACCAAGCCCTTGTGCCGGGGCAGACGGGCAGCAAAGGGGCACTGCCAGGCACTCTCCAGCCGAGGGAGAAGGCATCTCTGCCCAACACACGCCGCTGCCAAATGCCACGGGAGGGAACAGGAGCAGGCCTGGCCCGGGCAGGAGAGGGGCTGCCATGGGGCCCGGCTGGTGATTCAGCACTCTGCCCCTTTGGGCCCAGCCCGTGGCCACACTCACTACAGCTGATGCCAAAGTGCTGATCTGGAGACGGAGGAAGGTCCCTTCCTAAAATCCAAAATCCCCCAGGCTTCCGGGGGTCATCATCCAGGCCCGTGCACCCAGGACTCAGACCAAGACCCTGGAAGAAGCTACTCAGCCAACTCCTTGGCACTGCCTCTTCCCCACCCCAGGTTTCCCTGCTCGGCACCTCCTCCTGCGGTCCCCCCTCCATCAGTCCCCCATCCACAGAGGAAACAAGCCTGAACAGCTAGGGGAGGAGGCGGCTGAAGAGGAACCCAAGGGAGACCTGCTAACCCCAACCAGCATCCCTCACCCTCGGGCCATGAACTGCACGGACCATGCAGAAGGGCTGGAACGGATTCTGCAGCTGCGAGTTCCACTAGGCCCTCAGCTCCAGGCCTCCGCAAGCAGGGACGGGCCCGGGCCTGAGGGGCTCAGCCCAGGTCATGTGGCACAAGCAGCACCAGGAAGGACGGTGGAAAAGGTGAGGGAGGCAGCCACAGCCCAAGTAGAGAAGATGGTGTTCTCAGAGGGACTCGGAGCCGGCGCGGGAGCGGAGGCAGCAGCTGGGAAGGCGCCCCGACAGGGTGTGCGGCGGTGCCTGGGGGGTGCGCTTGAGAGCGGACAGGGACGCGGTACGGAGTGGCAGGAGCAGGCTGGGATGAGACCGGAGCGCGCAAGGAGCGGGGCTGATGTGCCAAGCAGGAAAAACAGAAGAAGGGGGGTCACACAAAGTAGGGTGCGAAGGTAAACAGACATAAGGGCTGGGCTCTAGGACGAGGCCAGAGGAGAGGAAGGGGGAAAGGGCGAGGAGGAAGAAAGGGGGAGGGGATGCTGCCGACGAGATGGAAAGGGGCGCGGGTGGGGGGGCAGGGGTTGGGGAGCTGGTGAGGGGGGCAGGGCTTGGGGAGCGGTGGGGAGTAGGGTGGGAGGCGAACAGAACANAGGTGGATTTTTTGGATTTTTATTCTAGCTCGGGCAGGTGGCGGCCGGCGAGCAGGGCCGGGGTGTGGATGTGGGGGAGGGGGCAGGCCGGGGATGGAGACGGGCAGAGGAGGGCGGGAACAAGGGGTGTCGCTCGGTGGCTGCCGGTGACCCCCGCCCCCCAACCCGCTGCCCCGCGTCGGCGCTCGCCTACCTCGGAGAGCTCGGGCCCCGGCCCTGGGCGCAGTCGGCGCTGTCCGCGGCCGGCGCCGCCACTTCCCCCGCGTCCCCTGCAGCGCCTCTCGCCGCCAGCCGCCGCATTAGGGCAGAGACCAGCCCGCGCGCGTCCCCGGCGCCGCGCGCCCCCGCCGCCTGCGTGCGCGCCCCCGCGCCCCGCCCTCCGCGCGCCCGCGGACCTGGACGGAGGCGGAGCCGAGCGGGGGAGCCGCGCGCGGGGTCGGAGCCTGCGGCCCCTCCCGCCCCAGCGACCCCCGCCGCGCGGCCCCCGCCCACTGGCGTCGGGAATGACCCCGACGGCGCCCGCGGAGCACCGCGCCCAGGTGGATGCGCCCAGGCCGGGTCACGTGGCTGTCCGACGCGGCCCCCCACGCGCCCCTCCACCGAGACTGGGACTTCTTAGGGGCAGAATTCTGTCGGGCAGGTTGTCTTCCAGGGAGACTTGCTGGTGGTAGACGCTCCGGGACGTTTGTTGACTGAAGAATCGTTGCATCCCAACATGGGCAAGTGAGACACCTGCTGGGGTGGAGACGCCCCTTTGTAAAGTGGGAGACTGTGCGCCCTGCCGAAAGGGGGTCGGGAGGAGGGCTCTGCCCCAGAGTGGAGAGTGGGCGGAGGAAGGCGAGAGCTGGGAGTCCAGAGATCCAGGGCCCGCCCTTGCTCTGTGACTGACTCTCCGAGACCTTCTCCCCCGGGCTCAGTTTCCTCGACGCCACAGTGGAAAGTTGGATGTTGCGGTCAGGTCCACTCTGGCTACGCAATGGAGAAGGGGTCAGTCCCGGCTGACGTGCACAGGCAGATACCTGAGCGCAGGTGTGACCTGCCACAGTGGAAAGATCTGGAGTGGGATATCATGGAATCAGCCCTGGAAGGATGCGTCGAAGCTTCCCGTCCAGCCCCCATCCTAAAGCACTGGTGCCCTGGGCACCCCGCCCTGCGGGTCCGTTGCAGGCCACATCAGGTCCCTGCTCTGCGCTCAGCGGCCCCTACCCTGGCGCCACTTTCACTGAGCTGTGCCCACCGGCCTCTTTCCCTGTCTCGCCTCCAGCCTGTGGTGCAGGGCAAGCAGGAGTGCGTCCTTCTCCCAGCCCGAGCACATAAGCTCTCTGTAAATGCACACTGGGGAAGGCATACTTTGTTGAGCGTTTCTCTGGCTGTTCACCTCCCCATCTCTAAATAGCATGCTTTATAGCTGTTTTTTGCTTCCGTTTTTGGCTACATGGCCTGAGTCCACTCTTTCACCCCTACCGCCACCTCCCGGGTATCTTTTCTGCCCCCTCCCACCCTTCCAATGTCATATCTAGGATGCCGGTTTTATCACAATCAATAGTTATTATGACTCCTTAAATCCGATTCACAACTGAACTTTTCATTTCCTGCCAACTTTTGTTTTTCCTGCAGTTAATAATTGCCACTTTTTGCTTGCTTGTTCTTTCTGTACAATACTACATTCTCCATCACCTGTGTGCAACCAAGTGTTTAGACCGGTCAGGGAGCCTATCAAATTGACCTTCTAGAATATTCTCTTTGGGAACCTTCCCATGTGTTCCATTTTCCACTGGTCTCTGTGCCTAAGTCACTGCTACTGGCCTCTTCCAGCCCCAGTTTCTCCATCTGTAAAGCAAGGATCCTTATAATGCCTCAGGTTTGTTTTGAGGAAAGATTAAGTAAGTCACGTAGTGTGGTGTTTGTCGTGTAAACTCTCAATGCATGCTACTTTTCTGGGCGAGAAAACCAAGTAACCCACCAAGTAATAATTCAAGGCCCAGGTGTGTCTGACAGCATCTAATTAAAACTACTTAGTTATTTTAGGGTGGGCCCTAAAAACCTTATTTTTACAGTATTAGTATTGTCAGGTTGAAGGAACACAGAATTTGCCAAGAAAGTCCTGACTGACCAGCAGGGAGAACTTGGGTGGATCTGAAACTTATTTTTCTCATCTTTAAAATGGGGCCAAAGTGAGTATGAATGAGATAAGTTACTTTATATGCCAAAATGCTCTTGAGTGAGTTACTGCCCGACAGTCCTTTTTACTCCATTTTTTTTTTTAAAGCTGGGAAAACTGAAGCAAGAAATAGAAACGCACAGTGACTTGGTGGTTGACACTGACCTGAAACTCAAGTCTTACGGCCTTAGAGTAAAGAAATTAAATCTGGGTCAGAGGGGACTGCAGAGCCCTGGGGGACCGAGGTGGAGAAGCAAGTGTTTCCTCGAAGCCTCAGTGTCCCGGAGCTGCAGACCTGTCTGACCGGGGTAGGGGCACACCCTGCTGGCCATGAACTCTGGGGACAAAGTCCAAGCCCCTAGGCGAGGCCATGCTACTGATGCACAGGGCAGAAAGTGGTTGCTTTTTCCTTTCTAGATACTTCCTGACCTTCCTGCTTCCTTCTCTTGTCTCTAGTTTGGGATGAAACTCAGCAGGCATGAACTCTGCTGTGCTGGACCCGAAACTCCATGCACTACTTCCTCTGTCATGCCTGGGAAGTCCCGGATGAATTTCCCAGCCTCATCTCCAGGTCAGGCCACAGGAAAACCCCCAGCGCTGAATCTGTCTGCTGGCGGGAGGGGCGCAGGCTCTGTGGGGTGGCTACCAGGCTGCTCCCTGCCCACCTCCCTCGGCTACTGGAACCTGTGTCCTTCCATGTAACAAGCCACAACTGTGACTTGCTGGTCTCTGGCGAGTTTCCAGCTGGTTTCCTTCCAGCCACCTACTGAACCTGGGGTGGATTTGGGGGTGCCAGAACTCGTTATTGGTGCTGGAAGTGAGCGAGCTCTTGGAGAGTGTGCCCTAACTTTGTAGAAGGTAAGGGGTTGGGCTTTCAGAGCCTCTTCAGAGGTCCCTCTGTCCCATACCCCTGTGGGGACCACTGTGTGGCAGGTGTGGAAGGGGAAGTTCTGGTATTATGTGGAAGGACGAGGGCAGAAGGAGGCCACGCAAACTGAGCAAAGAGGGAGAGCTGAGGATGTAGAAATCCAAGCTGAGTAGCAAGGGGTAAATTTTAGAACGTTCCAGAAATCTATGCCCATCACAATGCAGAAGGAAATGAAAGTGGGTGCAGAGACTTAGCCCATTGGGGGGGCTAGATTTCCCATCGGGCCCAGGAAGCTAGAAACCTCCATCTCTTCTCTTGTCTCTCCCTCAGCATCCTCTGCTCTCCCTGGGGCTCCTGTCTCCGTTTGAGCATGGAATGAAGGGACGGAAGGAGGAGGGGGGAAGGGGACCAAGCGTCTGGCCCTGCGTTACCCTCCATGTGGACAACTCACGATGCGAGACTCGCAGCGGTGTGTGTGGAGACCCCATACTTTCCTCAAGACCCCACATGAAGCACATTCTTAGCGATCGAGGCTTTTCTGCACACCCCGCGCACCCAGGTACTGGCCAAAGGAAAGGAAGGACTGATCCCGTGCCAGCCCGAGAGAGCCTTCACACCTGCTGTCTCACCTCCGGCTTCGGAACTGAAAAGAAATAACCTTGGGGTTCGTGTGTCCCCTGGCACTGAGGGTGAGAGAGCTGAGCTTCTGGGGTCACTTGGAAAACATGCATTCAGGTGCCAGCTCCCAGGTGCAGAGGCCTCCCCAGGTGCGTGGGCTCGGCCTTCTGGCCTTGCAGTGAAATCCTAGTCCTGGCAGACCGGGCAGCGATGGGAGGGGCCGGAGAGGAGGAGAGCTCTGCGCCTGTGGGCAAGGCCTGACCTCTAGGCCCAGTCACAGCCCTGCTCTGGGGGCAGGGCAGAGGGCAGCGCCCCGGATCTGCTCCTACACGAGGCGTAGTACCCCCTCTCAAGTCCCTGCAGTGCTCCTCTGGGGCGGGCCCACCTGCAGAGCGCGTGAGAGAGAGCAGGGTCATGGGAGGGGCCATGCGCAGTGGAAGGCCTCCAGGGGCCGTGATGTAGCGGTGTGAGCAGCCCCTCTCTCCCACCCCAGCCGGCCAACCGCAGGAAGACCAGCCCTTCAAACACTCTCAAAACACACGAAAATGTGGTTTTCAAACGGATCTTCTAAGCTGCTACCTCATAACCCCGTTCACCTGGTCCCCAAGCAAGGGAGTGAACAGCACCCCCCCACTCTCAGTGGGGAATCCTGGTAGTTAGAAAACTCTTGATAAAAGAGCTTTTACTTGTGGTTGTCTCACAGACGTCTTTGTGCAGTGTCGAGAGCGTGTGTGCTGTGACCACAAAGACATCCTCACTGTCGTAACCGACCCGCGAGAACACATTACCCGTCTCTTCTCCAGCCGTCTTGCTCACTTAGTCTTCGTGGTGCCTCCTATTTCAAGTCCTGTGTAAGCATCTCCTGTAAAGTCTCTCCTCTGCCAGCCTCTAGTGGGGCAGCAGGGCTTGTGGCAAATGGTCCCCTCAAAGCCCTGGTCTCCCCACACCTCCCCCACTGTTCTGGAAGGTTCTCTCTCTCCCACCTCCAACCAGCCAACCACAAGAAGACAAACCCTACAAACACTCTCTCAGAGGGAGTCCTGTGTGTGCTCAGGGCTGCCAATAGCTGAAGCTGCTTAAAATTTCCTTAAATTCAGGGGCCTCCCTGGTGGCGCAGTGGGTTAAGCAGTGTGCTATGAAGCAGAACACAGCCACTTACAGCACGAGTTGGATCCCTGCTGCCGGCCAGGAGGGGACCCACAGGGCGCAGCAGACCTCTCCTGCCTCCCCGCTGCTCCCCTCAGCAGTGTGTTTCAGTCAGTCTGCTCCCCGCTCTGTGTCTGGTGAATCCTCTCACCTCCCTGGACTCTGGCCTGTATCCCAGCTTTTGTGTGTATAAATAAATAAATCTTTTAAAAAAATAAAAAAAATTTCCTTAAATTCAAATAAACGAATGGATGGATGAAAGCAGAGCAGGTCTGAGTCTGGATTACTGCCCCATAGGGTGGCCGCCAGCCACGCGTGATTCTCCATTTAAATTAACTTTTATTAGACTCCCTTCCTTTACCCGCTAGCTGCATCCCAAGTGCTCACGAAGCTCACGTGGCCAGTGGCTGCTGTCTTGGGCTACGCAGACGGAAGAACGTTTCCGTCATCACCCTGGACGCCTGCCCTCAGTGCCACCAGGCCGCAGTGCTTCTGCTGAGCTGGCCGCCTCCTGCGTAGGGCACCGTGCTTGCTGCTGGCCAAAGGACCTGCAGCTTCCATCAGCTAAGACAAGCAAGAGATCACCCACGAGGACATGCCAGAGAGTGCCCCCTTGCAGAATAAGCCCAGGCCAAACGAAGGAACGGGTTGTGCTCAGATATTGTCAGCTATGCCGTGACCAAGCCAAAGAAGAACCCGAGTTGTCATCCTGGCCCTGAAGCTAATGCTCTTCTTCTTTCGAAGTGAACATCACTTTGCTAGAATTATTGCCTGGAGAGATAAGCATGCTAGACAGAAGCAGCCATGGCAGCGCGGCTTCCGGAGGACAGGCCCCGGACACGCTCGTCTCATGTGTCAGCCAGGGGAGGTCGCTAATGTGGCCGCCTGGCTCTCCGGGGCTCGAGCTATAACTGTCTCTCCTATTGTTCTCCCTGAACCACCGTGGCGCCCCAGCCACTGCGACATTTCAGCCTCCAGATGATCTTTCCGACGCTGCATCTTGCCCGTAGCAAAGGCACAGACTATCCTCTGTCCAGCCGCTTGTCTCGGTTTTCTGGCAGGAGACGTTTTCTTGCTGCTCGGGTCCTCTGCTTCTCCTGGAGAATCTGATCCCGTTGCCAGGCCCACTGGGCCAAAGCAGCGCTCGTCTGCCGGTGAGGGGGCCTCCATGGGCCTGCCCAGCCGGCGCCAGGCAGAGGCTCCCCCTGCGCCTTGTGGGAACCAGCGTTCCCCATGCTCCAGGCCCCAGGCCCCTCTTTTTGCCATATCCGGACCCTTCCCCCACCACACGCCGTGCAGGTCTTGCTAGCTTCCAGCATCGGCAGGAGCGGGGCTGGGAGCCAGGAGGGAGCAGCTGAGCGTCCCGATCTATGGGCCTGGCCATCCCCAATTAGTTTAGCTTGTTAATGCCAATTTATTAGCACTGAACCCCTGGGAAGTGAGCCGAAGGAGGTTCTGTTTTAAATAAGCATCTATACGCCATAGCTGCACGTGTTTATACCTGCACTCGGCGGAGAAGCTGGGCCCTACGTGGCCGAGCCTCCAGCCTGCTCCGGTGGCAGCCCCGGGAGCGGGGGTCTGACCAGCAGGTGGACACAGGTGCTCTCAACCCAAGGAGGAGCGTGACAGCGCCCACAAGGGGGCAGGCAGAC
Source organism: Galemys pyrenaicus (assembly GCA_019455555.1). Classification (NCBI taxonomy): domain Eukaryota; kingdom Metazoa; phylum Chordata; class Mammalia; order Eulipotyphla; family Talpidae; genus Galemys; species Galemys pyrenaicus. The sequence goes on along the minus strand of JAGFMF010011641.1, from coordinate 3,434,701 downwards.
TCAGCCCTTGTTCATGGATGGCAATAATGCGTCTTTTAAGTAGCGATGGCTTTGTAAACAAATAGTTTACATAGTTAAGTCTTGCTCCCCCTCAGGGCTCCAAATGAACTAAATTGTTGGATCCGAAGTGTTGGAGCTGGGGAGAAAGCTTCTTCCTGCTAGGAAGTTCCTGGCTCAGAAGAGCCCTCATCATTCAGCTCAAAACAAGCAATGCCCACCCGCAGACACAAGCAGACTGAGTGGTTGAACAGCCCTCGTTATGATTGTTCAAAGTCCCTGGAAGAGTTTGTGAGCTCCCTCTGCTTCAGAGGCAAGTACCATTGCCGGGCATCCTGCCTGCCAAGCTGTGGGGAGATATGGGGGTGAGAAGAAGCCCCAGCCTCCCAGAGGGTGTCTCTTGCCTTAGGAGCATGCAGCTTTTTAAAAAAGATTTATTTATTTATGCATACAAGAGCTGGGGTGCAGGCCAGAGGTGCAGGGGTGGATGGGAGGGTAGTAGGGGCAGAGTGGAGAGCAGAACAAGTGGGTCCACCGAAATATACTACTGAGGGGAGCAGTGGGGAGACAGGAGAGGTCTGCTGCGCCATGTGGGTCAGCTCCCTGGCCAGGGATCGAACTCGTGCTGCAGGGGCTGCAGTTTGCTTCATAGTGCGGTGCTTAACCCCTTCCACCAGAGAGCACCCAGCTTTTAAGGATGAACAAAAGCTTCCCCTCTCCCTCCCCCTGCCCAAGGAGGAGGCCTTAGACAGGCATCTGGTGTGGTGTGTGATGGTGTGTGTGTATTGTGTGTTGGGGGGTGCTTCCTCTGGGCAAGGGAAGTGCTGGCAGATACTTAACAACAGGGAAAGAAGCCCTGGTGTGCAGCGTTTCCTGGTTTCTGTGATGCAGATTCTCCCATGTGGTCAATTTCAGGCACTAAGGGGAGGTGGGCTGGGCAGAGACCAGCTCTCCCCTTCACCCAGTATTTCCGCAATAGAAGCAATAGAAGCCAATTACCTCCAGATCCTCGCTAGTAGACAAATGTAGAATAATTAGGGCATCCTGAGCTTTGAATTTCTATTGTTTCTAATATGATTCTTGAATTGTAAGCTTCTATAATTTCATTTTCAATAATGGCTGTTTCATAAAATTACTGGAAATGCAGCCCTTGGCTCCGGCGATGAGCTGCAGCTGCCCGAGTACTGCTGAGTACTAGCGCTCAGCCACACGCTTGTGTCCCTGCTGTGGCCAGGACGGCCGAGAATTTGTTCCATGGCCCCGCCCTCCATGTGCGTGCTGTTTTATTTATTTATGTTTTTTTAAAGATGTATTTATTTATGCACACAAGAACTGCGGTACAGGCCAGAGGTGCAGAGGGTGAGAGGAGTCACCAGAGACAGAGTGGGAGCAGAACAGGCAGATCGACTGAAACATACTGCCGAGGGGAGCAGCAGGCGAGGCAGGAGAGGTCTGCTGTGCCCTGTGGGTCCCCTCCCTGGCCCGCAGCAGGGATCGAACTCGTGCTGCAGTGGCTGCGGTTTGCTTCATAGTGCGTTGCTTAACCCACTGCGCCACCAGGGAGGCCCCGTGCCTGTTTTAAAGAAACGGAAACCAGATGAAACAGGCACTCTCACGCCCATCAGGGCCACGCGCACGCCCCCCACCCCCAGCTGCAGCCACAGTGAATGGCTGGGCCTGTGTCCTTCAGGGGAGACCACTCAGGCTACCAGCAGCTGCCTCTCCCCTGGTGGCGGGGGTCCCAGTGGCTGGTGATAGCTCCTGCAGTACAGAGCCGGGCCCCTGGCCTCAGGGAGGAACCTGGAGTGAGCTACACGCAAATCATCTGTGGGTCAGGCCAAGTTTTGACCTAGGACGTGGCCTGGCTCAGCAACTTCCTTATCCTGCTTCTCGCATTCCCTTTGTCTGAGAGCAGGCCCTCAGAAATGTCACAGGTGGGCCTCCCCGGTGGCGCAAGGGGTTGAATGCTGTGCTGTGAAGCAGCCACAGCCACCGCAGCACGAGTTCCATCCCTGGCCAGGGAGGGACCCACAGGGGGCAGCAGACCTCTCCTGCCTCCCCGCTGCTCCCCTCAGCAGTGTGTTTCAGCAGATCTGCCTGTTCTGCTCCCCGCTCTGTCTGGTGGAGCCTCTCAACCCTGCACCTCTGGTCTGTACCCCAGCTCTTGTGTGCAAAAATAAATCTTTAAAAAAAAGTCACAGTGCCAAACCCCTGTCTCAGGCTCTGCGGCCGGCCAGAAGCAGGAGCTCGACCAAGGACACAGAGACCCTCACGTCCCGCCGTGACACAGGCGAGCTTTGCATCAGCTCTTCCGATTCCCGAGAAAACCTCCTCGCCACCCTCCCTCAGCTGCCACTGTATCTCATGATGACTGTAGCTCGGCGAGTAGAGAAGGAAGCAGGAGCGAGGCCGGGGCCCAGCATTCAAGGCCGGCTGCCCGCCCCTCTTCCCCGCCCCCGCCCACCTCCCAGTCACCCCCTAGTCACCACCCTCACTGCGGCAGCCTGGAGCAGAGCAGCCCAGTCCTCAAACCCCACCTGGCTTTTTTTGGAATTGAAAAAAATAACCTCCTTGGGATTCACGTGCCCACTGGCACATATATTCTTCTCAAGCACATTCTCCAGAATAGACCATATGCCAGGCCATAAAACAAGTCTCAGTTGTGCTCTTGGGCGTTTATGTCAGAGAAATGAAAACTTATATTCACACAAAAACCTGTATGTGGACATCATAGCAGATTTATTTGTAATAGCCCAAAACTCTAGAGCCCAGATGCTCTTCAACAGGTGAATGGTCGAGCACACTATTTTTATCATAACTGCTGAAGTATTCATTTCTGAACACCTCCTACAAATCTCATCACCCAGAGACAGCCCGTGGTGAACATCCTATCCACAACCCAATACAAATAGATATAAGTGCACCTCCAGGCAGCCTCTGCCTGCCCCCCTTCCTCCAGCAGTGATTCTGAAAAGAAGCTGCACCTCCAGAAGGTCATCGCAGTTCCCAGGGACAAGTGGTTGGGGAAGGCTGTGTGGTTTGAAAAGTTCCCCGGGGACTCTCAATGACGCTTTAGGGAATCACTCACAAATATCCTACTACCTAGTGAATCACTGGACACTTCACACAGATGAGGTGATTACACACATACCATCTTGTAAATTTTTTTTAAAAGATTGATTTATTTATGCACACAAGAGCTGGGGTACAGGCCAGAGTCTCAGGAGGTGAGAGGATTCACCAGAGACAGAGTGGGGAGCAGAACAAGCAGATTAAAGCACACTGCTGAGGGGAGCAGCGGGGAGGCAGAAGAGGTCTGCTGTGCCCTGTGGGTCCCCTCCCTAGCGGGGGATCGAACTCGCGCTGCTGTGCCACGGATGCTTCACAGCGCGGCGCTCGACCCGCTGCGTGACCAGGGAGGCCCCATCTTGTAAATTTTTTAAAAAATTCTACATCATTATACCTAACAGCTGCATAATCTACATTTTTTGTTGTGATAGAATTTAAAAACGAATTCATATTGATATTATTTAGATTTTTCCACTAAAAATATAAAATTTTGTGGCGAACATCTGTTTACAGAATTATCACCTTATTAAATTTCTATTCGTGAAGTGTCTAGATCAATAGGTTTGCGCATTTAAAGTTTTGCATCAGGACAAAAATACTTTCTAGGAAGATAATACAGATTGGCATTTCTAGCAATGCTTATTCAAGAAAGATGGGGTGAGTAGATCCCCCTACACCCTGAAATTTTAAAAGTGAGTGAAAGATCCCCAGTGATCTGCCTCTGCTGCGGACTCTGAGAGAGGTGCAGGACGAAGTTCTTTGACCTCTTTGCTTAAGTCACCAGCCCGAGTCTGCCACACCCTTGTCCCTTTCCGCGAGCGAAGCCATTTGCTTCTCTTTGCTGCCCCCTCCTGGTGGAAGAGAGAAGTTCATCATGGGAGGACGAGCAAGCAGCTTGCACCCCCAGACTTCCCATCCTCCGGCCTAAAAGGATGGCGGCTGCACACAGGCCTCTGGGTTTCGGGTCAAAGGGAGTCCCAGCACGGAGGAGGGCTTGGGTGGCCGCAGAAGAACTCAGAGACCTGGATTCTCGCTAGAGCCGCCCTTGGCTTGCTACTGGGCCACTGTATTCCTTCAGTGCTTTCTCAGTGAAAGAAGTCGGTCTCGGCCAGGGTGTTGGCACTGCAGCTGGGGAACCCTCAGTCAGCTGTGGGCTCGACTCGTGAGCTGCGACAAGGTGGTTGTGTTTAGTGGCAAGGACGCACAGGAAACAATGGCAATGTAAGAACGCGCCGCGCATCCCAAGCGCGTGCAGTGTCCAGGACCTCTCAGCGCGGGCAGTCCTGGGTTGCTGGGCGTGCAGTGTATTTTTACCCGGGTTTGAAGGTCACTTCCTCAGAGGGCACCTCGCCCCTCCCGCTGGGGCTTTCTGCTATTCCTGGACAGAAGCCCCGCCATGCAGAAAGCGCTGGTGCGGAGTGATCTTTTCTTCTGCTTTCCCGATCCAGCGCAGCAGCTCTGGGTGACAGGCCGCCCAGACTCCAAGAAGGTCCCGGGGGGACGGGGGTCCCACAAAACAACAGACAGCTCTTGAGGAAGAACTCCCTCAGGGCGGCTCCCTCCAGGGTGCGGGGGCTGGCCGTGCATGGACAGAGGCGCTGTCCTGGCAGAGGGCGCTAGGCGGGAGCCACCGGGCCGCTGGGGGGCACTGGGGCCGCTGGGGCGCCCCCCCCCTCCCGCGCCAGGTGAGGCCCCGCTGGCTGTCACCACCGAGGGGGACAGCAGAGGGCAGTGAGACCCAGACTCTGGGATGGGGAGGGCCCTGGACACGCTAACCCTTCCTCCTCCCTCCCAGCCCCTGGGGGTTCTAGAAAGCTGGAGACGGTTGGAGGGAGCGTTTGTTTAGCTCGTCCCAGGAGCCTCTGATCCTGACTGTGGGTCCGCGCGGGGATGAGGCGCCCAAGCTGCCGCGGGTGCGAGGAGCGGCCACGAGGGGGCAGCAGAACACTGATGCTGGAGACGCAGGGGCGGGCCCAGGCTGGAAACTGGAGCTCAAGCGGCTCCAGGAGGGAAGAGGCAAGGGGCTTCCTGCTTGCTCTCTCCCAGACGCTGCAGGAGTGGGAGACCCAACTTTCAAGACAGGCTCTGGCAAGGGTGTGCTGGCGCTCGCGCGTGCAGCCTTACTTGAATCAATGGTTGCAACGTTAAAGCATTTGCAAGCCAGTTATTCAAGTCATTGTTAAAAACTTATAATTAAATAAATTACATGAAAAACAAAGGTAATAAACCCTAAGAACTCATCGCTTTCTGTTACACCAGCGCTATTACCTGTGTTCTTGAGGTTATTTCCCTTTATTCAGCTGTATGTGGAAGCGCTAGGTAGCAATGCTATATTATTGCACGTTGCTGGGTGCAAGAGACACGGGGAGGATTCACGTGCTGTGGAAATCAACAAGTGCTACAAATCAAGGCTGCTTCTTTGTCTTCTTTTGGCAAGACGGTTGTCAAGCTGTTACCGGCCGGGCACAGCACCTCCTCCTCTCTCTAGCTCTGCCACCTCTTTCCACACCCAGCCAGCTTCTCCCTCCACTGCCGGCCTCCTCAGTGGTCTCCTTTGGAGGGAGAGGCAAGACATGACATTCATCTTCAATGCTGAGCAGCAGGTAGGGAAGAACTTACAACAGAACCTGTTATTCAAAAGGAGGACGCTGGGACAGGTGGCACACCTGTAACCTCCCCGCCCCATCCCTGCTGTAGGAAGGAGCAGGTGAGGAAAAGATGTTCAGCCTGAAAAAATGACATATAAAGCGGCCTCCCTGGTGGCGCAGCGGGTTAAACACTGTGCTATGAAGCATCCGCAGCCACTGTAGCACAAGTTCGATCCCCGGCCAGGGAGAGCACCCACAGGGCACAGCAGACCTCTCCTGTCTCCCACAGCTCCCCTCAGCAGTGTATTTCAGTGGATCTGCCTGTTCTGTTCCCTGCTCTGTCTCTGGTGAATGTTCTCACCCCACACCTCTGACCTGTACCCCGGTTCTTGTATGCATAAATAAATAAATCTTTCTAAAAGACATATAAAGATAACAGTCTAGCAAAAAAACTTAAAGGACTGGCCTACAAGACAGGCTTCAAACGCGAAACATCTAGTTTCACGATCTAAAACGAGGACAAGAAGTCATATTTGACTTAATATGAAGGAGCCCTCAATGGCACCCCTCAAAGATAGATGACCCCTGAGAGCTACTTTACTAGATGCACAGGATGAGTAAAAGGGAATTTAAGAAACATAAAAGAAGTTGACTAAACTCTTGCCACTCAAAATATGGTGCACAGACGAGCATCAGAATAGAAACAAGGGTCTCAGACCCTGTGGCTGAGCTACTGAGTCAGAATCCAAATTTTACTAAGATTTACACTTGTGAAAACCCGAGAATTCAGAAGCGTTTAACTAAATTACCTCCTGGATGTCTCTGAATGGTTATTCTTGATATTATTTATAATGGTACATTATATGGAAATTATAATTTGGGAGTAGATGGATAAATTATAGTAAATCTATGTGATGTAACTCATATTCACACAGTAAAAAGTGATCATTCCTAAAATCAAAATTCATTCGAGATTATCATTCGGATATTTAAAAGTAAAATGGAAACTATACAAGGACCAGAAGAAAATATGGGAGCATATTTTTATAATCTTGAAATGTGCAAGATCTAAGTATGTCTCAAGCTCAGAAGGCATAAAAGACTGAGAAGCTTTGGCAAAAAAAACCCCACAACACTATAAAAAGGTACAAGCACAAATGACAGATTGGGAGGCATTTGCAACATCATAAACATGAGGTTACTTTAATAAATGAGCTCCGCAATAATAAGAAGCAGGTTAACAATTTTACAGGAAAAAAGGACAAAAGGTTTAAACATTTCATAGAAAAGAAAATGCACACAAATGGCTTTTAAACGTGCGAGATGATGCTTAACTTATGCAGAATGCAAATTAGCACTTGCGATGAGACATCGTTTTCACTTAGGTTGGTGAAGACCAAATAAATTTCACACTGGTGAGAAGAAACAGGTACAGCATATAGGGGAGGGCACCTGCAAGTTGAAAATGTGCATATCCCCCCACAGCTACTCTTACAGATGCACAAGTGTAAAATGACATAGTCAGGAGTATCACTGGAACATCAGTGGGGCCCTCCCTGGTGGCACAGGGGTTCAAGTCTCAGCGCCATCAAGCTACCAGCAGCCCCTGCAGCGCGAGTTCGATCCCCGGCCAGCGAGGGGACCCACATGGCGCAGCAGACCTCTCCTGCCTCCCTGCTATCCCCCTCAGCAGTGTATATCAGTTGATCTGCCTGTTTTGCTCCCCACTCTGTCTCTGGGGAATCCTCTCACCCCTCCCCCGTACCTCTGTCCTATACCCCAATTCTTGTATGTGTAAATTAAAAAAAAAAATAGTTACAAGAGCAAGTGTTAGAAATAACCTAACTGTCCACCAGTGTATATGTGGTTAGATTCATTTGTGACGTGTGCAGGGCGGAATTTCTATGAAGTATTAAATGGAATAAGGACTGAGATGGAATAATTGCTTACATATGTCTGATTAAAAAAACAAGATATAAAACATTATGTGTGGTGTGGTACGTAGCCATTTCCATTAAAACTTAATTTCTAGAAGTCTCTGGAATGATGAGAAGAAAGAGGCACCAGTGGTGAGTCCTCTCACCCCCTGCACTTCTGGCCTACACCCCAGTTCTTCTATGTGAAAATAAATAAAAGTCTTTAAAAAAATGAAGAGGTTCCTATGGGACCTCAGAAGGGAGAATCAGGGTAGGAGGAAGCTCTTTCATTCGTCAGACTTTTGAAACTACCGTTTAAAGAATGCTTTCGTTTTAAACTTAAAAAAGTGGGGCTGGCCCTGGGGCCCTCCCTGGTGGTGCAGTGGGTTAAGCAACACATTACGAAGCAAACTGCAGCCACTGCAGCACGAGTTCAATCCCTGCTGCTGGCTGGGGTGGGGACCCACAGGGCGCAGCAGACCTCTCCTGCCTCGCCCGCTCCCCTCAGCAGTGTGTTTCAATCCATCTGCCTGTTCTGCTCCCCGCTCTGTCTCTGGTGGATCCTCTCACCTCCCGTGCCTCTGGCCTGTACCCCAGCTCTTGTGTGCATAAATAAACAAATCTGAAATAAAAAGGTGGGGCCGGCAGGTCTGGACATTGAGGTAGGCACCGGGCCCAGGGTAGACAGACTACAGCAGGTTCCGCCGTCAGAGCTGATGTCACCTGCGTCACGTGGGGATGATGTTAGCACAGAGGAAGGAAAAGGCCAGGCCTGCCAAGATGGGGGGAGGATCCCGGTGGGCCCTGGGCTGGGTGCAAGGGAAGGCTCTGGGGGGAGGGTCTGTGGCCTAAAGGCACACACTGGACTTGCGTTAGCAACACCACACTGCTAAACGGGAGCTGCGGAGCAGGCTACACAATGCAGCGAGATACACAACGAGCAAGATCCTGGCCTTCTTGTAGTAGAATAATCCCACAGCATCAGTTACGCGCAGCAGGAGAAAAAGAGGGGTGAAACTGAAAATGTGCTTATGTCATCGCGGCCTTCACGGGGACAGGAGTCTGCTGACCAGGTGATTCTTATCTGCTTGATGACCAAGTGTTGTCATCGGCACCATAGCTCAGGCCCCGGCCGTGGCTCCAGTCTCATCAACCAGGAGTCCACTGATGAGCTTCTGGGGCCCCCGGTTACACATCAGTCTGTGGTTCCCCAGGCATTCCCGGTCACACATCCCCACGCACGCCCTTCCCAGGGAGATGGCGCCTTCGACTCTTGGCGGGCAGCTCTGACCTGTACAGGATGCAGAACTGCAGGGAACAAAAATGGTGGCCAAACAGGCCGCTTAAATCTGGCAGACCCACATGCTGGGGCACCAGCCCGGCTGTGGAAGAGCAAGCCATTTTTTTTTTTTAAGTTGTCATATTCTTCATCCTCTTTCTCCTTCCTCAGTGGAAGAGCTGGGGGTCAGGAGTGGGGAGGTGGAGTGCGAAGGAAATGAAACTAGTTTTGCCCAAGAAACCAATGGAATACACGTAGATACCAGCAAATAAATCCTTGTGCAGAGCCAAAGTCCGGGGAGGTGGCCACTCAGGCTGTGTGTAGGGGAAGGGGAGGGGCGGGAGCAGCATGGAGCTCTGGAAGGTTTCATCTTGCCTAGCCAGAGTCCAGCTAGAAGTCCTCTTACTCCCTCCAGGGAACGCTTGCTCCCCTCTCAGTTCAGACTGGCCGGGCCAGCCTTGCCCCTGGGCTGCTCCATGCGAAGGACGCACCTGCCGTGCACCTTGGCTTGAGGCCGAGGCACAAGCTGACCCCGGCCAGCCCTCCCCTCACTCCCTTGCCTGTCCGGAGCTGGCCTGCCACGCGTCCCAGAAGCTCAGGCTTGGTCTCACGGAAGGAGGGCAGGGCGGCGCGGGTGGCCCCTTGCCCCCTTGCGCTGTCAGCTTTGGGCTGCACCATCCGAAGTCTTTGAAACACTTGCATTTCCTGAAGTGTGGGCTATGTGCTGGGGAAGTGGGGTGACTTTACTTGGGGGCTGGGGAGGTTAGTCTGTCATCTAGGACTTGCTGCCTGGGCTCAGCTCTGGAGGGGTCTAGAAGCCAGAGGGGTGAGAGTAAGAAGCCCGTGCAGGCCTCGCTCAAGGCGCTGGGCCTCAGGCGCCAGGCCAGGGCACTCAGGCGCTGCCTATGGTCAGGGCTGCGGCCCTCAGCGCCAGGGAGGGCTCCTTGAGGAAAAGCCCCCAAGGGCGGGTTGGGTCTCCAGGCCAGAGCCCGAGGTGGCCATGGCCAGCAGAACTTCCCTTCAAACTGACACCAGCTGTTGCAATGAAGGGCAGGCTTCTAGAACCTTCAGAGATGCCAAGCGGCTCCTCGCCACTGCCACACCCCCATGCCCCACCCGGAACCCCTCCCCAGATAAAAGGCTTCTTGTGCAAAACTCGGTGAAGCCTGAAAATCCTCTCAGCCACCGCATTGGCTGCACGTCATGAATATTTATGCTCCTGCTGACAGTGGGAGCTCCAGCCCAGGGCCTGGGGAGCCTCAGAGCCGGGCTTCCAGGTCAGCTGGGGAGCACATTCCAGGCCCCAGTATCCCCTGGAGCGTCTGGACCTGGGCACTGCAGCCAGCAGAAGGGTGTGGCCCGGGCTCATAAGGAGCCAGAGGGAGCAGCCGCAGCCGCAACCCCCCAGGCCCGGCTCCGTGATGGTTCACGGTGCAGAATCTGGGCGCCCTGCACAGGCTCATCAACAGGGAGCCCAGCTTTCACGCTCCACGAGCCGACACGGACATGCTTTCATGGAGGTCATCTCTCTCCGCCCTGCACGGAGCCTGGAGCCTGATGTCAACAGTCCCCCCTCCCGCTCACAGAGAAGGACACACGGACGGTGGCCGGGCTTGTCTGCGTGCAGCACAGCCGGACTCAGGCTCCGACCGGAAGGGGTTTCTCTAGGATGTGACCATCGGCCCCACCAACCCGGCAAGGCCTGGGCCTGCCTGCCAGTTTGCTGCCGCGCCCTGGCTCCTGCTGCAGGCTGCTGGGGGCTGGGAGCACAGAACAGGGGCCTGGAAGGTCACTCTCTGCAGACATCCCGATGGGTGCACAGGGGAGGCAGGAGACCAAGGCTGGGCTCTGTGTCCAGCTATGGGGCCAGCGAGTGACCACAGCAAGCCAGGAGTGACCCCTTTCATCCCTCCAGAGCAGGAAAGCGGGGGGGGGGGGGGGGGGGGGGGGGGGCNGGGGGGGGGGGGGGGGGGGGGGGGGGGGGGGGGGGGGGGGGTGCAGCATCCCCTTTCACAGCTCCATCCCCCGTGAGCTGTTGGGCGATTCAGCGCCTCTCCCTGGCTCTGCTTCTGTTCCTGTGACCGCACGCACGTTGCTGTCCTGAAACTGACCTCGGTGGGTACGTTTGCCCTGTAGAAATCGGCCCCACTAAGAACCGGGGCTTCCCTGCCCTTGTGCATACACCGTATTGAGCCCCAAGTCTAACAGAGCTGTAAGAGGAGCTTCGGGGGGCCCTGCCTGTGCACCCTCAACGAGGAGCCGGATCTGCGGCCAACTGCCCCGGCTCCCTGGCACCCTTACTCATGCAGAAAACATGGTTTACCGCTTAGAACAAAATACTTATTTCCACTCCATGCGCATTTACATGGTTTTACTTTGTTGGCATTAAAACGAATGGGAAGTCTGCCTTCTCCCGGGACTCGGGCTTCAAGGAGGCACGCCGGGCCCACCGGCTCTCCACACGGCCCCAGCCTGGCCAGACCCGGCCTTTCGGGGTAAAGAAGTATTTGCTGGAAGACGGTGGGCCCAGCCAGGCCCGCCATGCCCCCACCACCCAGGCGCCTGCGGCAGAGCAGGAGGCCGGCGCTGGGCCCTTCCTCTCGGGCCTTCGACAGTCTGCTGAGCCTGCGGGGCCTCGTGCTGGGCTGGGCTCTACCTGCACAGTGAAAGGAACTTGAAGCCGTGCTGCCCCCACAGGGCTGTCCTCAGGACTAACTGAGCGCACACGTCAGGTGCCTCAGTCGGGCTGCAGCACACAGTAGGTGCTCAACAAGCAAGACTGAACAGGAATTGGCCTATGCCCCCCCACCTCTGTCCACTGGGCACCCCAGGGTCCAGCCAGGGCAGCCTCCTCCGGGAGCCTGCTCTCGGTGCCCTTCCCTCCCTCCACCTCTCCCCCCCTCAGCACCCTCCTCTCCCTCCACCTCTTCCCTCCCCCCCGCCCCAGCCTTCTCTGACGCCTTCAGCCCCCTCATGGCCTCCTCCCTAAAGCCTCAGTACTGTATTTGGGGTTACTGTGACCTGCGTGACCCAACACGAGGGAGCTGGGTTCTCCCAAGGCCTGTTGAATGGGTCCTTACTCTTCTCAGCACTGGCTCAGGACAGGGAGATGACCTCCAAAAGGCTGGGGAGACGGACAAGTAGTGGCTGCGGTATTGGGATGAGCACTGAGTTCTGAGCACGAAGGAAGCTGGTCAGTGTGTGTCTTAGGAGAGGAGGGGCCGTGAAGACGGGAGAGCCAGAGGCCAAGGAAGAAAAGGGGGAGAAGGGGATTGTCCACCCAGTCGAGACATTAGCAGGAGAGGAACAGGCACTTCTGGCCTTTGCTCTTGCAGACTAACAGGGGAGAGAGGCCATCTTGGTCCCTGATGGTGGGTTAGGGAGACGCGCCTCCTCTGTAGGCTCAGCCCCGGGGGCGCCCTTGGGTCGCTCAGATGCCCCACGGACCTGCCCCTTCTGGTAGAGCAGTTGAAGGCAGCCCGCTGTGGGGCTGGGGGCAGCGGCTTGGGCGCCTCGTGATCCTGGAGGACTCAGCCAGCCTCTCTTTACACAGACCTTTGTCGAAGTAACCTTGGTCCTCGGCATCACACGGCATTTGGGGGTGCAGCACTGTAGCCCAACACCTGTGTCTACGTCACAATCGCTGTGCCACATCCAGTCCCACCCGCCGCCACACTACTGACCCTCCTTGCGCACTGCTCGTCTCTTAAGGCCCCGGCCATGTACCCGGTCGCCTCTGGTGCAGAAAGATCAGTAAAAGCCCGAAAAAGCCACAGCGCTCCAGGCCTCCTCCTTGACCCGTCTGCGTGGATCATGGAGAACCTGCCCTGCACCAGCCTCCTCAGCATGAAGGCAGTCGTGGGAGAGGCAGCAGCAGCAGTAGAGAGCCCGAGAGTGGAGATTCGCTGGGTCTAGGAGGCCTGCCAGCCTTCCCTAGCCCCCCAAAACCCTCCCACCGTGTACCTGGCCACCTCGCTACTACTGATGCGGAAAGATTAATAAAAGCCTGGAAAAAGGGCCTTTCCCTGGTGGTGCAAGGGGTTAAGCACCGCACTATGAAGCATCAGCAGCCCCTGCAGCACGAGTTCGATCCCCAGCCAGGGAGGGGACCCACAGGGCACAGCAGACCTCTCCTGCCTCGCCCGCTGCTCCCCTCAGCAATATGTTTCAGTCCATCTGCCTGTTCTGCTCCCTGCTCTGTCTCTGGTGGATCCTCTCACTCCCTACCCCTCTGGCCTGTACCCCAGTTCCTGTGTGCATAAATAAATCAGTCTTAAACAAAAAAAGCCACCGAGGCCTCCAGGACTCCACCTTGACTTGTCTGCCCAGGACATGGAGAACCTGCCCCGTGGCCTCCTGCCCCTATAAGGAGACCACCCTCAGCTGCTCCCTCTTCCTGTGGGTTTCACAGAGGCTGACCCTGGGTGTCTAAACTCCTTGCAGAACCTCTTTTCTAGAACTTATCTACCCTTAATTCAAGGGCTCGCAACCGAGCACATGTAAGCTCGCCTCCCGCGGCGAGGCCGCACCACTGCCTGTGCAGCACCTGGCCCCCGCACACGTAGGACACCCCGCAACCGCGCGGTGACCCCGCCCCACGCCCGGACGGCCAGAATCACCCCCAGACTTCGCTGGAGGGCAAAGGCAGCCCCCTCTGAGAATCACTCTCTCAAAATGGGCCCTTCCCAGGGTGCAGCCCTGCCTGTTGACTGCAAACCGAAACACCTTCTCCTTGCTTCCTGGGAGCGCAGCAGAGCCCTCGGCTTTCAACTCAGCGGGTTACACAATTAGCGCCACAAACAGCCACGTGCAGGCATCAGCAGGCAGTAATTTGAGGGAGAAGAACACACAAGCATATATATGCACTGACAATGGGAAGCCATTTAAATACAGAGAGGCTGTATTCATTTATCCCCCACCTTGTTTCAAAATGGATTTAAGGCAGCTTAAAGCACATTAAAACGAGCGAGGGGAAATGAGACAAAGGGAGAATCAGACAGCACCCTTCAGATGGCGGCCGGAACTGAGTGCATGAGATGAGGGGTTATTGCTCCCTAACGATGGGCTGTAAATTTAGCTCCCTGCTCCTGAGCTCGGCTCCCAAAGCCTCCCAGGCAGCTGTGCTGTCGGTGGGCTCACTGTCAGGTGGCCCCTCAGAGCTCAGCCCGAACCTGCTTTCCCAGGTGACCGGGGCTGCAGCGTGTGCTCCAGGCCACCTGAGGCTGGGACGCTCACCTGGTGGCTCCAGCAGGTCCAGTCCTGGGCTTCTCTGGGGGGAACTGGCTGAGCCAGTTCCTTCTAGGCCTTCCACGAGTGGAAAGGAACATTGTGCTGGGTTTTCCCCTTTCCTCCAAGTACCATTTATTATGTCTCTTTAGCATACAATTTGTTCCACTTTGAAACCAAGGACACGCTCCCCATTTTACGGATAAAAGTAATGGATGTTTATTGAGCACTTACTATGCATCAGGCCGTCTGTCGGCGCTTTGTGCACCATTTCACTTCATCTCACGCTAACCCAGCGAGGCAGGCACAGATGAGGAATTGGGGCTTAGAGACAGAAAACTGAGGCTTATGCGCTGCCGAGCAGCTCTCCCAAGACCCCACAGGTGGCGAATCACAGCGCAGGCCCGCTCCGGAGCCCAGAGCAGGCCGCTTGGAGCTCCTGTCTCCGTGGGAAGCTGGAGGTCAGAGAAGAGGAGGAATCTGACCCCAAATGGCAAGGCCCAGGGGGACACCCTGGGGTGCAGCCCGAGGCTGGAGCCCCTGCCTGTGTGCTCCGGGGGGCTGTTTATGAGCAGAGGCCTTGTCCTGTCTTTATTTTAAAGTAGGGTCTTCTTCATTGTGGAGTTTTGGCATTCACTTTGACTTTTCAGAAAACATTGCATTAAAATATTACTCATCTTGATTACTTGCATTTTGGGGCGTTCCCTTCAACTGTGGATTTGCAGCAAGCGCCTCCCTTACCTCTTCACCTTACCTCACCCACCCCACCCCTCTCGACCCCACCCCACTCTGCCCCGCCCCACCCCACCTCACCCCTCACACTAGTCCCAGTTTCCAGGGAGCCTGGCACAACCCCCTCTGGCTTTCAGCTCATTCCATCGCTCATCTGGTCACATGAGAGCAAAGAGCCACCTCTCCACAGCGACAGTCAGGCTGGTGTGAGGAGCGAGGGGAGAGGAGGCTGGAGAGACAGACCCTAGGGGCTCCTTCCAATCAACGGCCCTGACAAACACTCCCTGCATCAGTCTCCAGGCCCCAGCCTGTGGGACCGGTGTCTGTTATGGGGGGGGGGGGGAGCAGGCAGACACGTGCCCCAGTCCAGGGCTGAGGCCACCGCCCTCAGGGCCTGCCTCAGAGCAGGGCATGGGCTGGTCCCCTGCACCTCCCTGAGGGGCCCCCCCGCTTTGCCACAGCAGGCCACGGGAGCCGGCCCAGCCCAGTCCTCAGGGACAGCAAGTGGACTCTGGAGAAAACCTAAGATGCTGTCTGAGTTAATAAGGTAACAATTTAATATGTTTCTCTCGCCCACCGGCAGCCTCCGTCTTAAACAAGCTAGCAAGTGCTCACGGTTTGCCTTTAAGTAGTTTAGGGAAGGCATCAGAAATTCCCATCTGCCCTGCTCCCTGGCCAGCGATGTTTCTTGTCACCGCTAACAGCATTTAAAATATTTACAGCCCTTTCTTTGCCCTGAGGGTGTATCAGAATAAATCATTGTTACCACCAATAAATCAAAAATTAATCTCCTGAAAGCTCAATGCCTGTCCTGGCCCTCAAATAACAAGCAGCAGAATCTATCCAGGTTACTTGGCATCTGTGAATTGGTGTTTCCCCCGCGCGGGCTGGGAGGAGGGGGCTGCGCCGAGCCAAGGGAGGGCGGCGCCACACTGCCCCCTGCTGGAGCTTCTCGGGGCCGGTGGCGGCGCCCTGGGACTGGACAGGGACCTGGCCAGCCCTCTCTGACTTGGAGCCGGACTCCCACGCCCCACTCCCGAGGCCCCCAGACGCCGCAGTCCTCTCTCGTCCTGGGCGGCACCTTCATGCTTGCCATCTTTCCTCCTTATTTCCCATTCCTCTCACCCTATCAGTCTCTTACCCAACTCCCTCCCTAACCTCCAGAGACCTTTCTCTCCTCTCCCCGTGCCCACCCCCTTCCTTTACAAGCTGCCTCAGTTCCCTCGACCTTTCCCTCTTGCCCTGGAGTCCAGTACAAAATAGAAACCTGACACTTAGGCCGCATGCCACTAGTGTGTCGGGAGGTTTGTCCACCTCAGTTAACCCTCGACGGCCCAGTAACACTTCATAGACAGGGAAACTGAGGCACAACAAGCCCAGCTCCTTCCAGAAGCTGACAAGTGGTGATACGGCAGCCCCAGCTCCCAACCACTCCAGTACCACAGACGGTCTTAAAAGCCGGGTCAAAGAGTTTAAAGGTTATTTGAGTGCAGTTTAGACCCATCGAGACATTTTAATAAAGATTGTGGCATTGCAAAAGTCCTAAATATGTGTTTTAGGAATATTTACCTGTGTGAAAATAGAGAATGTTTCTTGTTTTAATTCTGCATGGGGGAGGGGTGCTATGCAGTGTGTATTGTATTATTTACTCCCAGTGTCATTTTCTGTATATAAGAAGTATTTCATACTTAAAAAAAATTTATGCACACAAGAGCTGGGGTACAGGCCAGAGTCGCGGGAGATGAGAAGATTCAACAGAGACAGAGCGGGGAGCAGAACAGGCAGATGGACTGAAACACACTGCTGAGGGGAGCAGCGGGCGAGGCAGGAGAGGTCTGCTGCGCCATGGGGGTCCAACTTGTGCTGCAGTGGCCTTGGTCTGCCCCATAGAGCGTTGTTGCTTAACCCCCTGCGCCACCAGGGAGGCCCCATTTACTGAACATTCTAAGCTCACCAGAGACAGAGTGGGGAGCAGAACAGGCAGACTGAGGGGAGCAGCAGGGAGATAGGCGAGGCTGCTGCGCCCTGTGGGTCCCCTCCCTGGCCGGGGATCGAACTCGCGCTGCTGTGCTGCGGATGCTTCACAGTGCGGCGCTCAACCCGCTGCGGACAGGGAGGCCCAATTTTCATAATTTTTTAAATCAGAGCGAACCTCAACCTGAGAGCTGTGTGGACAGTGGGAGGTGCTGGGGCTCGAACTTGAACTGGGAGCTGTCACATACCGTGAGAGGGCTGTGGAGCGCAGACAGCCGTGGCAGCGGGATGAGGGGAACAAATGCACCAAGAGATGTTCGAGGCCGGAGGAATGAAACAGCTGACGCCCGATTTCCTTTGGCTGCGTGATGGCGACTAGACCCCTGGGGGAGGTGGGCAGTGGTGGGGCTTGGTCGAGATACCTCAGGCAGTTGTCCATCTGAAATTGGAGCAAAGCTGGAGGGGGCGCTTGGGGACACACCGGAAGTGAGGTCACTTTGCAAGAATGTGGTGTACAAGGAGGGCCCACGGAGGAACAGAAAGATGGATGAAGAAAAACTACCTGGGAGCCTCCCTGGCGGCGCAGCGGGTTGAGCGCCGCACTGTGAAGCATCCGCGGCACAGCAGCGCGAGTTCGATCCCCGGCCAGGGAGGGACCCACAGGGCGCAGCAGACCTCTCCTGCCTCCTCCCCACTGCTCCCCTCAGCAGTGTGTTTCAGTCCATCTGCCTGTTCTGCTCCCCACTCTGTCTCTGGTGACTCCTCTCACCTCCCACACCTCTAGCCTGTACCCCAGCTCTTGTGTGTATAAAATAAATAAATCTTTAAAAACAAAAAGGAAGAAAGAAAAATTACCTGGTGGCCAGAAGGGACTGAGTGATAGACCCTCAAGAAGTATGTCCTCATGGAAGCTGATGGAGGGTGAGGCTTCAAGGAACGCGACAGGAGCAGAAAGCGTATGGGGTCGTCTGTGCACCCCTTCCCCAAGACGACTCTCTTCTCCACCCCCAGTCCTAGAGGCTCTCTCTGTTTACTTCAGGACTGTTCTCAGCCTCCCCAAACTGTGTGAGGAAAATGCAAAAGGCTACAAGGCCCTCCCCCCAACACACCAGCAGCCAGGGTGGGGCCTGGGGGGCCCTGGTCCCAGGCACGTGGTGCACCAGCCCAGGCCCAGACCAGCTGCCCCCCATGTCCTTGCTCCTTTCTTCCCATGAATGGCATCAGTGAATGAGGAACTGAGTTGTTTTCTTGCTTTTTTTCCTCTCTCTTTCTGCCCTTAAATTCTACTTATTGAACAGATTTTCTACATGCCTCCTGTAATGAGATTCTTTCTCAACTTGTTATTATCTCTGTAACTACCTGAATTTAGAGAATTTATATTTGTCACGACTATAAAATAACACATGCTCATTGTAGCAGATTTGGAAAAGGCAGAAAATTGCGAGGAAAATGAAATCCACCCATAATTCCACCACCCAGAGATAACCACCATTATTAACATCGTGGTGTCCATTTCATTCTTTTTCTCCCCTGTACGTACACACATGTTTTATAAAGTTTTCACAAGCACACTGTAATCAGAAAGTATTATGGAGGGTAGGCCCCCTCAATGATAAACATTACCCAATTTTCTCCATGATTGAACACATTGGAAGTTTATTTGTTGCTCATGGAACCGTCTGCTCCCAGGTCTGCGGGGTAGTTCTGCTCCAGAGCCATCCAAAGCCAGCTCCTTGCACACCATGGCCCCATGGTCTCTTTAGGGTCTTGTTATCGCCCCCACCCAAGTCTTGAAAAGGCAAAGAGAGCGTGACGTCTTAAGAAATCTTCACCCAGCGTGGCATACACCACGTCTGCTCCCAATGCTGTGGTCACAGCTTAGTCCCATGTCTCCACTTAACACCTTTTTTAAAAAAAAAAGTTTTTATATATATTACATTATTTTTCATTTTTGTGCAGTGCATACTTTCTATAGTCCCCCCGAAATCCCCACCACCAGTTCGCCTGGGTACCATCACTTCTTGTGCTCTTCCCACCTGTTCATTTCCTTCTCCCTTGTCCCCCGCTGGAGAGTGTCTCAGATTTATAGTTGTCTGTTGATTTTGGTGATTTTTTTAAAAGATTTATTCATTTATGCACACAAGAATGGAGCACAGGCCAGAGGCGTGGGGGTTGAGAGGATCCACCAGACATAGAGTGGGGAGCAGAACAGGCAGATGGACTGAAATACACTGCTGAGGGCAGCAGCGGGAGACAGGAGAGGTCTGCTGCGCCCTGTGGGTCCCCTCCCTGGCCGGGGATCGAACTCGTACTGCTAGGCTGCTGATGCTTTACAGTGTGGCGCTCAATCCGCTGCGCCACCAGGGAGGCCCCGAAATCAATCGTTTTTGTTGTTGAGTCCTATTACATAGTATAGTAGGCCTCCATATGTGTTTGCCGAACAAGACAAGGAATAAATAGGAGGAAAAGTGTGTTGCCATTGACTTACACTGAAGGGTGTCAGGAGAGAGAAGCCCCGATGCCCACAGGATGGAGCAGGTGTGTGACAAAGCGGAGGGCTGCGGTCTCAGGTAGCAGAGTGGAGGCCAAGGTCACACTACCAAGCCCCATCCAAAGGTTACTCTCTGAAGATAACGCTGATGGGTGATTTCAAGAGGAGCACAAAGACAAGAAACCAGGAGAAAGTACCGAAGAGCTTCCAGCCACACCGATCAGCCACCCCAGCCCTACCTTCCCCCAGGCCTCGCTCCCAGTCCCACCCTTGTGAAGAAACTGGTAAAACGTGGACACGCTCGCGTCTCTCGACCTCAGAATCTGGTTGTGCTTCCGGGTCCATGACTGTGCCAGAGCCGTCCCCACGAAGTGGTGGAGCACGGGGGAGGGATCAGGCTTTAGAAGATGTGGATGTGAGGCCCTCCCTGGTGGCGCAGTGGGTTAAGCAACGCACTATGAAGCAAACCGCAGCCACTGCAGCACGAGTTCGATCCCTGCTGCCGGCCAAGGAGGGGACCCACATGGTGCAACAGACCTCTCCTGCCTCGCCCGCTGCTCCCCTCAGTAGCATACTTCAGTCAATCTGACTGCTCTGTTCCCCACTCTGTCTCTGTGAATCCTCTCACCCCCACACACCTCTGGCCTGCACCCCAGTTCTTGTGTGCATAAATAAATAAAAAAATATTAAAAAAAAAAGATGTGGATGCGGTAAAAAAAAAGACTGTTCTTTGGGACTACTTTGCTATGAAGAGAGGAGTAGCTGGAGCAGGATATGAGCCTGGCGAAGGGAAGACGACGGTTGTCTTTGTTTAATTTGGCTTCAGTGCGTTTGGAGGGATTTGAGCGTATTTCTATGCTGAAGGGAAGAAATCAGCAGAGACTGGAAACACAGGAAAATGAAATTGAATCCCATCAAAATTAAAGACCAGTGCTCCTTGAAAGACACTGTTAAGAAGATGAAATGACAAATATAGGTATATAGAAAATATAAAGAGTATTTAAATGTTTTCATATAAAGATATTTGTAAATATGTATAGCTATTCACATATCTATTTAACAAATGAGAACAAAAAAAAGACAAAAATTTGAATGAACACTTAACAAAAGAAGATACAAATGACCAACAAGCACCTGACGATACTCACCACTTTTAATCACCGGGGAAATAAAAATTAAAATCACAGTGAGACACTGTATCCACTAACATGGCAAAATGCTAAAGGACTGACAATACAAGTGCCAGTAAGACTAGGGAGCAAGTGGACCTCTTCCATATTTCCTGCAGAAATATAAAATTGTGCAGCCACTTTGCAAGGCAATTTGGTAGTTTGTTATAAAGTAAACGTACTTATCACATATCTAAAAATCTCCATTTCTAGGTATTGACCTGAGAGAAATAAAAACATGTCTAAAGATTGTATACAAAGCAATTTTATTCATAACAACCCCAAACTGAAAACAACACAAGTGTCTATGAACAAGTAGAAAGAAACCAAAAATCCATGGTATCAGTACAGTGGAATATTATTAACCACAGAAAAAGCAAACTGCTGATGTACACAAGATGAAGCTCAAACACTTCATGAAAGAAGTGGAATGGAAAAGAGTGTCTGACTACTGTTTGGTTCCATTTAAATGAAATTCTATTACTGCCCAGACAAATTTCTAATAACACAAAGCAGATCTTAGCAGAGGTTGCTGGGTTTCTTCGAGGTGGAAGGGTTTTCTTTGAGTTTTTTGGCTGCCAAAGGCAGTTCTGGGGGGAGACAGAACCATTCTAGATCTTGATTGTGCTGCTAGTGCTTATGCAAGTGTATTCATTTGTCAAAACGCACCCATTTGTTAAAATCATTATTTTACTGTATGTAAATTATACCTCAACAAAGCTAGTAGAACATTTTAGAAATACAGAAAAGGAAAATAACCTGAGACTAGTTCTCAGGGCAGCGTGGGCCCTAAATAATGCATGGAAGGGTGTAGGGAACACGGAGAAGCTCAGGCTCTTCTCTGCCTCCCGCTGCTACCTTCTGCAGCTGCCACCTGCAACTTTGTCCCCCTCACCCCAGGTTTCATTAACCACACATGATATTGTGTTATTGCAAAAGGTGCTTGAGAGCCTGTGCACAAGGCACGTGAACCTTTAAGTACGGGCACCTGGGTGAGAATGGCATGCTCACAAGAGCACCAGAGAGATGGTGGCAGAAATCGTGGGGGCCAGCAGGCCCGGGTGCTGCCTGCCTGCTGCTTATCCTGCTTATCCACCCCCCTGACCCAGCATTAAAGGCATGTGTAGAGGCAGGGGGGCACGGGGAAGGTCCTCTATGCTTCTGGCAGACAGGTAAAGGAGGAGTCGGGAGCCCTCAGTGATGTTTTCAGGCTTTTATTAATCTCTCTGCATCGGGGCAACCAGGTACATAGCCAGTGTGGAGGCCGGGGGGCCAGGAGGCTGGCAGGCTCCTAGCCCCAAGCAAATCTTCACTCTTTGGGCTGCTTCTGCTTCTTCCACTGCTTCTACTGCTACTTCTGCCTCTGCTCTCCTTCTGCTCGTGGCATCCCCGTGATGCCGCCCTTATATGCCCCATGTCTCAGCTCAGGTGCGTCCATCTGCGCATGCCCACACCCTCCTTGAGGTGCCGCCCTCAGGCCTGCGAGCAGGACCGCAGGGGCCTGTCATTGACGCTAATGGCGGGAGGGCGGAAAAACCTGACAGCTTCACTGCCCCTGCAGCCCGCTAGAAATACCGAAGGCTCCAAGATTCCTTTCTCCGTTTGCTCAAATCAACAGTGAACCCGCCCGGCCTGGGATGGTGACCGATAACAAGGGGCTAGGCTTGAACTAAACAAGATCTGCAGACAGACCGAGAGCGTGTCTGGAGACTTGGAGGGAGGATGAGCTTGTAGGCTGGGCACAGCGCAGGCGTCTCTGAAGGTATTTCCCTGTTCTCCACAGCCCAGTAGCGCGGTCTCCCTTGAGGGAGAGGGTGGCTCACTACAGTTGTAAAGGTGGCCAGGAGGACTGTAAGGGTCATCCCAGGGCACTGCGTGGGAGCCTGGGGTTCAGGCCCGTGTCCTATTTACACGAAACCGCGTTGGAGTCGCGGGGAAAAAACTGGCCCCAGAAACCAGCTGGGAGCCCTGCGAGCTCGGGGAGCTGTGCTCGAAGCTCCTCATGCAGCTGGCAGTCAGACTTCTGTTGTTTTTGCCTTGGGTTGCGGGAAGGAGACAGCCTGGCGAAGTCTTACACGTGTTATTTGCAAGTATCGTGGCAGCCCAGAAATTGGGCTGGTGTCAAAAGAAACCACAGCGGCTGTTTCCTTTTTATTATTTTTTAAAAAGCAATTTTGATCTTTCAAGCCCTGGGAGAAAAAAGTTTACTAAATATACCACTGTGGGGGTGTGTGTTGACTCAAGCGTTTATCTTGTCCCGATCCCTGCGTGCCCGCTCCTCTCCCGGCCTTCATATCCACTGCCACCCGCTCCTGGCTTCTGAGACCCACAAGACGAGACACCTAAGTCGGAGCTCTCTGGAGGAAGCACTGCCAGCTCCTCGCCTTGCCACATTTACCTACGATTACAAAAGGCAGAAACTGGGCCTCCCTGGTGGTGCAGTGGGTTAAGCACTGCACTGTGAAGCAGACCACAGCCACTGCAGCGTGAGTTCGATCCCTGCTGCTGGCCGGGAAGATGACCCACATGGTGCAGCAGACCTCTCCTGCCTCCCCGCTGCTCCCCTCAGCAGTGTGTTTCAGTGGATCTGCCTGTTCTGCTCCCCGCTCTGCCTCTGGTGAATTCTCTCACCTCCCGCGACTCTGGCCTGTACCCCAGTTCTTGTGTGCATAAATAAATTTAAAAACAAAAGGCAGAACCTGTTGAAGGCAAAAATAAGTGAACTTGTGACTTACGTAAGTAAAAGCCCGGAAAGGGGCTGCTTGGCTGTGGCTGGATTCGGGGCTCAGATCTGCCCCAGGCGTGACTGAGGTCCCTGCTCAGCTTGCCATCCAAAGCGGGCCTTGGGCTCGGCCAAGTCCTCTCAGGTTCTTGTTCCTCTAATGAAACTGTAGGAGCTGACTCCTGTTGGCCTGCCTGAGTCACAGGCTTGGTGTTAGCCTTCACGTCACCGGGGAAACGCGGTCACCTCACCGCAGCCAGAACACCTGCCCGAGAGGATTTCTCAAAGCACGTGACCGGAGAATCACGTGGAAGGAAGTGGGTACGGAGACCCCAACACCCTGTCGCCAGTGCACTTCAAGGCTGGCACAGGCGACGGGAGAGGACGCCAAGGTCAACAGTGCCCTGATTTCTACAGCACTTGAGAAAGCATGTGCAGGGCCAGAGAACAAGCAGTTCTTTCCACCCTCCCACCACCGTGATGATGGACACCTGCGGTGCTGCGAACATTCCAGGGTGGGCATGCGTGCAGCTCAGGAAAGACACAGATGTAGGTCAGCCCTAAGGTGTAATTGGGTTGAAGATTTGCAGTGTTGTAGACCAAGTTTCTATGCTAGTGCTTTGGTTGGAAAGAGTTGGCTGGTAAGTTGGGGATGAGGACATTTGGAATGACACAAATGAAACCAAACTAGATGGACCCATCGTCCCCCAGAATCTCCCTTGCTAGAGAAAGCAGTGCGTCGTTGTAAGTCGTTCCTACATTTTGCATAGGGCACTTACCTGAAAACTATGCCTGGAGTACGTTGTGTAGATAAATCCCCACTTTATCCCATTGCTTCACCCAGAGTCACTTAGTCATATCTGATCTTGGTCATATGGACCAAGAAAAAATGGGAAAGGTCTTTGTCAGGAGGAGAGAATTCTGCTCCAAAGAAATCTCAGTTTCTCCTCATTTGTGTTGTCAGAAATCTTGAGAACATAAACACAAACATATTCCAAGAGTATGTGGCCAAGGAGAATGAACTATAATTAGATTGGATTTAATTTGTCAATATGGGTGAATTCATCTGGGATTCAAGGACTAATGTGGTAGCTTAAACAGTTGGGAGTGGCTCTAACAGTTTGCTTGGTTAAGTAATTAAATACTGGATTTAATGAGGCTGAGTCTACCAGAACTTCCTTAGCATATTCTAGAAAGATTCCAGAGCTCAGGGTGATGGAAAATTGAAATGGATCTATTGTATGGAACCTGCTTAGTCCATCCACTAAAGCCTACAGAATACTCCCCTCCCAAAAGCATTTAAAAATTCACGAGTAGAGTCTCTTTTTCCTTTCTCTTTTCCTAATAAACCTGTCCTTTTAAAATGTAAAAATAAAAATAAAAATTCACCAGTAGGAAGAACGCACGCATCCTTGAAAAGCTCTGCAGTGTCTGTCCTCTATAAGTCAGGGGTGACCGTGGGAGATGCTACACTGAACTGGAATCTCTAATACTAATTGCAAAAATGGGAACCCACAGTGACAGGTGATCAGAGACAAGGTGTGCTCAATTGCTCTAATGAGTCAGAAAGACAGGATGTAATCATATTGTTTTGTCCTACATCGATTGATGTTGGTGGCTAATTGATCACTGTGTTCAAAGGCAGGAAACAGATGTGCCATCTCCTAAGCTGCTGCTTGATCTAGCTCAGCACAGTCCAGTATAAATAAAACACGGGCCACATTTATACAGTTAAAATTTTTTAATATCCACTGAAAAAAGGTAAAGGAAGCCTTGACGATAACTTTAGTGATCTATTTTACTTAAGTCATATCTGAAGGGCTATCACTTCAATATACTCAACGTGACCCATTTCACTATTTTGAATACTGAGTCTTTGACATACAGAGTTCTCTGCATTCGAGTGTATCTCCGTGAGGGTGAGCCACGTGTCCAGTGCCCGGTAACCACACGTGACTAGTAGCTACCACGCCCAATAGTGCTTTTCACGTAACGGAAAATCATAGCAACCTGGCTCAAGCATCCATGGTGAATTCAAACTTGCCCTCAGTTTGCTGGGATAAGGTAGCTCACGACACAGCCCTTCCATGAGGGAGAGGCCAGGTCCCCTTTAAAGAAGAGGCCTGAAACATAACCATAACCAAATGTGTATTCTGTACTTTTCCTCCAAGCCCTCCCCAGAGGTACCCGAGGGCCAGCTGCTGGGTGACTGGGCACAAGAGACCTCGTAGTGGTTATTGGATAACTCTGAACTGATGCTAATTTTGGGGGGGCCCTAAAGACCACCATGGTCCTTCAGGCAAAGTGTAGGCTTATGAAGGTCTATTAATAATGAACTCTTGTTGTTTTTTTAAAGATTTATTTATTTATGCATACAAGAACTTGGGTACAGGCCAGAGGTGGGGGCAAGGGTGTGTGTGTGAGAGTATTCACCAGAGTCAGAGCAGGGAACAGAACAGGTTGATTGACTGAAATATGCTGCTGAGGGGAGCAGCGGGAGAGGCAGGAGAGGTCTGCTGTGCTGTGTGGGTCGCCCTTCTAGCCGGAGATTGAACTCATGCTGCAGTGCCTGCTGATAGCTTCATAGTGTGGTGCTTAACCCCTTTCTCCACCAGGAAGGCCCCTAATAACGAAATCTTGTAATGATGCTAGCAGGCCCACGGGACAGGCAAAATGGCAAGTTGAAGAACACCCACATAGTTTCCGAATTCATGGGATAAGAAGTGCGAGAAGGCAAAGAAGAACCTTCTAGAAAGCTGACATCACCCTTCATCCCACCTGCCAAGAATAAACTAAAAGCAATATTACCTTCCTGAGGGTATTGGAGAGTTACCATCAGAGTCTTGAAAGATGAAGGGCTCTTGGTTCCATTCACATCCCTGTTCAATACCTGTGTGGACGGGGAAAGAGCCACGCAGGTCGTGGAGAGTGACTGTGGACTGTCCTGCACTCGATGAGGCCTGTTGCTGACTTCAGTGCTGCTGCTCTGGGTGTCGTCTCTTCATGAGAACAATGGAACATGGTAGATAGCTATCGAGTTGGCAAATGATTTTTTCCCCTCTAGCTTAATTAGTAAAAATAATCAAACAGCCTGCTTTCATCGGGCTGAGACAGGGATGTTCATTCATGGTCTTCGGGATTATGTCAGCTCTCCAGTTTTCATCTCATCCAAAGGAAACTTGTTATCTTATAGTGCTTCACGCTGGTCCATTACACTGATGACATTATGTCAATTGAAGCTGGTGTGCAGAATGCAGCTACAGCTCTTGAAATCTCTGACAGTATGGGAAGAGAATCATGATGAAATTTAGGAATCTGGCACATTTTGACGACTTTTTAGGGACCCAGTGGTGTAGAACCTCTTGAAAGACCCTTCCCAAGCTCCATTTGGCGTGACCCCAAAAGACAGGTGAAGAAAAGCTTCTGAGCAGGCAGAATCTTGGAGCGAATATTTATTTGCTTGAAAGGAAGAGGAGGTAGAGCACAAATGCATACAATTCCACAGGCCATGGTTAACAGGTTAGTTTGACTAGTCAATGATTTGGAAACACTTGGAGTGGAAGATTGCTCTCCCAAAGAGGAGGGGAAGAAGTTCTGGGTGACTGACGATGACAGAGATATTGGTGACAAGGAAACCACCACCAGGGATCACTTGCTGCAAAGGAAGATTCCAAAAACAAGGTAGACGAGATGACCCACCTTCTGCTATGGTCAACTTTCCACAGCCCCCCTGCTGCTTCCTCCATGGGGTCATGGGGTCACGTAGGCCATGGCCATATTAGCAGAAGTGGCCACAATGGGCACTTCCCCTCAAGAAGCTTCCCTGCCCATCACCACTGCCCAGTGCTCCCCTTGCCAACAGCAGAGGACAACTCTAAGACTTGGCGGGTCGCCGATCCCAAAGGAATCAACCGGGCACCTAATTTTATTGAATTCTTCCCTCTTCAGAGCAGGCAGAAGCTTGTCTTCGTGGGACTAGATATACATTCTGCATTCAGATTTATGGCCTTTGCCTGAAATTCTTGTGCCACCATGAAGAGTCTCTTATTCGTTATCATGGTATTTCGAACAACATTGCCTCTGACGAAGGGGACTCATCCAAACCCACATCTAGGCCATGCCCACAGAATTCAGTGATTCTACTGTGTTCCCCAACAGCAGGAGACAGCTGGTCTGAGAGTAGAATTGCCAGGAGGGTGTCCTTACGTCACTCCAGCTCCATGACCACACCCCGAGACTGAGGTGTGGTCCATCGGGAGCCATATGTGTTTTCAATATCTCACCCAAGCTGCCTTTCCCCTTAAAATCAACATATAAAGGACTGAAATCCAAGTGAAATAGTGGAAGAGTCACCTCTTACCATCGCACCTAACAATACATTATTTCTAGGATGTTTTCTTGCTATGCACATTCTCTTGACCTCATTGAGTTTTGAGATCCCAATTTCCACGGGAACACCACAGCCAAGGGTCCCTAAATTGGAGGCTGACTGGCCTCTGGCCATTTGGGGCAACTCTTGTCTCTGAACCAATGGACGGTGGGGTTTCTGCAAGTAGCTAAGTGTACTGTTTCCAAGAGGAAAAGTGGGCTGCTGCTATACCTCAGGGTTCCTGCCTGTGACTCTGGCCATGCCAATGGCGGAGGGCAGGCTCCAGCTGGCTCAAGGCAGCACAGGCTGGGGGACCCTGCTGGGCTCCACTTCTCTTCCTTCTCCAGCTCTCGCCGGTGAGAAGACAGGGTTGGTAGCGCTCAATCCAGTTCAATAAACATTTATTACAAAGCTTTCTGAGGTAACTACAGATATAACTGAGCTTTCTACGTAACTAAGTTTTATTCTGAAATCTCTCGTTCACTATCCTTCTGGAATGTCTGGCTCTCCTCTCCTCCCACCATCAGCACAGTCTAGTGAGCATGGTTGATGCTTTCTTTGATGAACAGAGATCTTAAAGTCCCTCAAGGTGATTATTTCCAGAAGACCAAGTCTCAAGGTGATAATGCAGATAGAAAAAGGGAAGGTGTTGCGGCTGAGTGAACCACACAGGACAGAAGTTACTTTATCCAAAGATAAATTCCTGATATCAGCCTTGTTCACTGTCATTTGCCAACTGGTCGTGGAGGTCTGGTTAGCAGGAAGCTTCTGGGAGCTGAGGATTTATTGTTGTGATGATAATGGCCGCCAACCCTCGAAGCTGGTGTTTGAGTCCCCGCGCCTCGTTCGTATTTATGCTCTCATTTCAGCCTCACCTCAGGCCTTTGACCTGGCGAACGCATCTTTGTCATTCTCACTGAACAGCCGGGACAACTGAGGTGCGGAGGGCCGTGGCCAACGAGGACACGAATCCCTGCGTCGCTGGACTCTATTTACTGGGTTTCTGTTCTGGAGTCTCTTTAGGGCTGGGCAACCGGAAGACGATGGATCCTGGGAGAAAATAAAAGGAGGAAGGAAGAGACTCCATGTGGTGGCTCCATGGCAACAGGAAGGTCGGGCTGCAGGGAGAGGGGCCGATAGGGGGATAGGGGATTTGGCCCAAATTCTCACATCTGG
The DNA here is from genome assembly GCA_019455555.1 of Galemys pyrenaicus. Taxonomy (NCBI): domain Eukaryota; kingdom Metazoa; phylum Chordata; class Mammalia; order Eulipotyphla; family Talpidae; genus Galemys; species Galemys pyrenaicus. The sequence continues at coordinate 3,405,993 of JAGFMF010011641.1, read as the reverse complement.
AACTAAAAGCGGTGTGGCCCTGCCACCTGCAAATCAGCACAGGGCGTTTCTCCTCCTGTGGAGGCAGTTTCCAGTCGTTCTCTGGCGTCTGCCAGGGGACAAAGTCAGAGGAACAGAGAGGGAGCCCAGCTAGCAGGGTGCGTCTTTTCCTTTCTGTTTCCTCCCCCAATTTCACCCATGCAACATCACCTCAGTCCCTCGTGCTCTTTCTGCTCTCCTCCCATTCTCTACCCCTCCCCCACCCAGCGATCTCTTTGGTTTATCTTTGACCTTTTGTTCTTGTTGTGTGTGGGGGGGGATTCTTCTTACTCTCTTTCATGGGCAGACCCATGAAACAAGATCCCTCCTTTAGCTAGCTCACCTTCAGCCCATCCCTCCCCATCCAGCAGCAGAGACCAGTGCCCGGTTGGCTGGAGAGCCCCATAAACCACTAACCACCTTGACTTCGAGTTTCCCCGTTAACCTAACACTGGGGATTTCTCCCCCTTAACTCTGGGCTTGGTCGTATTGTACAATTTTCTCTCCATGTGTTTGGGGGAGACAGGGACCCCTGGAAGCAGTTTACTTCCTGTCAGTTCAGCGCATCGAATGGACAGAAGTTCTTGTTTTGAAGTGCGTGTCTCCTTCTGTGGGGTGGGAAGAGGCTTGCTTAATTCATGTTCTGTTTTATTTGAAGGCTTTCAGGAGGAATAAAGACCAAACTGCCTCAGAAGTCAGATGATAAAATGACACTCTCTCTCCCTGGGAGGAAGGAACCTGAGTGAGCGCAGCAGGTAAAGCCCAGGGAGACACCAGAGTGTGCTTTTAAAAGGAACTTCAGAGCTACTTGGGGGAAGTGGGAAATGAAGCCAACAGCTGAGGTTTGGGCTCTGAACAAAGAGGCAGAGGTGCTGAGGAGATAATTAGCATCTGTAATCTAAGCAGAGACAGATACAAGCTGCAGTCACCTCAGAGAAGGCCTGAGGCTGCCTGGAGGTGGGGAAGGAAGATAAACAAGGGAAGGTTCAGAGAAGGGGAATGGGAATTTATAACAGTTAATGACAAAGCGTTCAATTTGCGCGTTGGAGGTGTTCTTCCTTTTAACCCTTCTCTAGCTGGAGGACTGCATAGCTTCTAAGTGCTGGCAGCTAATCGAAGACCTGTTTGAAATGGACAACGCGGCCTCTATCTGGTTTTGTGCTCCATGTTCCTCTCACCAGTGCCTGGTGCCCCAGGAGGCCACCGCTTGAGCTCACGGTTGTCAGGCAACAAGGCCCACGTGGGGGTCAGCCTGGAGAAGCCGGAGGAATACAGAGCAGCTGCTGACATTTGAGGGAGGCTCGGCTGGGAGCGGCAGGGATGGAACAGGGGCTGAGGGTGCCACAGTGGAGAGGCCGTCAGCAGGAGGGGGCCACTCGGTGTGCAGAAGGGGAGGGCAGGCGTGTTGGGTGGTGAGCTCCTTGAGCCCCTGCCGAGAGCGCTGAGGATGGGGAGGAGTCCCGCCGCTGCTCTCCCTCATCCAGTCCGCAGAGGGGGAGCACAAGGAGTGGGTGAGGCTCTGGGAGAGCTGGTGACCCTGACCCAGTTTGCACGATTCCAGTCACCTGGCACAGACAGCCTGATGGCAGGAGCTAAATGCCAGAACACAAATGCCCCAGGCGAGAAGGGGTCAGGGGAGGAAGGGGCGTGGGCAGAGAAGGGCCTCATCCTCTGAGCTCCAACAGCAGGAAGGGGGAAGGTGCTTTCTCAGGGATCTGTGAGACAGAAGCTCTTCTGCCCTGCTTTGCAAAGGGAGGGCGTTCAGCGCCGGTCAGGAAGGGGTGAGGCGCGCCCACTGGCTCATCAGGCTAGGGCCGTGGGTGGAGCACAGCGCCTGGCCCCAGGGATGCCGAAGGCCGAGGATCCTGGATTCTGTGCTGGTCCCGATGTCAGAAGAGGAGGAGGAAGAGGAAGATGACACAAGCACTTGCACGGTGCTATTGTACTTCATGTAAGGACCATCCAATCCTCTTGACCGCCTTGCAAGTTGGGTAAACTGAGGTACTCCCTCATGGTCATCTAGTAGGTGGGGTGCCTGGGTGCAAACCCGGGCAGACTGATGTGGGTGCCCATGATAGCAGACAAAGCGCTGCTGTATTTACATAAGGAGCTATATGTCCTCGTATCCTGATAAGCGTAATAGCAACACCAGCAATCATAGCCACTATTGAGCACCTGCTGTATGCCTGGCACTGTACTGACTGGTGCTAAATGATCCATTCAGCCATAGGAGCGAAGACAGCCCAATCAGTCTTGTAGGTGGAGGACCCTGAGAGCGCTTAGAAGGCAGATTAGGGGACACTGCTCCTGGCCGCCAAGGAAAGAAGTCTCTCATTCACTCTGTTCCTGGACTCGCAGAAGGAAGAGGGCACTGCCCCTGACTTCCGAAACAAAAAGGAAGCAGAGTCCAGCAGCCGATCTCCAAGGAAAGGAGTGGGACAACTTCACAGAGAAGCCTCTGGCACCACCTGGGAAGACCACCAAAGGCCCTGAGCCTGGCGTCAAACAGCTGTAACGCTGGTGCTTCTCCCCATGACCAGCGGTGGCCGGCACTACTGGCCAGTACGACCCAGCACGGCTGCCGGGTCCCTGCATTCTGTCTGGGCCACTTTCGAGTGGAGCTGTTAACACGAGGCGCCTCATTGTCCAGCACTGCCTCCAGGTGCTGCTGCCTCCATTGCTCTCTGGCCAGGCGCCTGGTGTCCATTCTGACCTCTGGACTACTGCTGGGCCAGCTGTCATCTCAGCAGCGCCCCTGTGAGCGCCTCCAGCTGTGGAGAGTTGGGCCCTGAAGCTGGTCACATACCCTTGTTGCTGGGACAGCGCCATCTTGGCTGGTCTGCCTTTGCTTTAGGACTTCTGGACACTGTGGACACTGCCGGGGGTGGAGATGGCCGGCTGCTTGTGGCCTTGGGCACTCCTGGTTTCCCTGTTTGTTAATAAGCCCCATTATTATTGTTTTAAATTTATTTATTCATGCATACAGAGCTGGGGTACAGGCCAGAGGCGTGGGGGTGGGTGGGGATGAGAGGAGTCACCAGAGAGAGCGGGGAGCAGAACAGGCAGATGGCTGAAATCCACTGCTGAGGGAGCAGTGCGTGAGGCAGGAGAGGTCTGCTGCGCCCTGTGGGTCCCCTCCCTGGCCAGGGATCGAACTCGCCCTGCTGTGCTGTGGATGCTTCGCAGTACAGCGCCCAGCCTGCGGCGCCACCAGGGCAGCCCTTGCCCCCATTATTGTTAGTCCATGAGCCCGGTGGTCTTGCAATTGTGAGCACGGGGAGCCCACAGTGACCTGTCTCTGCCGGCACTGTCCTGGATGGCTGCAGGCTCCGTGGCCCTGCCTCAGACTCACCAGGCAACCTCAGGTACCGAGATGAGGGTGGAGGTCATGAATTTAAAGTACAGGCAGGCTCAGCAGTGAAGTTTCTCGCTGCAACGTGACCGCCGAGCTGAGGCAGAGGACATGCGTGGTGGGGGCCTGGCCGCCCGCTCTCTGCAGGCAGAGCCGTGAGGGCTGCGGGGCTTGGAGTCTATTAAGAAGCTGAGCGTCTGGTAGCCGGAGCGAGGTCACGGGCGGGATATTGGAAGTATTGATTAAGTCCAGATCTGCTGAGTGAAAAACTCTGATTCCTTCTGGAAATCTGGAGCCCTTCTCACTGACAGGCTCCACTGATTCGAATGTAGCAAGGGCACTGCAGTTCAAAGGGATGATTAGCGGTGTCAATGATTAGCATTGTCAATTAGGCCAGGCGCCATTGATTTTCTAATTAGCCCTCCTCCTGTGTGCTGGGCCTTCTCCCTGGGAGAGTCTCTAAGCCCAGGCTTCCCCCAACCTGAGTTGAAATCCTGAAAAACATTTCCTACCTTAAATAATACTTTACATTTGCTAATTTTTTCCAAGACCATGATTTCTCTTTTTTTAATTTAATTTTTTAGAAAGATTTTATTTATTTATGCATACAAGAACTGCGGTACAGGCCAGAGTCCAGGGAGGTAAGAGGAGTCACCAGAGACAGAGCGGGGAGCAGAACAGGCAGATCAACTGAAATACACTGCTGAGGGGAGCAGCGGGCGAGGCAGGAGAGGTCTGATGCACCATGTGGGTCCTCCCTGGCCGGGGATCGAACTCACGCTGTTGTGCTGCGGATGCTTCACAGTGCGGCGCCCAACCCACTATGCCACCAGGGAGGCCCTCTCTTTTTTTAAAGATTTATTTGTTTATGCATACATGAAATGGGGTACAGGCCAGAGGTGTGGGGGGTGAGAGGGTTCACCAGAGACAGAGTTGGGGTGCAGAACAGGTGGATCTACTGAAATACACTGTGAGGGGAGCAGCAGGTGAGACAGGGGAGGTCTACTGTGCCCTGTGGGTCCACTCACTGGCTGGGGATTGAACTCGTGCTGCAGTGGCTGCGGATGCTTCAAACGTGGGGTGCTCAACCCCCTTGCGCCATCAGGGAAGCTCCGACCATGATTTTTCTGTGTAAGTACCAGGTGTTAACAGCTTGTGCCCCTGGAGTTCCATATTATCATGATTTCTCTGCACTTAATAGATGACTGCCTTTTCTTCCTTGTCTTTCTTCCACAAGTCACACCACTAAGGCATCCGAGGGCATTTCTGTCTTACCCGGGGCTTGAAAACATCTGTGTGGCCCACACAGCTGTAGTTCCTGCTCCCGCTAGTGTTTTACAGACAACTCAGCCTCAGCGACATGGAACGCTTTTTCTCTTCAACAATAAATAAGTAAATAAGTCGCCTTTATGGGCTCTTTCCAAGGTCTTCAACTCAATTTTCATAGAACCAACTTTTTTTGTGTGCTCATGTCATCAGTTCATATATTTAATTAAAAGTGCATAATAACAAGAGGACGTCACTGCAGGAACAGCTTTCGGACCAAACACAGCCGGCTCTTGGTAAGTGGACGACACTGGGGTGTGAGAACGTGAGAGGCTGGGGCGCACCCACCTCCCTCATCACTGACCTGGGTCTTTTCTGAGGGGCACAGACAGACGTCGTGGGCTGTGGGGGCCTCTGCTGAACTCCTTCCTTTCAGGGGAGCCCGGGCCCCCCGAGGGTGAGTCTGGCGGATGAACAGCACCCCGTACCACGTCCACATCAGCCCAGTGCACGGAACCCTTTCTGGGTTGGAATTCCCCTTTTCTTGCTCACCTCTCAGCCAGTGGCTTTGGGTGGGGGGCTCCGTCAGGCCCCCAGCAGGCAGGAAGGAAACTTTCCCAGACTTTCCCATGGACAGAGCTGGTGGTGCGAACTGTCTAGAAACGGCCTTTCCTATACGGTCTTTTGAGCCACCCATTAGAGGCCGAGAAGGATGGGGAGCAGCCCCCGCTCTGGGCTGAGCCTGAGCCTGAGGCTGCATGCCCCACCCCCGGAGCCGAGACTCGGGGAGCAGGGCGCCTGTGGTGGAGCCAGCCTCGTGAAGGCCCTCGTGAGGCAGCCTTGCCACGCCTCTCCACATCCTGACACACGGAAGCTATGCTTGTTATTCTTACTCTTGTTATGCGTGTTTTTACTGTCGTGCGAGGCTGCGTTTGGGGTCCATAGGCATGCTGCAGTAGATAGCAAACGTAAACACAGCTGGGGCAGGGCCCTCCCACCACCTGACATCGGTCTGTCTGCTGTCCGGAGTGAGGGCAGCAGGGGCTGGCTGGCCCGGGGCGGTGCGCCGAGAGCCAAGGATTGTTGGTTCCTGGAGAAGGATTGGCCCAAGTCTTTGTCCTACAAAGGGCTCAGCAGAGGGGCCGCCTGTTCTCAATGGGTGGGGAAGATTCTGAGACCTGGAGCGTAGAAGTAGAGCATCTGAAGCAGTTCTGGCTTCCAGAAGGCTCTCCAACAGCCCCAGCTGGGGTAAGCTCTGGAACACCTATATTTGGGCCCCTCTGGCTCCATCTGGGAAAACGCCTTGCTTAGCAAACTCACTTGTGTATAGCATAAGCTTGTCCGGTTAGAGCAACTGGTAACTGTGCACTCAGAGGCCGCACAGAGACACGGACTTCTCGTCTACCTCAGTGTCTGTGTTCTGCAAGGTTCTGGCTTTGTGGGTGGGGGGAGGACGCTGCATGTGAGCGTATCCTGTTCCTGAACAGTGGCATCTCTCATTTTTCAGAGTTATGGATTGCACGACAATTGTGAAATCTGATGCGAGTCTGTTCCAAGAGGAAGCAGTGAGATGAGATTATCACTCTTTTATCCCTCGCCTACCAGAAATCTAATCCCAGTCCCAGGCAGGCACATCTGATATTGGGCCCTGAATATAATTCTTTCCTCACCCCTCTTCACACTCAACTTGTGATACATAAGAGAGCTAGACTCCCCCAATGCTCTGAGTACCACCTGCGTCCTGATAATGCCTAGGAAATCTCTCCAAGCCCAGTTCCCTACTGAGGTTCAGATCCCAAGTATCTAATCAGTAATTTACATAACTGTTACGGTCCCCATAATTTGGTCTGAGTCTGTCTCCCACAACCTAATCCTAAACTCCTGTGTTGGAGCTCACCTATTGGAGTTTATCTGGTTTTCCTGTGGAAAGATTATAAATTGTCGATCAAAATCCATATCTCTGCTTTCCTTCTAAGAAAATGCCTTGCAACTATATTAGGCTACGTGATTAAGTTCACATCAGCGACTTATAAAAACAAGTGATAAGGGCAAATTCTGGAAAACTAAAGGGAGCTAACTCAGCTGGAGAGAGAGGTCCTTTGTCCTCTTTTTTCTGCCGCCAGGAATTGGGATGTGATGACTGGAGCACCAGCAGCCATTCTGGACCATGAGATGACCTTGAGACTAAAGCTACGTGCTAAGATGGCAGGCCATGGAGCAGATATGGCCCTGTTATGCACTAGGTTCTGTCCAAAAGACGTTTCCTACATATTTTAATCCGTTCAGCAATCCTATGAGGCAGGTGTTTTTATTATTCTGTTTACAGATGAAGAAAATGAGGAAAGGTAACTTCGTCGGAGTCCTCAGGGTCTTCCTCAGGTCTGCTAATTCTGAGAAAGAATTGAAACTCTGTGGTTTTCCCCAAAGCCAGGGTGGGCCCAGACCCCAGCTCTCAGTAGCTGCCTTGCTCGCCTGGGCTCCTGCTGACTGAGGAGTTGCCACCTCACCCAGGCTGTCGAGCTCTGCACTGCTCTGAAGCGAGAGAGAACGAAGTCCAGGCTTGCCCAAGCCCCTGCTATTTTGAGTTTTCTCCTGTGGGCTGCCAAGCCTATGTCTACTTGCTACATTCTCCAAATTGATTTTCCTGCCTCCAGGCCCTTGTTCAAACTGTTCCTTCTGCCTGGAAGGCCCTTTTCCTCGGGCACTGCTGTTAGTGCACCCCTTACACAGAACAACAGCACAGTTGTAGAAAAATCCCTGCTCCCCCATCTGTCTCCCAAGCTGAAGGTCCAGTTCGAGCATAGGGACACTGTCTTATTATATTCTGTACCCACAAGACATAACTGAGTCTGGCACATAGTAAGTGCTCATTAAACGTTTCCTGAAATTAACAAAATTGGAGTGGAGGTGAATACAGGCTTTATGCACACGCAGGATAAAGTGGTGTGCCATTGGGCATGTTGGGGTGCACCACTCCCCCACTTTTCCCCAGACCAGTGTTGTTTATTGGCCCTCCAATAAAGATTGTCTTTTATTCCACCCTGACGTGAGTTTCATGTCCACGAACAATCTGTATGATAGGCACTTAGCTTGCCACTTGATTCTTTTTTTTTTAAGATTGATTTATTTATGCATACACGAGCTGGGGTACAGGCCAGAGTCACGGGAGGTGAGAGGATTCACCAGAGACAGAGTGAGGAGCAGAACAGGCAGATAGACTGAGATACACTGCTAGGGGAGCAGCAGACGAGGGGATCGAACTTGCGCTGCTGTGCCGCGGATGCTTCACAGTGCAGCCCTCAACCCGCTGCGCCACCAGGGAGGCCCCCACTTGATTCTTAACAGCACTGAAAGTATGTTACAGAGAGGGAAACTGAGGGTCTGAGAGATGGAGTGACGATCTATTTAGATCATTTAGAAGCGGCTGGGACCATCTCGTCATACACTCTGACCTTATCCAAGATGCCCGTTGCAACTCTTGAGATGCTGCCCCGCTCAGCAGTCTGGATTTTGGGAACCACCAGGCCCACCCCCTCCTCAGTGGTGGCCGATTCCATCACCTCTGGGTTTGCTGGGAGGCTGCCATCCGCTATTGGAGCAGAGACTCGGGTGGGTGGGGGCTCTCTGGGCAGGGAGCTGCCTCTGGCCTGGGGTTTTGGCATTTACCAGCCAGGCCCAGCTTCCCTGCATCAGGAATTCCAGGGGCTGTCACCGTGGGAGCCTGGGATGGGGTGGTGAGTGTGAACAAATACAGCGAGTGCCTGGAGAAAGCAGAGTGCCTGAAAAATCCCCAAGGGGATCCCAAGAGCCTCAGAATGCTAAATGCAAACTGATGAGAAGACAGGAGGGTGCAGCGCCTCATTTCTGCACCACTGCAGGGGGTGCCTTCTGAGCCCCCCTGCTGGGTCCCCTGCCCTGGCCCCGCCATTGGGAGAGTCCTGAGTTGTAAGCCAGTCCCAGCGTCATTCTTACATGAACTTACATGTTGGATTATATTTCTTTCCTTCACTTGAATGTGAATTTGAAAGTGGGACGGCCTTGCTGGAGGTGCAGGAGTTAAAGTCTCTCAGCACTATCAAGCTATCGCCAGCCACAGCAGCACGAGTTCGATCCCCGGCCAGGGAGGGGACCCACAGGGCACAGCAGACCCCTCCTGCCTGGCCCGCTGCTCCCCTCAGCAGTGTGTTTCAGTCCATCTGCCTGTTCTGTTCCCTGCTCTGTCTCTGGTGAATCTTCTCACCCCACCCCTCCACACCTCTGGCCTGTACCCCCAGCTCTTGTGTGCATAAATAAATACATTGGAAATTGGGTCTTCAAATTGCATGATTGTCAAACAGAATGAAATGAAATGACTCTTCTGCTCAAACAGCTCAGCTCTGGCTTGCTACGCCCGGGGACATGACCCACACTGGCGTGCCTGTAGCACTTCACAGTTTCTACGTCACTGCCCCTCAGCCTCCACGTGTAAGAATCTTCGGGAAGGGCCTGCAGGTCAGACACCGAGGCTCTTACCTGCGTGTGACTTGCCCGAGGCTTTTGAGTACACGACAGAAGTGGACAACTCCTCTGATTCTGACCCCAGACAGCGCTCACCCACAGGCTGTTAGCGCGAGCTGGCATTCGCTGGGCAATCCCCCGTCCTGGCCCCGCAGGTGGCCCCGTCACCACCCAGAAGCAGGTGCAGTTCGTGACCTGGCGTGGACCAACACCGCGTTGCTGTTTCCGCTTCTGTGCTCCCGACTGATAAATTGACCTTTCATTCTTCGTAAATGTAACAGTGAGCTGTCGACACACATATTTTATGAGTCCTCACACAGGGGATGGCGTGAGGTGAGGCGCTGCCCAAGATCTCGCAACTAGAGGGTGACAGAGCCGGTCTCGGAACCGGGCTGTGGCCCCCGAGTCCACTGCAGCGGCCGGCCTGGGTCTGCTGGGCACATCCGGACAGGCTTCTCGGAAGAGGTGACCTCTGGGCTGAGACCCGGAGGATGACCAGGGCAGAGTTCTGCCCTGCTGAGCACACCATGGTGGAGGTGAGGGGCAGAGGCCGGGGGAACAGAGGAGGCCTATTTGGGGGAACCAGCCTGGAACGCGTCAGGAAGCAGCGCTACGGGATGAGGCAGACGAGCAGGGGAGGGACGGCCGAAGCCAAGAGTGTATATTTCATCTTGGAAGCAGCAGGGAGCTGTTACAGCCACTGCAGGAGAGTGACAAGCTGCTCTGTCTGCTTTGCCCCTGGGGACAGGCCGGGCCGGGCGGGCGGGGGCACCCTCAGCCCTGCAGTGAGTTGTGCTGACTACGATGCTGGGTTCGGAACGCGTGACACTTGGCCCCTTCTCCTCTGACCTTTGGCCACTCCCTCCCCTCAGGACACAGACCCTCACTTCCCACCCTTTCGGGTACTTCTCGAGAAGGCGTCTAGCATGAATAAGCTCAGTGATTAAGGCTGTAAATCTACTTTGCTACAGGGAAAGAAAATCTTTAAAATGTATACACACTAAATCCAGTGGAGTCATTTGTAGGCACCGAGCCTGATTGGTGAATCCTCGCAGCAAACACCTAACGCTGATGCTCCCGGGCTTAGCATTTAGTGGCTCCTTCTCCCCAAGGGCCTTCCACGTCCACCCTCTAGTGGGGACCCCAGAGACGCTAGAGCCCTACCTCTAACACTGGAGCCCCCCTGCATGTCTGACCCCGTTTCAGGCTCGGCCACTCATCCTGGCACAGCCCTGGCACGAAGGTAAGGCGCTGCCTTGTGCCACCCAGTCCTGCTTTGCCCAGTCCTGCCGGGCACACTCCCTGGTTCTTGGGCCTTGCTTCTGTCCAGTTCTCACCACATGCTAGGCTTGAACATCTACCTTGAAAACTCAGCAAGAGCCCAGGTCCTCCAAAGCCAAGACCCGCCTGATTCCCACCCAGCCTCCCTGGGTTCCTAATTCCATCATTCTGTCCAGAAACCTCGCCGAGAGTCCAGGCTGCTGCCAGTTCCCCTTGACCCAAACCCACCAGGGCCCCGCCCTGGCACTCCCCCTGCCCCTTGCCATGGCCCAGTACTGTGGGGTCCTCCCTCTCTCCCTGTGATGGGTTTCACTGAGGTCGCTGCCCGCAGCATCACCTTGCTCTCCACACAGAGCACTCCCTGGCAGAGTTTTCCAGCTGTCCACAGCAGGGCCCAGTGGGCACACTGGTTTCTCTCCTCTGACTATGCCTGGTTTGCCTTTCCACTGTTTCCAGAGCTCCAAGACTCCTGTTTATTACACGGCTTGTTTCTTTCCTTGAGTCTGCCTGCTTACGATTCATGCCACCCAAGGTGCTGGTTATTTTGTGCTAGTCGCCAGAAATGAACAATCTATTGATTTCAGGTAAGACTGCTGTCTACAGGAGAATGAAATCGCTTATTCCTATGAGAAAACAACCTTCCTCTTATCTTATGCTATTACGTTTTGTTCCTTCACTTAATTCATATTTATTGAGTAATACCGTGTATCGAGCCCTGTGTTAAGAGCTAAGGCTACAGAGACAATCAAAGCATGTTTCTTACCCTCAAAAGGCTTACAGGCTAGAGGAATAAGAAGTCCTATGTCAAAAAATGTACAAAACCACCCAGTAAGTGCTATGTTATTTGAAGCATGAGCAGGATATAATTAAATTTTTACATTAGTTTTATTATTGTAGGGGTAAGTTGACTAGGATCATGTGCATTGAAAGGATTGTGACTGGGTCCAGGAGGACTTAAAATGCTGCCGGCCAGGCGGGGGACCCACATGGTGCCACAGACCTCTCCTGCCTCGCCTGCTGCTCCCCTCAGCAGTGTGTTTCAGTCCATCTGCCTGTTCTGCTCCCCACTCTGTCTCTGGTGAGTCCATTCACCTCCCATGGCTCTGGCCTGTACCCCAGCTCTTGTACGCATAAATAAATAAAACTTTAAAAATAAAATAAAATAAAATGCCTAGATTCTAACTTAAAATGCCTAGATTCTCCACACCCCGGAGACAGGGCTGGAGGAGCATCTATGGGTGAGGCAGCCACGCTGGGAAGGCAGCTGAGAAAGCTCCAGAGGTGAGTGTGAGTGAGAATATGAACAAAGCAAAATGAATCGAGTCCAGGATGTGTCGATCATCTGTCCAGCAAATGAACCCTGAGAATCACTCCATCTTAGAAATATATGTTCTATTTGCAGAAACTAGACCTACAGGGAGAATCCCAGGAGCTCAGGAAAAATAAGTCAGTGAATTCCCTAATGTTTTAAAAGGAGTACAGGATGGAGTAAGTCACGGGACCACACCAAAGTTATACGAGCCATCTTATGTGATTCGGATAGAAAATTTAACAAAAACAATAGACAAAAGCTAGGCTTTTCTATGATAAAACAACCCATCTATTGAATAATTTTTTTTAGAATCTTACAAAAAAAAAAAAAAAAAGATGGGGCCCTCCTGGAGGCACAAAGGGTTAAGTCACAACACTATGAAGCTATCTGCAGCCACTGCAGTGTGAGTTCGATCCCTGCGCCAGCCAGGGAGGGGCCCCACATGGCGCAGCAGACCTCTCCTGCCTCCCCGCTGCTCCCCTCAGCAGTGTGTTTCAGTCCATCCACCTGTTCTGCTCCCCACTCTGTCTCTGGTGAATTCTCTCACCACCCTCCACGCTACACCTCCTCCCTCTACCCCAGTTCTTATATGCATAGATAAATAATTTTTTTTAAATGATGAGGTGAAATTCATATGACATGAACCATTTTCAAATGAACATTTTAGATGGCATTTAGGACAATCACAATGCTGTCCAACATCACCTCTGTCTAGTTCCAAAACCTTTTCATCACCCCAAAGGAGATCTAGCGTCTATTCGCACTCACTCTCCATCCCCTTCCCCCATGTTACGCCAGGGCAGCCACAGTATGCTTCCTGTCTCTGAGGACTCCCATATCTGACATTTCACATCAATGGAAGCGTGCAATATGTGACCTTTCATGTCTGATTACTTTCACTCAGCAAAATGTTTTTGCAGTTCACTCACATTGTAACATGTATCAGTACTTGACTCTTTATGGCCAAAGAGTACCCGATGGTGTGCATAGATCACAAATTATCTGTTCCATCGATGGACATTGGGTTATTTTCCACTTTTTGGTTACGGCAAACAGTACCACTATGGGTATGCATGTGCAAGTAAACAAACATCTGAACAGTTTTACGTTCTTCTGGAAATGTACCGAGAAGTAAATCGCAGGGTTCTATGATAATTCTGTTTCCCTTTTTAAGAAGAAGCCACTTATTCTTTTTTTTTTTTAAGATTTATTTATTTATGCATACAAGTACTGGGGTACAGTCCAGAGGCACGGGGGTGAGAGAATCCACCAGACAGAGTGGGGAGCAGCACAGGCAGATCAACGGAAGTACACTGCTGAGAGGAGCAGCGGGCCAGGCAGGAGAGGTCTGCTGCGCCATGTGGGTCCCCTCCCTGTCCGGCGGCAGGGTACACTCGTGCTGCAGTGGCTGCGGTTTGCTTCATAGTGCGTTGCTTAACCCACTGCGCCACCAGGGAGGGCCCGAAGCCACTTATTCTTAACCAAGGAATTGCTATCCACCAGCCAAAACCGGTGATGACAGACAAGGCTAGGACTTCTAGGATTCCACACACGGAGAGATCTGGGCAGACACCACTGGCTGATCATCAAGCCCCACCCTCCGTCTTCCCGGACACTCAAGTGCACGACACTTGCTAGTGTCCCTTGCAGCTAGGTGAGGCCATGTCTGTGACCCTGCCAGTAGCATAGAGCAAAGCAGTGTATGGGATTCCAGAATGGCCCACGATAGCACCCCCAGGCAATCTTTCCCACGCTTCCCTCTCTACAGCCTTGATGCAGTGACCTTGGTAACAACAGAGCAAAATGGAGAAGCCACCGATGAAAGGAGCCGCAGTTCCTTAACTACTCTGGAGGACCACTATCAATCAGGAATAGTTTATAAAACTACTAGAAGTTTCATGCACTTTTAGGTGTCGGGCCATGGGAGCTTATAAGTTACTCCATTACGGCTGCTAGCATTACTTTAGCCTTACACAAAGAGGCAAAATAAATCATACACGACCTCCCTGGTGGCACAGTGGGTTAAGCAACGCTCTGTGAAGCAAACCGCAGCCACTGCAGCACGAGTTCGATCCCTGCCTCCACCTGGGAGGGGACCCACGTGGCGCAGCAGACCTCTCCTGCCTTGCCTGCTGCTCCCCTCAGCAGTGTGTTTCAGTCACTCTGCCTGTTCTGTTCCTGGCTCTGTTTCTGGTGAATCTTCTCACCTCCCTGGACTCTGGCCTGTACCCAGCTTGTATGCATAACTAAATAAATCTTTTTTAAAAAAAGAAGGAAAGAAATGATACATGGCTCAGACCTGATGCTTGGGACTATGAGGAGCCAGAGATGGGCCCAGCGGCCAGGGCAGCTTGAGGCTGGAGTGAAGCCCGTGCCCTCTCCGTGCCCAGAGAGAAGTACAGGGATTGGTCTCTGAAAAACTCAAACAAGACAACATCCGTACAGCCTGAACTGCAACTGGCTGTGGTGTCCTTTGATGAAGGAGAGAATCAGGCTTCTACATCCAGTAAATTATTTCAATCAGAAAAAACTATGAGTTAAAAATAAATGGTGCTTCTACAACTCAACTGAGTAGACTTGAACTTCCTTTGACTCAGAAATTTGTTGCTGTTCATCTATTTTTAAGCTTTAGTGTTTTCCTTGATAATTCCCCATCTGTATTCTCTTAGTTTCTTAACGGAGCTCCGTTTGCTAATTGCCAGTCCCGTTCAGTCTGATTGGGAAGGGCAGAGTCAGGGCAAACTGGGCCAGTCCTGGGAGAACAGCGCCTCTAGAGGCCAGTGGAAGCAGTGCCGGGACTAATGTTTCTCACTGGCTGACTTGGTATTTAGAAGAGGTAATTTTGCTTTTCATAGTAGGATTTTAAAAAAGATTTTATTTACTTATGCATACAAGAGCTGGGGTACAGAGTTTCGGGGGCGGGTGAGAGGCAGGAGATGGTTGCTGAGCCATGTGGGTCCACTCCCTGGCCGGGGATCGAACTCGCGCTGCAGTGACTGCGGAAGCTCCACAGTGCCACGCTCAACCTCTTGCGCCAACAGGGAGGCCTATAGAGTAGGATTTTTTTTTTAACAAAAGGAAAACTGTATCCAATTTATTTTATTTTATTTTCATCAGAAAATGCCTTATTTATTTATTATTATTAATTTTCCTAATGAAGTGCCATTGTTTTCCGTCCTTGTTAATATTTCCACAGTACAGGATTTCTCCCCTCAGGACAGTCAGGGCAGCCCCGCTGCCACCGAAGCCCCATGTTCCTCCATCACAGGCCCTTGTGCGCCCGCACTTTTCACCCATCCCGTGCCACGGATCTGTGATCAGCTTTCAAGTTTCATTTGTCTATATAGTTATCGAGGAACCACTATCTTACATCCCGCTAGTTGTTTTCACAGTACTTTCTGACCTCCTCAGGTGTGGTCTCCTAGCCCTCCCACCCCAGAAGAACACTGCTCCTAAGCACAGTCCACTGTGCCTGCCCCTCCCCCTTTTCGCCCTTCTCCCGCCCCTCCTGCTCTGAAGGCAAAGACCCGTGGTCAGTCCTCAGGAGTTGGTTTGATTGTTTGTCCTCGCCTGATCCTTTGCTTGTTTTCTCTGCAGTTCGCATGTAAGTGGCACCGTCTTTCTCCTTTGTGAGCGCTGCTAGAAGTCTGCTGCGTGCACATACTGCTCCCCCCCGCTGCTCATCTGTTTGAGGCACGTGGCTCGCTGGAACAGGCAGTTCTTTCCTGCGCAAGAAGATCCCGACAACCTCAGCATCTAGGCATCCCCTGGCCCACCCACTAAATGACAGTAGGTCCCAGTCGTGGTGAAAAGCCAAAGCTCCAGACAGACACCAGCAGAGGCAGTACCTGGCCCCCCGCTTGGCAATCACGAAATGAAACAGAAACAGCAGGTAAATGGAACATTTAGAAACCCGGGAGACTTACAAGGGACTCCTGAAACCCCCTGCCCTCTCCCCGGTGAGATGGTCTCTAGCCCCTTTTGTGTCTCTCCACCCAAGTCTTAACTGTCTTCTCTCTGGTCCACTCCAGCCCCCTTGCTTTTACTAAACCCCTCGTCAGTTCCTACTCTCCATCTGGAGCAAAATCTTCTGATTTTTATTTTCTTGAAGATTACCCACCATCCACCTCTCCCCACCTCATACCTGGTGTCCTGCTGGCTTGTTGCTAGGGTCACCCCACAATCCGGTGTATGTGTGTGTGAGACGCTTGCCTACTTCCCCTTACAAAGCAACAGGTTGAGCTGGGTCACCCAGGCCTTCCAGTGAGGAGGCAGCATCAGGGAAGGGGCAGGAAGAAGCCCAGAGATCGGGAGATAGTGAAAGACGCCTTGGCTTCCGTAGATGGTAGGGCGTGCTGGGAGAGAAGGCGGGGAGAGGCTGCAGGAAGCGATCAAGGTTTAGTCCTCACCTGGATGGTGGGTGGGAGGAGAGGCGCAACCCTTTCTGGGCAAAGCTCAGGTGTGTACCTCGTGTGAGGGTGACGCTCGGAGACCTGAGTCCCTGGAGAACTGAGGGAAGAACTGGGCCTCGGAGGTAGCCCCAGATGAAAGGAGATGAGGTCTCTTGTCTTTAATGCCTCTGGGAGTCACTGAGCACCAGATGCCTGACGTGACAGCGACCACCAGGAGCTACTCTGTGGGAAGGGGCCCTTGAGAACTGGCTGAGCGTGGGTGGGCACGGTCACGGAACTCAAGCCGGCTGGGGTGCAGGTCACCCACTGACATGAGGGTTCCCCAGCTGAAGAAGTTCTCTCTCACAGTGCAGAATAATAAATCCCCTGACTGCATGTGCTGCTGAGCTCAGTCTGGCAATTGGTTTGACTATCTGCAATTACCATCTTCTCTTAATTACAATATGCATCTCCCCCTCCAACTATACCTTTGAACATTTCTTAAGCAGGGAAGCGTCTTAAAATAGATGTTCGCGTTTTTGTAAAGCTTACTTATTTATTTATTTTGTGTGTGTGAAGTAGCTGTTAAATCAATGGTGCATCTTATAATCAATGCTGTCTTAGAATCGAGGAAATAGGATAATTACCAAAATTGATTTCCCATGTTGATGTAGTACAGGCAAGATTATTCACTGGGCACCTGGAAACACCTGTGTTCACTCCTGCATGCAAAACTGTGGACAAGCTCGGCAGACGCGACGGATAAACACACACACATGTGCACAGACAGACACACACGTGCTCACTGCCCCCTTTGAGTGTGGAGTGGCTGTGGGCTTGCACGCTGTCAGACCCTCAGGGAGCCGTGAAATCTGCACAATGTGCTGACCCCCCCCCCCTCCACCGCCGCCTTGGGAACGTCAAGAAAAAATTTGCTTTGGCCCACTCTGATGCTGACAGTGCTGCTGATGGGTCTTGGCCAGGGACAAAGATGTTGTTAGCTGCAGGAGACCAGACCTGGCCAATGAGATTTCCGCAGGCAAATCCCATCGTGAATGTTGACAGAGACATCATGATTTGAGGTACTCCTCCATCTGGATCACCAGCCCTGCTCTCCTCAGGGGCTCCCCACTCCACAGAGGTTCCCACTGCTTAATTGTCTGCTCATACTTCCCAAGCTGGTGTGGCAGCTTCCCTATTCCTCTTTCTAGAAGAAAGAAGGGGCCAAAAAAGAAAGAAATTTTAAGGCTGCCACGGCTTGTCATGAGGAGCAGAGGATGATGGGCCATCATGAAAGCCCACTAAAAGGTCAACACAATGGAGAAAGTGAGCAAGTGATCTAGGAAGGCAGCAGTGGCCCTGGAGATTCCAAGAACTTTCCATTAGAGTCCAGAGCTACAGGAAACCACATGCCAACAGAAATGAGAAGTAACTCGGGTCACTGAACTGTGAGCCTCTAAGTTCCAAATAGGCCTTAGAATAGGGGTCCCTGTTCCAGTGCCTGGCCTTAGAAGGAGAAGTGGCATTCCATGGGTGAAGACCCCCTCTTCTCCATCTCAGGCCTCTGGGAGCCTCAAGGAACGAGGGCATCCTGTGTCGAAAGAATATCTCTCCTGGCAGCACGCCACACTAGCCTATCTGCCTAGGACATCACTTAACTGAAATTTTGAGGCCATGGAAATTTCTCGAACAGGACATATTGACTTTGCCTGGTTTCCCTTTGGGTGGGATGGGAGTAGGGCAAGAAATAAGCTCTGACCATGCCCCAGAACTGCTTGCTTGCTTCCCTCCAGACCAGAGGAAGGAAACTGGCCAAAGGAACCGAGTGCAGCAGCTGCTGGCAGCAAAGCAGTAGCAGCCCCAAGGAAGAATCACCCACTTCACGATGTCTGCAGAGAGGCCCCAAGGAGCTTGATCAGCCAGAGTCTCGGATTTGTAATTTCACTTAATGCTATTAAGGGGTCAGTTTGGGCCATTTGTTGGAGAGGGCTGGCAAGATTCCAGACTCCTTGGCTAATGAATCTCAACTATTAATCCCATTAGTCTTCTACTGTCTGCCACTTCTGATGAGGTCCTTCCCTCTCCCCTTCTCTGCCCAGTCTTTCTTCTTGCAGAGGATGCCCCCCGATGCCCAAAGTTCATAGCATGTTCCTGTAAACCAGGATCAGGTTGTTTTGCTCACCAAGCTTATTTTTATCAGAAATTGAAAGAGTCGCGTAGAGTGTCACCCGTGTGGGTGAGTGGGGCAATTCCCTTGGGAGAATCACGGAGTGTCAGGTTGAAGAGCTCTAAAAGGTCAGGGAATGCTCCCCTTTTTTCTCTGTAGCAACAGTTAACAGTCTTTAGGGCTCACACGCGCACACACACACACACACATCATCACAGTATCTGCATTGGAACTGAGATGTTTGTCAATGACCCAAACATTTAGAAACCCTGTTCAATAATGTTTCCGACAGATGCTTTCTGCTCCCTGATTAGACAACTCTGAATCTATGAGAAGTCAGTCTCATCCTCCACTCTGGTGACCATCTTCTTTTATCTGGACCTAGGCCCCTGTTATGGTTTGGAGTTGACTTTTTTTTAAAGGCACAGAGGACACTTATGATAATGCAAGTTATAAAGCGAGGTTTATTTTTAGCTAGCTGGGGTTTAAGTATTTGCTTGATGCAGCGGGTTTCAACAAGGACATTTAGCACTTAAAGCTAAAGGTTTATATTGCATTTTAAAAACATTTAACTTACAGTAATTTTTTATAGCTTTACATATTTTTGGCTTATTTTACATCCTGGGAGTTTTGCAAGATAAGTTTTTTGCAACAGGACATTTGGTCCCTGGGGAAGATGATCTATCGTGCAAACACTGATCAGAGGAAAGTAGCTATATTAATGTCAAACAAAAGCGTCAAAGAGGGACATTAGGTAATGATAAAAGATTAGTCCATCAAGCAGACACAGCGACTCTAAATGTGTGCACACCGAACGGAACCACGTGACATAACCTGAGAGAACTGAGGAGAAATTAAAAGAAAAAACAAAACACAACTATAGTTAAGACATCAATATCCCTCTCTCAACTGAAAGAACAGGGCCTCCCTGGTGGCGCAGTGGGTTAAGCAATGCACTATGAAGCAAACCGCAGTCACTGCAGTGTGAGTTTGATCCCTGCTGCACCCACATGGCGTGGCAGACCGCTCCTGCCTCGCCTGCTGCTCCCCTCAGCAGTGTGTTTCAGTCATTCTGCCTGTTCTGCTCCCCACTCTGGTGAATCCTCTCACCTCTCACGACTCTGGCCTGTACCCCAGCTCTTGTATGGATAAATAAATAAATCTTTTAAAAAAACAATTGAAAGAACAATTTAGATAAAAAATGAGCAGGATATAGGTCCTAGAGCTCTCTGGGGTGGGGATGGGAGATGGGGGATGTGGGGGGGTGGGGGTGGGGGGCGGAGGGAGGATATTTTCATTATGAACTCAATTTCCTTAACAATTATAGAGCTGCTTGTGTTATCTATTTCACGTTGAATGAATTGTGTTAGTTTGTTTTACCAGAAAGTCATCCATTGCATTTAAGTTGTCAAATGCATATATCCAGAGTTGAAGCATCCGATTGTTATATTTTTGATGTCTGCAGTGTTTTCAGTAATGAAGTTAATCTTGTTTCATTCCTGGTATTGGTGATTTGTGTTTATTCTTTCTTTGTCATTCTTGCCAGAGGTTTGTCAATTTTATTGATTTTTCTCAAGGAACCAGCTTATACTGCTTTCTTTTCATTGCTTTATACTGTTATCTTTATATATCCCTTCTCCTGCTTGCTTTGAATTTCTTTTGCATCTCTTTTCTAGATTTTGGGGTGAAATTTTAAATTATTGATTTAAAAATTATTTTGGAAGAGCCAAAATATGTAATAACCAGAGGCGGAGAGCCCAAATAGCCACAAGATGTGCCAGGAGGGTCTGGCTTCATCTCATTATGGAAACTGGAAAAAGATACAGAGTCATCTTCTTTAAAAAAGTAATTTGTAATTTTCCTTAAAATATGATAGGTGGATCACACATACATATCTGAGTTTCTAATAACTCATTTAAGTTAGAGTGAAATAAAGTTATCAACCCTCAAGGCCAAAGAGGGTAAGCGTCAAAAAGGGCGAGAAATATCTTATACTATTAAAAGCTGAAATGTTGGTGTATTAAATGTCCGCTGACTTAGAAGATCAGAAAAAGCAGAATCAGGGAAGTCAGTCAGAAGGAAGTCAGTCAGCACCACAGAACCCCAAACGTTGTGGGAACTGGAGGCACTTGGGCCCTCTGAAGGGGGAATTGTGGGATGGTGCGGACAGAGGAGGATTGGCTGGAAGTCTCAGGAGGAAGCGTTTAGTGTCCCCAGATCCAGTCTCCTTCCCCGGAACTATCTACCAAAGCCCAACCCACCCAGGCAGAAGATTGGATTGCGTACTTAGAGATGAGCTGAGAGAGAAAGGGGGAATCAAATCTATGTCCTGAAATATGAACCCTCAGCCCTCCAGGTCCTCCTCTTCTCCATCTTGGCTTCCAAAATGTTCTCAGTCAGTCCTACACTTGCTTCCCACCCACGTCAGGAGACTAGGAAATTCTTAATGTTGCTTAATCAAAGCAACAAACAGGAGGAAAACGTCCTCATCCCCAAAGGAAAAAACAGCAGGGAAAAAGAATGAGAGTACACCTAAAGAAAAAAAGAGAGAGAGAGAGGAAACTTAAAAAAAATGTTAAAAAGATTTATTTATTTATACATACAAGAACTGGGGTACAGGCCAGAGGCATGGGGGGGTGGGGAGTGAGAGGACTCACCAGAGACAGAGTGGGAAGCAGAATAGGAGGATCTACTGAAACACACTAACGAGGGGAGCAGCTCTGTAATGAGGGGAGCAGCGGGGAGACAGGAGAGGTCTGCGCCCTGTGGGTCCCCTCCCTGGCTGGGAATCGAACTTATGCTGCAGTGGCTGCAGATGCTTCATAGTGCAATGCTTAACCCCTGGCACCACAGGAAGACCCAAAACTTAAAAAAAAAAAAAAAAAAAAAACTAAACAGAGGTGTAGGACAATAAATTCTACCCATGAAACAAAAATAGGATTTTGTAAAAAGAGTACATTCTGAAATTAAGAAAGAATTCTTGGAATTAGATACTAATTTATAATTACACACACACTCATAGATGGCAGATATGTGTATGACACAAATTTCAAAATTAAAAAAAGTTGAAAATTTGGCTTGAGGAAGTGTCCCAGGAGTCAGTATAAAAAAGACAAACGATGGAGAAGGGGAAAGACAGAAGAGATTTAAGAAAACCAGAGTCAATTTATGAACGACAGGAGTTCATAAAGGAGAGAGCAGGACAATGGAGATGATTGATAAAGAAATAATGCTAAAAAAATTTCTGGAACAAAGGGCATATGAACTTCCACAATAACATATTGATAACATATTGATGGGTTTCCTAATATAATGAATAAAAAAGACATACAACAGGACACATCTTTGAGCAATTTTCTGGAATCAGAGATAAACAGAAGAGTATGAGTACTTTCAGAGAAAAAAAGCAAAACAAGAAATTTTACATAGAAAGGATAAGGATAATGGAGCAACTGGGGCCGTCAAGTGCTAAGACTTCTAATGCAAGGGTTGGCTAACTATTGCCTCTGAGCCAAATCCAAGCCACAGCTTGTTTTTCTAGGGCACCTGAACTTTTTCACGTTCAGAGTTTCCAACTTTTTCAAAAATTGTAAAATTAAAATCAAAGCAAAGACTATATAACAGAGTATATGTGGTCCTTCAAATCTCAAATATTTATCATCCGCACCTTTACAGAAATTTGCTAGCCCCAGCTCTACAGAAAGATTATTTTCAACCCAACCAAGTTATTCAACAAGCGTAAGAATACTAAAGCATGCTGCACAACTTATTCTATGAGATCAGTATTACTCTGATACCCAAACTAAAAACTTCCTAAGAAAACTAATATCTGTTATGAATTTAAAGGCAAAAATATTCAACAAAATGCTAGCAAGCAAATTCTGCAGCATATATGAAGATTTACCCCAGGAATGCAAGGTTAATTTATTCTAAAATTAATCAATGCAATACACCGTATTAATAAGATAGAGAAAAGAAAAACAAATATGATCATCTCAACAGACAATTTAAAGGCACTTGACAAATCCAACACTCTTTCATTATAAAAACACTCAACAACTGAGGAATGGTGCGGAACTCATCCAAGGTAGGAAGTGGGAAGACTTCCATGAAAAATCACAGTTAACATCATAGCTAACAGTGAAGACTACGTGCTTTTCCCCAAAGGTCAAGAACAAGACAAGGAATTCTGCTCTTATCAATTCTCTTATTACTTCCTTAACATTGTACTGGAAGTTCTAGCTAGATCAACTAGTTAAGAAAATAATTGAAGTTATTCGTATTGTAAAGAAATAAAACTACATTGGATGATGACATAATCCTTTCTAAAGAAATCCTAAAGAATCCAGTAAAAATTAGTAGAATTTAAAAATGAGTTCATCAGTGTGGCAGGATACCAGCTCGATATATTAAAAAATCAAGTATATTTCTATATATTAACAATGAAACACTTAAAATTACATTAAGGAAATGATCCTATTTATAATCACAGCAAAAATAAGAAAATACTTATAAATATACTCAACCAAAAGTGCAAATATTACATATCCAAGATATAGAAAGAACTCTTTCTGCTCAACAATTAAAATGCAAATAATTCAATTTAAAAATTAGCAAATTATTTGAATAGGCATTTATAGAAAGAAGATGTACAAATAAACACATGAAAATATGCCTGGTATCATTAGTCATCAGAAAAATAGAAACTCGGCAGCAGTGAGATACAAGGTCATATTCAAATAAAATAGGCAGAAAATAACAAGTGTTCATGAGAATGTACAGGAATTAGAACCTTTAAATATTACTGGCAGGAATGTAAAGTGGTGTGATTTTATAAAAGTTTGGCAGTTGCAGAGAATGCTAAATATAGTTATCATATAACTTAGCAATTCTACTCCAGGGTATATAATTAAGAGACACGAAAACATATGTTCACACAAAAACTTGTACATATATGCTGATATCATTACTCAAGATAGCCCAAAGGTGGAAACAACCTAAATATTCATCAACTGATGAATGTTCAAACAAAAAGTGGCTAACCTTGAAAATACTGTGCAAGGAAAAAGAAATGAGTCTCAAAAGACCCCTATTACATGCCACCTAAATTAAATGTCCCAAGCCAGTTAATTCATAAAGTCAGAAAGCACTCATTTTAGTAGTCTACATACTAAAATTGGAATGATACAAAGACTAGTATGGCCTTTGCACAAGGATAACACAAATTTTGTTTCTCATTTTATTTTATTTTATTTTTTAAAGATTTATTTTGTTTATTTGTGCATACAAGAACTGGGGTACAGGTCAGAGGTGCAGGGGGTGAGAGGATTCACAAGAGACAGAGTGGGGAGCAGAACAGGCAGAGCAACTGAAACACACTGCTGAGGGGTGCAGCAGGCGAGACAGGAGAGGTCTGCTGTGCCATGTGGGTCAGCCCCCTGGCCAGGGATCAAACTCAGGCCACAGTGGCTGGCTATAGCTTGATAGTACTCAGACTTAAATCCCTGCACCACCAGGGAGGCCCTGTTCCATATTTTAAAGACAAACAGCATGATTTCACTCATATGTGGTATGTACAGAAAAAAATGGATAAACTAGACAAAGCAAAACAAAAACAATCTTTTAGTCTATGAGACCAATTAGTGGTTACAGAAGGAAAAGGGTAAAGGGGGTGGATAAACTGGGTAAAATGGTCAATTATAAAGTGAAGGGTAGAATTGGAATTGTACTGGTGAACTTAATGTAGTTTCTACACATATTGATTGTTAGTGATAACACACACATAGTATCATAATGCAATGTTACTTTGATTAAGAAAGAAAAAATAATTAAAAAAACAAAAACAAAAACCTGAGCCTAAGAAAAAAAAGAAAGTAAATGAATAGCTGCCAGGGGTTGAGAGTTGGGTGAAGAGGGGTAAGATGAAATTACGACTACTAATGTGTGGGTGTTTCTTTTTGGGGGTTTCTAACATTAAATTTTGATGTTTGTACAATTCTGTGAAGATACTAAAAGCCACTGAACTGTACACTGTAAATAAGTGAATTTTATGGTATGAAATATATCTCAATATATAAAGCTGTAAAACATACACAACAAAATTTTCAGATTTGAAAGACTTCAAAAAATTAACCTTCCACTTGTATTTTCACAGGAAACTACTTGCATATGTGTTCTGCCAAAAAGAATGAATAAACCAAGAGAAGAAAACATGAAACTCAGGAAACAAGAAATTTAACATCAAATTAATGATGAATGAAAGCTGATAATAACAGTTGTACAACAGGCTTATAGAGTACAAATCAGATGTAAAAGAAAGAAAGGTCATCAGGAAGAAAATCTTTGGGGGTAAGATAGGAAGAAAAAAAGAAACAGACTACCTAGTATGTTGGTACACACTGAGGTGCTTTTGAGTATTTTCATAAGAAATTTGAAATAAATTTGTGGTAGGTACATGAAAAACTAAGCAAGCAAAAAACAATGAGGCAACTATTAACTCCAGGTAAAACACAAAGTTATCCAACTATAAAATAATTTCATTGTATCTCCTAGATCAATAGTGATTTACATTTTTATGACCATACCATCATAAATATGAACACTGATTTCACCCACAAGGTGACAATACTATAATGGGAGGATGAGAAGTGATTATGTAAGTATATTGGGTGGCAGAAGTGTGGGAAAGGTACAAGAGAACACAATCCTCATTTTCCATTTAAGAACCAAAAATCTCCATAGCACAGAAATACTGAAAACACAGAGTAGAAGTTTCTCTGTGCGGTGTAGTGAGGGAATTGGCAGGTTGTTATTTGATGGACCCATAGACACACAAACAGTTCCACCCCCAAAGCGTCAACCAGTTATATATATCTGTGGGAAATGTCACACAGAATGAAAAAACAGTGATCCAATCAGCTGCAGAATGTGTGGGTATGGAACAGTGAACAAGAAAAGGACTAAAAGATTGTAGTTTTTGAGGCTTGATGAAATGTGAAATGCAGAGGAATATCTTCGTTTGGATTTGGGCTTTCTATTTCTCATTGTGTATATCTCTTTTTAGTGTTCTCTATGAGTGTAACTTGGAGGATGAGACACACCCTGTTGCCCAAGGCAAGTTGTAAGGCGTCTGTATAGCTTTACTAGTAGCCATCCTGAGTTCCCCAGAAACACCCCCACGGAGCTGGCATTCTGCTGGGCTGCCAAGGGGGCATTCCAGAGCCACCCAGCAGACCATCCAGCTTGTCTCCTTATCCAGTCTTTAGATAGCTGATTATGCTCATCTTTGTTATCCTTCCTGCTCAGATTTGTGTCAGTCTTTATCCAAGTACTGATTAAAATATTGAGAATGCCAAGGGCAATGAAAACGACAGTTTTATTGTCACTGACGGTGTAATGACAACACTCAACACCCTTTCTGAATATTAAGCCAACAAGGTTTCCATCTCTATATTACATCACCTAACTTGTTCTTCTAGTATGTCCACAAAGCTAGTTGGGGGGGGGGGGCGCCTAACTGGATTTCAGTTTGCGAAATCCCATATCACTCAGTTCCTATGCTTTGCCAGGACACAGAGGTCTCAGCTGGCCTCAGATACCTGGACTTAGGAAGGGGTTAGGAAGCCATATCTGGTGGTATGGAGATGGAATTTTATTTATTGGTTTGTTTTTAAGATTTATTAGATTTATTTATGCACACAAGAGCTGGGATGTAAGCCAGAGATGGGCGGGTGTGTGTGTGTGTGAGAGGATTCACCGGAGACAGAGTGGGGAGCAGAACAGGCAACTGACTGTAACACACTGCTGAGGGGAGCAGCGGGGAGACAGGAGAGGTCTACTGCGCCATGTGGGTCAGCTCCCTGGCCAGGGATCGAACTCGTGCTGCAGTGGCTGCGGATGCTTCATAGTGCTGAGATTTAACCACCTGAGCCACCAGGGAGGCCCCTGGGGATGAATTTTTAACTGCCCCATAGGACGGACTGTGGAGAGAAGAACATGCAGCTGCCAGAGCCTGGGTCACAAACCTGTTCGGGTAGCTGTGCCCGTTCACGTGCCCACCACATCTTTCCTCTTGCATTACCGACACTGTCCCTTCCCCCTCCCTGCCCCAACAACCTGAAAACCTTGGCACAAATGGATGGAGACCACTCAACGTGGAGAGGGGCCAGAGGACTGGGCGAGGAGGCTGTCCCCCCCTCCTCGCCCGCCCACGTGGCCCCTGCGTCCCCCCCTTTAGGAAGGCGTTCATTCCTCTCTCGGGAGTATCAGCTACGTGCAGGCTGCAGGGAAAGGACAACACGTAAACCACACAACTGACTTCCTCCTTCCATTAAGCAAGAAAAGAATTTGGGAGCATTTCAAACAAGACCAGAAGATGCCACAGCGCTCCACTGTCGTTCAGCCTGGGCCTGCCCCCGGTGAGCCCGCTCGGGCCGGGCTGCGTGCCACTGCACCAGGCAGAGTGGACGGGGAAGCACTTGCAGGCACCCCCACCAGCACCTGGTTGAAGCCAGGCCAGTGTGACCCAGCTCTGGATTCCAGGGCCTGGCCTGTGTCTGGCTCACTCTAATTTGCATGGTGACAGCTGGCCCTGGGGTCCCGGGTAGGGCTAGGGTGACATCACATTGATTACTCGCCCTTCCCCTCTACCCAACCAGGTCAGTAAGCCCAGGCTGGGCGTGCATAAGTGTCCCGGAAGCATTCCCTGAGCCGAGGGAAAGTCCAGGGGCCTCAGGAAAGTCCAGGGGCCGCCATGCTGTAACAGGGTGGTCCCCAGGAAAAGGGGAAGTTCCAGGGGAGTTCCTAGGGTGGGTGGAGCTGAGTAGGGATAAGAAAAAGCGAGAGAGGAATTAAAAAAAGAAGGCAACAGGATGGAGAGCAGCAAAGAGCCCTGGAGGAGGCACAGAAAGCAAAACAACATGTAAAGAAGCAGCACCTGCTTTTCCGTCCTGGACTAGGTAAAACAGATGTGGGTGAGAGGCCCGTGGGGAGGTTCACAGTGGCAGCTCTTATCCCAATTTTAATTTTGCTCTTTTCCTCCCAAATTTGTCTAATTCTTTCTAACCCTTTTCTATGGGTCTCCACTGAAAAATACTTTAAACTTGTGGCAGGCTTTTGGACCTTGCTTTGGGCTAATCCTATTTAGCTAAACTTTTACCTTTGAGGGGATGGATCACTTTAGATGCTCAATTTACTAACTATATTCTTTGTCATCTCTGTATTGTTCACTAATCTTATTAAAGTTCGTTTCCATTCAAAGTCTTATATATTTGTCTTAATGCTGCAAATAGCTGAACCCATTTAGAGAGGGCAGGTTTAAAATTTCTGAAATGGGGGGCCCTCCCTGGTGGCGCAGTGGGTTAAGCAACGCACTATGAAGCAAACCACAGCCACTGCAGCACGAGTTTGATCCCTGCTGCCAGCCAGAGAGGGGACCCACAGGGCGCAGCAGACCTCTCCTGCCTCGGCCGCTGCTCCCCTCAGCAGTGTGTTCTGGTGCATCCTCTCATCCCTCGCACCTCTGGCCTGTACCCCAGCTCTTGGTGCATAAATAAGTAAATCTTAAAAAAAAGTTCTGAGATGCCCTTTCCCTGCCTGTACCGGGGACTCGGCCCATCCTCGCCCTCTCCTAGGCGGGCCGTGGACAGAGTCCGGTGGCCACTGCCGTGGGCTCCCCCAGGACAACAGTGGCAGCGTGGGGCAGGGCCGTTCTCTCAGTCTGGAGAGTGAGGAGTTGTCTCTGCAAAGCTCCTTGGCAGGTCCATGCAAGCTTCCTGCCCACACATTCACCCGCTGCCGACGGGGCCGGCACTGATGGAGCCTCATGATATGCCAGGCCCCGGGAGAGAGCCCTGACCCACAGCAAAGTGCTCGCCTTCCAGAAACTACCTCCTCGCTCAGGGAGTCGGGCCACCAGACGAGCCTGGATGCAGCCAGCTGGCGCGGAGGAGCGTTAAGTGCACAGGGCCGGGAGCCTGTGAGGGCCCTGCTTTGCGGAGCGTGGTCAGGCAAGACCTCCATGGGGGTGGCATCTGCTCTGAGGCCTGAACTCAGCCATCCATTCACGGAGCGGCTGGCAGCGTCAGCCCGCCCTGCCCTGGCCGGCCACCTTCTCCTGCTCCTCTGTGCTTCTGGCTGCCTCCACTGGCCCAGCACCTCACCCCGGGAGGCCACCGCTGGTTGTTCTCACAGCCCAAAGTGCCGCCTCTGGGCCTCCTCCAGGTGTTGCCTGAGTGTGCCTT
Organism: Galemys pyrenaicus; assembly: GCA_019455555.1. Taxonomy (NCBI): domain Eukaryota; kingdom Metazoa; phylum Chordata; class Mammalia; order Eulipotyphla; family Talpidae; genus Galemys; species Galemys pyrenaicus. Next base: position 3,377,468 of record JAGFMF010011641.1, on the reverse strand, counting down.
CCCTGAGGCCTGCCCCGCGCTCTGCTTAAAAGACAGCGCCCTCCCCCCGCCCGGCCCCTACTCTGATCTGATTTCCCCAGAAACTTCCCACCTTTTAATACACGACATGATTTACTCGCTCCTGGCGTCTGTTCTTGCCGCCGTGTCTCGTCCCTGGAGTAGAAGTTCGACGAGCAGGAATCCTTGCTGCTTTGCTCCTCACACAGCTCCCTGTGCAGAATCGTGCCGGCCCGGGGCACGCGCTCCCCAAGTACTTGAAACATCCACTCGGGCCTGCTGCCTTGAAACGCTGGCCCTGTCTCAGGAGCTGGCCTATGGTGGGCGAGAAGACCCCTAAGCGTGAGGGAGGGAAACGACACCCCCACTTCCCTGTGAGCTGTGTGGCCTAACGCAGGTGGAGGTGGGTGGGGCTGGGGTCCGTCTGTCACCTCCTCGTCTCTGTCCCCCCACGCCCCTGTCGCGTTCTCCACGGCGCTGGGCCCGGCCTGCCTCAGATCAGAGACCTGAAGGGAGCCAGGCGGGATGGGCCTGGCCGGAGCCAGAAGAGGGCCCAGAGCCAGGGGCCTGCCAGGGGTGCTTGGGGTTTGGGGGGGGGGGCACAGAAAGCCCTGTGGGGGCTGAGGGAGGACAACTCCCCCATCCTGGTGCCCCAGGGGAGTCTGTGATGGGCCCTGCAACAACACTCCATTTCCAAGTCTGCAGGCACCTGTTGCTCTCAGCAGTGTGTCTGGGAGAATTAGCTGCCTCAGTGCCTGATGACAGGCCAGGGGAGGGGTGTGTGTGTGTGCATGTGCATGTGTGCGTGCACGTGTGTGTGCATGTGTACGAGTGCATGTGTGTGTGTGCATGTGGGGGGGGGCGGAAGAGACGGTGCTTTACCCTCTCTTTAGAATTATCGGGGACTCTAGTACAGATTCCTTTCCCAGAGCCTCCACACCCCCATTTTCGGAGTCGAGGCGCAGACCTGTTTCCCAGGTGCAGCATTTCAAGTGCCCTTTGCTCAAGCTTGGCAGTGATGCCTGGCCTGCCACGATGCCCCCTGCTGGGCCCACCCAGACTGACCCGTCATGTTCACCAAGGGTCCTACGGTCACTTAATTGCCAACAAGTGTTCCCTGGGGCTGGTCAGAGTTAAGTCCATTTCTTCCTAGCTTCCTGCACTTCTGAGCTATGAAATTATCTGCTGAGCAAATCAATAATTAATCAGATTATCCACATTTAGTCTAAATTAGATCTCATTGCCTCAGGCGAGACTCTGAAGTCCTGCTTCACCTGACTCCACCACCCAGTCGGCTGGTCAATGGGTCCAGCCAGTGGCTCCATGCTGGGCCTCTTCTCCCCAACACACGTTCCCCACCTTCAAGTCACAGCCCATCGTATCTATCCCCTTCTGGAACCCGGACTGCACCACGCGCTTCCCCGGACGTCGGCAGCAGACGGAAGCGCTTTACGATCAGATGCACACAGCTCCGCATTTAATTGCACTCCATTTGTTTCAGATTTGCAAACTCTGTCTTCCCCGGAGTTGTGAGCAGGACGTTGTAATACGCTCCTCACACCCCTCCCAGAACCAGCACAGCACACACTAGTGAACAGCATCAGCTGTCCCCTCCCTTCCCTCTAGTCCCATCCCCTCCTCTGAGTCCAAATACTCTTTGCCCCTCAATCTTCAACCCCCTTTTCCTTTCAGGCTCAGGTTTGGGCAGATCTGGCCGCCAGGAAGCCCTCTGCCGAGATGGCCAGGCCTTTGGGGGGCGGCCAATGGGGAAGGCGCGTCGCAGCTGGCCAGGTGGGGTGATGGTGCGAGGGGTGGCTGATGAGTTGGACGGAAGTGGAGTGACTCAATAGCGCATGAGAAGATAAAAGGGTGTTCCTTTTGCAGGTGCCAAAGCACTTCTACTTCTGCTGTGGCCCTGGAGGTGTGTCTCCCACAGCAACCCGTGACGTAGGCTGAGTCGGTGTCACCCCTGTCTCGGGCTAGGTGATGAAACGGGGGCCGGAGGCATGGGGCCCACTCCCACTGTCCAGCTCGGACCTGCTCGGCCTCAGCTCCAGGTCCGCGACCTGGCACTCCCTCTGCGGCTGCAGGGGGAGGGTCTCGTGGAAGCTGAAGAACCTGACTCGGCTACCTGACTGAGGCTATTTACACAGTTCCAATTGATTTGTTGTAACCTGTAATTATTTTTGCTGAATTTTTTTTGCACGGTCCATTTGCTTGTTACTCTCCAGCGGACAAGCTACAGGAAAAAGCAGCTTGGGAGATAAGTGGGAGTAGGAGGCCCTGTCTTTGTCGCTGAGAAGGAAGGTTGGGGGATTCCAGGCGCCAATATTCTGGCTTGCTCCCCATCATCTCCCTTTGGCCCCTTCCTCGGTCTCTTCCTCCCACACGTGGAGGAGGAGCTCTTGAACAGGATCTGTCTTCTTAGTGGCTCTCAGGTCTGTCTCTGGCCAGACACCGCCCCCCAAAGGCCTGCCCATCTCGGCAGTGGGCTTCCTGGCAGCCAGATCTGCCCAAGGGAAATGAACCTCTCCAGGTCCCGAATTCCACCCTGCCATGTAGAGATTTCCTTTGGCACACCTCTCCACACAGTGATGTTTCGGGAGAAAAAGGACTGGTAATGTTGCCATGAGGGGAGACCCTTTGCCCACCCCTCCCAGCCAGTAAGGCGCCGCTCAGAGCTTGGGGTAGCCCACCCCCTCTGTAGGGTGGATTGCGTGTTCAGTGGTTGCACAGTTGGCAAAGCCTCGGGAAGACTCCGGCCCATGCTCCAGAGCCACCCAGCCCCCCTCGGAGGGGAGGCCGCGGGTCATTCCTCGTCGACTTGACTGGCTGTGTCTCCAGGGAGGCAACACGTGCCGGGCAGCCCCACACCACAGAACCTGCCCCTTCCCTCACACTTCACTGCCCCCCAGGGTGCAAACCACTCCAGTCCAGCTGCCTGGACTGGAGAGTTGAATCTTTCCCTCCCTGTAGAGTTGAATCCCTCTCAGCAAAGACTTGGGTAAGGAGGTTTGCTTTGGTCTTTTTTTTAAATGTTATTTACTTATGCACCCCAAAAAGAGTTGGGGTGCAGGCCAGAAGTGCGGAGGGAGTGAGAGGATTCACCAGAGACAGAGTGGAGAGTGGAACAGGCAGATCGACTGAAACACACTGCTGAGGGGAGCAGCAGGCGAGACAGGAGCGGTCTGCTGCGCCCTGTGGGTCCCCTTCCTGGCCGGGGATCGAACTCGTGCTGCAGTGGCTGCAGAAGCCTCAGTGCAGCAGCGCTAAACCCTTGCACAACCAGGGAGACCCTGGTTTTGTCTTTTAAGAGTAGAGTAGAGACAAAGACGTTGTTAACTCCCAGCACTGAGGAGAACCCATACCTCGGTACACCAAGCTTAAACAAAGCTGGGGTGACCTCCTCAGAATGGAGTTGGGGTTGCACAAAAAGCTGAAATAGCTCTCATTGTTCTGTGACATGCTTACAGTCAGAAAAAGAGACACACTTAATTTCTCAACCTAGTTATCATACTACACTGTCATTTACCAGCTAATTCACCAACATAATTCTTAATCCTCGTGATGATTATCTCAAGATAGTTATTATTAGCCACATTATACATGTGAAGAGGGTTGGAGGATTTTTTAAAAACCCAAAACTGGGCCTCCCTGGTGGCGCAGTGGGTTAAGCACAGCACTGTGAAGCAAACCGCAGCCACGGCAGCACGAGTTCGATCCCTGCTGCCGGCCAGGGAGGGGACCCACATGGCGCAGCAGACCTCTCCTGCCTCGCCTGCTGCTCCCCTCAGCAGTGTGTTTCAGTCAGTCTGCCTGTTCTGCGCCCCACTCTGTCTCTGATGGATACTATAGATGTAAATAAATAAATCTTTTTTAAAAATTAAAAAAATAAAAACCCAAAGCTTGTCTAACCACACAAGGAAGAAGTGATGGAGTGAAGGCTCAAACCCAGCCCTGGCCAGAAACTCTCTCTCTCTTCCGGCTGCCCCTGGAGGAGCACAGCCCTCTCCACCAAAGGCACTTAGAGTATCGCGGCCTCAGAACGACCAAAGAAGGACGCGACAAGGAAGGTCTCTGGGGACAGTGTAGCAGGGAAACAATGTTCTGGAGGCCGCCAGTACCAGGGTAAAGCACAAAGACCTCAGAAGCATGAACAAGCACTGAACTCTAGTTAATGCCGTGGCGCTGAGGCTAACTGGTAGCTGCAGCTCCCCCGGAAACGCGCCAACGCACGAAGGGGCGGCCAGACAGCCAGACGTGTCGTGAAACATCTAGAGCAAAATGCCAGTTCTAGAGCCCGGAGGGGGCATCTGAGCGTTCATGGTGCAGGTTTTAGTTTTTCATAATAACGTACTGGAGGGAAAATAAGCCACACAGGTGTGCCAGCCCCCCTCTGAGACAGCACAAGCATTCTCGAACCGAGCTCAAGCGGTGCCGGGGGCAGTGCCACGGTCGGAACAGGCCTCCGTCAGCCGCTCCTTACCCGCGTGCACGCCTGCAGGCCACTCAGGCTCAGGGCCCAGCAAACAGGAGACTGGAGAAAAGGAAAGAATTTCTGGGGCCTCCCTGGTGCACGAGGGGTTGAGCACCGCGCTATGAAGCATCCGCAGCCACTGCAGCACGAGTTCGATCCCCGGCCAGGGGGGTGACCCACAGGGCGCAGCAGACCTCTCCTGCCTGGCCCGCTGCTCCCCTCAGCAGTGGATTTCAGTCAGTCTGTCTGTTCTGCTCCCTGTTCTGTCTCTGGTGGATCCTCCACCACCCACACCTCTGGCCTGTACCCCAGTTCTTGTGTGCATCAATAAATAAATCTTAAAAAAAAAGGAAAGAATTTCTAAGGCCACAAGTGGCACGCTCTCAGCCCAGATAGTGTCCAGAAGTCCCACACAAAGGCCGACTGCAGAAGACACGGTGACACTGCAGCAGGCACAGCAGCAGTCTGCAGGCTGCACCGGATGCTGCACCGGAAGAGGCCTCAGCGGCACCGGGAGGTGGGGCTGGACAGCCAGCGGCGGTGAGAGGCCGGGCTGAGATGCCGGGCGCCCCGCAAGGTGCTCCCTGCAGGGGGTACCTGTCAGGCCGGAGGCGGGTGCGGCGGCTGAGTCTCTGTGAAGGTCTTCGGAGGTCTGGACACCTCTGGAGGCTGCAGGGGGTGGCTGCTTGATGCCGGACGCTCTGCACAGGCAGGAGCAGACTCTCTTCAGGGTGGTCCAAAAGTGCTTCCTCTTCGAAGCTGGGAGGAAAATCCTTTCTTCTGAGGCCAGGAACAGAATGCTTCAAACATGGTCTGATGACTCCTTGCTCGTCAAAGGCCAGCAGGAGAATGTTCTTTCTTCTGGCGCTGGGAGCAGAATCCTTCCAAGGTGGTCTGAGGAATGTTTGCTCTTCAAAGGCTAGCTGCTGAGTGGCTCCCTCCTCGTCAAAGGTGGTCCAGTGAATCCTTCGCCTCTCTTCGGAGGCCGGGAACAGAACGAATCAAGCTGCCTCTTGTTGCGTCTTGTACTCTCTTCAGGTTCCCCCACCCCACGAGCCTGATTAGACCATTTTCAATCCTAAGCACCCGACTGGACCATTTTGTAACAATCAGCTCATTATCCATTTTCAAGCTAAACCAAGGAGGTGAGCTTGAACCCGATTGGTTCATTTAGCTCACACATGACTGATCCATTTGGTTCACACCTGGTTGGTCTATTTAGCTCACACCTGATCGATTCATTTAAAATTCTAGAGCCAGGGGCCTCCCAGGTGGCGCAGCGGGTTAAGCAACACACTATGAAGCAAACCGCAGCCACTGCAGCACGAGTTCAATCCCTGCCACCGGCCAGGGAGGGGACCCACATGGCGCAGCGGACCTCTCCTGCCTTGCCCGCTGCTGCCCTCGGCAGTGTGTTTCTTTCAGTCTGCCTGTTCTGCTCCCCACTCTGTCTGGTGAATCCTCTCACCTCCCACGACTCCAGCCTGTACCCCAGCTCTTGTGTGCATAAATAAATCAATCTTTAAAAAATAAAATAACATTCTAGAGCCAGATGTAAAGTGCCTTGACTGCACTCAGGTCAGGGTAGGCTCTTGGGTCTGTTAACTCTCGGGAGCCATGACCTGGGCTGGTCGTTGGACCGGGGAGGAACATCACAGGTGTCAGGCTGAGTTTTCTCCCTCTGTGGCACATCAGCACAGCTGGAAGGGTTTTTACTCATTGGCCACTGTGTTCCACAAGCAAAGTCCTGGAGACACTTAAGTCCTAGCCACCTGAGAACACAGACAGGCAGTTACTGCTTTGTGGGAATTTACATTACCTGGGAGTAGGCTAGACTAAAAATCAACGGTCAGGAAGACTAAGGGCTCTTTATTTTCTACCTTAATGGAAGGGATCAGGGTTACAAATTGCTTGTAACTATACATTGTACAAAAGTGTCCTTTGTCTGACTTTGATGTATGGGGAGACTCATGACAGGTGGAGGAGACCCAGCAGCACCCAGCACCCAGGGGATGACAAAGGACACACGATGGAGAATTCACCTGTGGGTGCCCGAAGATGTTAAAGAGCAAAGGATGATTCCTGCCAGTTACAGGTTGGTTTAGTGGAGCGGGAACCAGGCCAGTTCCAACTGTCCGTGTCTATCAAGTTGAACAAGTTGTTCTCTTCGAAACTGCATTTGCTCTCCCTTCAAGGATGCCGAGCGACCTCCTGCGTGACAAACCCTGCCTGCACCTTGTGTTTATCTGATTTCCAGTTAAGAATGGCTTTCTTATTTTATTTTATTTTTTTAAAGATTTATTTATTTATGCATACAAGCACTGGGGTACAGGCCAGAGGTGTGGGGGGTGAGAGGATTCACCACAGAGAGCGGGGAGCAGAACAGGCAGATCAACAGCAGTACACTGCTGAGGGGAGCAGCGGGGAGGCAGGAGAGATCTGCCGTGCCATGTGGGTCCCCTCCCTGGCCGGCGGCAGGGATCGAACTCGTGCTGCAGTAGCTACGGTCTGCTTCATAGTGCGTTGCTTAACCACTGCGCCACCAGGGAGGTCCCGGCTTTCTTATTTTAAATGGTTGGAAAAAATCAAAAGAATTACATGTCATGACACGTGAAAATTACATGAAATTAAAATTTCGTTGTTTACATGCTCACTCTCATCATTTCTTGCGTTGTCTCTCACTGCTTCCAGCCTACACCTGCAGAATCGGGTGCTTGGAATCGAGACCACGTGGCCTGCAAAGCCTAAACCACTGACTTCTCTGCTCCATCCACCTCTCTGCACAGACTTGCTGGAAGAATCTGTATGGGGTTTAGGCTGAGAAAGCCGTAAAGTGCCACAGGTGCAAGATTTTAATCCTACCCAATCTCATGTCCTTCATCTTTTCAAGGGAGGGAAGGAGAATCTGGAAGGAGTTTCTTATATAACAGAGAGAGGAACTGATGTTAAGGAAAGGAGGCAAGACTGACATCAGAAATCAGTGCCCCTATTTTACCCATAAGGCCCCATAGCAAGGACTTCAGCTCAGTACCTCTGCCAGTTTGGGCATGTACAGTTCTGTTTGGGGAGGAATCAATGGTGGGAACCACCCCCTATTTCAGGGTTTTAGTGACACAGTGGTTAAAACATAACTTATTAAAAAACTAAACGCCAAAACTACAATTAAATAATTTCTTTTCTAAAAAAGATATTGATTTGTGCATACAAGAGCTGGGGCACAGGCCAGAGGTGTGGGGGGTGAGAGGATTCACCAGAAACAGAGTGGGGAGCAGAACGGGTCTACTGAAACACAGATGAAAGGAAGAAACTGGGTGCATCAGTTTCTCAGAGGGTGAGCCGAAGAGCCTGCCAGGGCCTCGGCGCTGGGTCCAGAGGCCTGACCTCTTCCTGGACTCACTCTCCGCAGCCGGTGAGGCCGTCTGACCGAGCACCTGCTGCACTGGGTCTGCAGTGCTGTCTCCGCAGCAGTCGGGACCTGCCCCTGCCCTCTTCTCCACAGGCATCTGGAGGCTCGTCAGCCCTGGAGAGCCTGAGCACCCTCGCCCTCAGTCTGTCTGTGCCTGTGCAGCCTTTTCCCTCCCTGCCCTGCAGCCAACCCCCGTACTGCTTCCTTTTCCTGCACTCACACTCACGGAGTTCATCAGCACGTGGGGTATTTGACATATGAGTGGGTGACTGGTGTGAGATGTAATGGGGATAGTAAGATACTTTCAACAAGGACGTTGTGAAGCTTACATGCGATATTTGTAAGGCACTTAGTATAATACCTGGAGAGGAACAGATATTCAAGTAATGGTGACGAGCATTATTATGTAGCCACAGGTATTGCAAGATGGAGCAAGTGTGGCAGGCCAGAATAGTGAACTGGGATGAAAACCACTTACCTGCCTCTGCTGGTCACGACTGCAGCTAAAACTCTTCATATTTGCATTTCTCAGGTAGCGACAGAGTGTCCTGAGAGAACTGTGCTCTTAGTCCTGTTTCACAGCTAGCATACATCAATAACTTTTCAGTTGAGCTTTACCGCTCCAGGGCCTCCCTGGTGGCGTAAGGGGTTATGCACAGCACTATGAAGCATCCGCAGTCACTGTAGCACGAGTTCGATCCCAGGCCAGGGAGCTGACCCACATGGTGCAGCAGACCTCTCCTGCCTCCCCGCTGCCCCCCTCAGCAGTGTGTTTCAGTTGATCCATCTGTTCTTCTCCCCGTTCCCCACTCTGTCTCTGGTGAATCCTGTCATCCCCCACACCTCTGGTCTGCACCCCAGTTTTTGTATGCATAAATAAATAAATCCTAAAAAACAGATTTACTGCTCCAACAGATTTACTGCTCAGTTATGGGGCCATTATGATGCATGAGCACAGGCTAGTGGAGACTCGATACCCAGACCCTGGCTCGATCCTCTGAACTGGTATCTTTCAGGCCCTCTCTCAGTCTTCTGGTTTCTAGAAGCTTCTAGTTTTTTCTAGATGTTTTCTAGTTTCTAGTCTTCTAGAAAGTCCTATAAAACCCCAAATATCCAGAATTTGGAGGAGAAGAAAGAAGGATGAAAAGAAAATGCCATGAGCTGACCTACCCTGGAGCCCTGTGGAGGTTGGGGTCACCTCTGTGGGCTTCCTTCCCTGATAACCCCTCTGGGCTGGCATGCACCCACCCCAGGCTCAGAGGTCATTCGCACAGGACAGTTGCCCCTGGGCTACTGCACCTGGCTCTGTGCTAGGCCAACTCTGGCATCCACGCAGCCGAGTACAAAGAGCTAAAGACAGGACAGGTGCGGCCTGTCAACACATGAGGGGGCAGGGGACACGTCTTGCTCTGTTGGGCCTCGGGCACTCGGGCAGGGCTGCCCAGAGCCTGTGGGAGGACACATCGCTGTCCACACGACGTGGAGTGGCCGGGTCTGGCCCGGGGCTCTCCTGTGTGCTGAAAATGGAAGAGCATGTATGTTTGTGTGCATGCGGATGTGTTTGTGGCATGGGTGTCTGAGTGCGGGCTGTGTGTTGTGAGAAGGGTGGGTGGGTGTGAATGTGTGTGTGAGCTGTACACATTCAAGATGTAAATACATGGCAAGAGGCAGATGCCACAGCCACAGATATAAACTCCGTAGAAGAATGCTCTCCGCCTGTACGTGTCTGTCTGGGCCAAAGGTGGAGTTGGCGTCTGCGGCCAGCAGTGTGCTGTGTGCTTAAACACGTGTGCAAGAAGCTGAGTGACGTGTGTGCATCTGGACACGCAGGTCCACGTGTGAGTGCTGAGTATGTGTCGGAGCAAGTGGGTGCTTCGGATCAGGGATGAGAGAGTTCTATAGGCCAGGAATTCTGTCTCCCACATTGCCAGGAGGCATGAAATCCTAAAGATCTAAATAAATCAAATAAGGCTTGACTCTTTAAATCTTATCCACGCGCTGCTCAAAAACTCTGCAGTCCCAGACTCTGGGGCAGGACAAGACTAAGGACCATTTTTCTGAGGCTTCCCTCATCCTGCCCCCAAGGAACAGAACCCAAAGCCAGTGCCCTCAGTGGCTCGACTCAGAGGAGCCTTGTCCCAAGTGTCCCAGTTTCCCACCCAGGGCCCAGAGGGGCTGGTTGAAGGCCCAGATATTTCTTCCCTCCCTTGTCATCTCCTGTAAGCTGCTTACTCGTACAGGCCCCCTCTGCTCTGGGCTGACATTCCTTCTTTGCTCATTTCTGGCTGCTTTTGTCTAATGAGGTACAGGAGGCTGCTGAAACTGACAATAGAATTACCTGGGATGCCAGATTCTGTCAATCTCCATTAGGAGTCCAGGAAGGGAACGGTCAAAGCATGGGGACACCTCGGTGCTGATACGCAAGGGGCTGTGGGAAGCAAAGAAAGCAACTTTCACCAGATGCTCAGCCTGGCGGCCAGGCCCCCTGGCTCCCAGCCCAGGTTGCGGCATCCACCTCGCCCAGCCCCAGCCTTGCAGCCTGGAGGAGAAAAACAGCTCCCGGCTCACCAGGGCTCGCCCGGCCTGCAAGAGCTGCCAAAGTCTGTCTCGGCAACACTGCTCTGCTTCAGTGACTTATGGGCACCCAACGCCTTTCTAGAACATCTGGGTAACTGACCTGCTCTTGACCACCACGGCTTCTCAGCTCTGCGGACATCTCTCAGATTGGCCTTCCCCCAAATCCTTTTCAGGCTTCCACCATCTCCAGCCATCGTGACACTTACTCTGTTTCCTCAAGTGACAAAATAGACCACTGAAAGGCTACTTTTTCCAACGATGGTGCTAGAAAACTGGACAAACCCTCAGAAAAACAATGGATCAACCTATACGTCACACCTTTTACCAAAATTGATTCAAAATGAGTTCCAGATGGGCCATTCACATACAAAACACAAACTGTCATCTCGGCAACATCTACTGATAATGAAAAGAAGCGGGAGTCGTGGATCCAGCTGTAAGGCAGAATGCAGCCCAGAGAGCAAGACCCTGGCCTTTTTAAAGATTTATTTATTTATGCATACAAGAGCTGGGGTACAGGCCAGAGGTACAGGAGGAGCAGAGCGACACTGCTGGGGGGGCAGTGGGGAGGCAGGAGAGGTCTGCTGGGCCATGTGGGTCCCCTCCCTGGCCGGGGATCGAACTGGCGCTGTTGTGCTGTAGATGCTTCACAGTGCGGTGCTCAACCTGCTGTGCCACCAGGGGGGCCAGACCCAGGCCGTTTTATTGATAGGAAGAGGAAAGGATGGGTCAGACTAAAAACATGGTTGTTATTTAGGGCTTTAGGGAGGGTGTCTGTGACTGGATAAATCATCCTCCCGACTCCGAGCCGTGGTTGCAATCTGACCAGCAAGGTTCCACAGATCAGTCTCTGGGATGCAGGGAGCATCGGTCGAGAGCTCCCCAACTCCCCATCATACCTCATGATGTAAGCCCCACGCCACAAGGCAAGCAATCATCTGCTCTCATTTAACTTGTAAGGAGCCTTGCAGGGTCTGGCACGCTGCATTTAGCAGACCTACAATAAACCTATCAGATTTCTAGGAGAAAATCTTGGTGACCTTGTTTAAGCAAGAAGCTTCTAGACAGAATACCAAAAGCATGATTCATAAAAGAAAAATGACAAATTAGATATGATCAAAATAAAAACACTTTTGTTCTTAAGTGATTGCTATTGATAGACTAGAATACAAGCCTCAGGAGAAAATATTCACAAATCACATTTTTAACAAAGAACTTATAACTTTAATTCAACAATAAGAAAACAAACACCCCCCCCCCCGCCAAATAGATAAAAGATTAGGACAGAAACTTCTCCAAAGAAGATGTAGGGATGCCAAATAAGCATACAAAAAGGGACTTATAAATCATTAATGTTAAATAAAAGCACAATGAGACACTACTACAAACCTATAAATAGCTTTAAGAAAGCTTTAAGAAAACACCACCAATGCTGCAGTGGTTGTTGGGGGAGAGGAAGGCCTGAATTGATTCTACAAACAGGTTTTATGGACACACCCCAGACCAAAGAGGCCCAAGACACCAAGAACTACAGATCCCATCATGTCATCACCACCGAAGGGAGGATGCTGGGAAATGAGGGTGGAGTTAGCAAGCCAGGCTTGGTACATAACTGTTACAGGGCAGGGAGATGGCACCCCAGGACCCTCAAACCTGCCTGCTGTAAATGCATTCTGCCATCTGCCCTCTCAAGACAAAACATGTAAGACCTTCAATGGAAAGGAACTTTAATACAATCAGTGTGCAATACAGAAAAGACAAAGAATAGAGTTTTCAAATCAAGCACCCGAAGTTGCCCATCCCCTGGAGGGTAAAAGTTCAGCCAAACAGGGTTGACCCAAAGTAAGGCCCAAAAGCTGCCACAGTCTAAAGCACCTTCCGGTGGAGACCCGTAGAAAAGGGTCAGAAACAGCCAGACAAATCTGGGAGCAAAAGAGCAAAATCAAAATCCAGATAAAAACTGCCACTGTCACCTCCCCACGGGCTCTCACCACGTCTGCTCCAGCCAGTCCAGGGCCAAGAAGCAAGTGCAGCTTCTTCACGTGTCTCCGCTCCACGTGCCTCCTCCAGGTCTCCTGGCTGCTCTCCATCCTGCTTCCTTCCTTCCTTCTTCAGTCTCTTCTCCAGCTTCTTCTCTTCCTGCTCAGCTCCACCCTTCCTTGGGTGGGACAGGGAACCTGGAATCTCCTCTTTTCCTCAGGACTACCCTCTTCCATAACCAGATATGTGGGCCTTGGGGGTGCTTGGTTTTTCGCTGGCCTTCTGCATGCTAGAATCAGTTTGTTCTAGCCCAGCGGAACCAGTAGGACACATTCACCAATTTATGTCTTTCTCTTTCTCCCTGCCTTATTCCTTTCTTCATTCCCCCCTTTTTTTAAAAAGATTTATTTATTTATGCATACAAGCACTGGGGTACAGGCCAGAGGTGTGGGGGGCAGTGAGAGGATTCACCACAGAGAGCGGGGAGCAGAACAGGCAGATCAACGGAAGTACACTGTTGAGGAGAGCAGCGGGCCAGGCAGAAGCGGTCTGCTGCACCATGTGGGTCCCCTCCCTGGCCAGTGGCAGGGATTGAACTCGTGCTGCAGTGGCTGCGGTTTGCTTCATAGTGCGTTGTTTACCCCACTGCGCCACCAGGGAGGCCCCTTCATTCCCCTTTTTGTAAAGAAACCCTTTGTTAAATTTTTGTGTGTTGCCTGCATTCTAAGTCCCTTTGAAGTACGTAGGTGAGGACCCACAGTCAGGCACCCCATTTCACACTGGGGTTGCCCCACAAGAAGGATGTAGAACAACAGGAGCCCTTGTGCATTGCAGTAAGAGTAAGAAGTATCCAGCCATTTTGGAAACAGGTGTCGGTTTCGTAGAAAGTTACCATATGAACCCACAATCCCAATTTTTCTTTGTTTAAAAGAAATAGAAATTCTTTTAATATTAAATATTTTTAAAAATATTTTATTCATTTATTTTTTTCTTACAATGTTTGCTTTCTTTTCTAGGTGTAGTCCCCATGGAATTTCTACCACCAATTCACCCCTGCGCCATCACCACAGTCCCCTGTGCTCTTCCCATCCCTGCCTTGATCCCAGTCCCTCCCTCTTCCCTGCAAAATGTCTCTGCTTTGTAATTGTCTATTTATTTTTGTTTTGTTGTGTTCTGTTGTAGTTGTTGTTATTATTTTTTTCCTTGATCCCCTACAATCCTCCTATAAGTGAGACCATCCAGTATTTTTTCTTTTTCCTTCTGACTTATTTCACTGAGCATAATCCCTTCAAGCTCCATCCATGTTTCTGTGAATGGCTCTAATTTATCTTTTTGATGGCTGAATAGTATTCCATTGTGTATATATACCACATCTTCTTGATCTAGTCTTCTGTTTTTGGGCATTTGGGTTGATTCCAAGGCTTACCTACTATAAATAGTGCTGCAATAAACATAGGGGTGCATGTATTCTTTTGAATGAATGTTTTTGTGCCCTTTAGGTAAAGCCCTAGGAGTGGGATTGTTGGATCATATGGTAGCTTCATTTTTAGCAGACTGAGGAACCTCCATACAGCTTTCCATAGAGGTTAGACCAGTTTGCATTCCCACCAGCAGTGTAGGAGAGTTCCTTTTTCACCACATCCTCGCCAACATTTGTTATTGCTGGTTTTTTTAATATGTGCCATTCTGACTGGTGTAAGGTGGCATCTCATGGTGGTTTTACATTGCACTTCCCTGATTATGAGGCATGTTGAACATCAGTTTCATAGGCCTTTTGGCCATTTGCAAGAAATGGAAATTCTTTCTCACACCAAAACCTGGATATATGAATATTTATAGCAGCTTTATTAAAAATCACCAAAAACTGGGACAACACAAAAGCTGTTTCACTGGCAAGTGGGTAAACAAACTGGTAGAGTGGACTACCCCTCAGCAACAGGAAGGAATCGCTACTGGTTGACACATCACATGGATGAATCTTAAATGCATTTTGCTATGTGAAAGAAGTCAGATCCACAAGGCTACCTATTGCATGATTTCATTTATATGATATTCTGGACAAAAGCATAAGGAGGGGACAGAAATAGATGAGCAGTTGCCAGGAGTTAGTGGTGGGAAGGAGGATGGACTCAGGAGACAGGACGGGCATCTTTGGGGTGGCAGAATTGTGCTACCACGACGGCTTCTCATTTGTCAAGACCTGTTGCCACATCCATGATCCAAAGTGAATTTCAGTGTGTGCAAATTAAAATCAAAACGAAACAGAATAGAATGTTGGGGTAACCCAACACGGAATACAAACTAAGAAATAAGTCAAATTGGGGCCTCCCTGGTGGTGCAAGGAGTTAAGTCACAGCACTATGAAGCATCTGCAGCCACTGGGGCGGGATTTGATCCCGGCCAGGGAGCGGACCCACATGGCGCAGCAGACCTCTCCTGTCTCCCCCTGCACCCCTCAGCAGTGTCTTTCAGTAGATCTGCCAGTTCTGCTCCCCACTCTGTCTCTGGTGAATCCACTCCTCGCACCTCTGGCTTGCACCCCAATTCTGTGTGCATAAATTAATAAATCCTTAAAAAAAAGAAAAGAAAGAAACCGAATTGTGTTACAAATGAGTCACATACCCACGTTGAAGGGGGCGGAAAGAATTGAACCTAAGTAAACTAGACTAGACTAAACTAGACTAGAGACCAAAGCTGCACACAGACCATACTCTAGTCAGTAAGTGTGCTTCTCAGAGGGTTATCCCTTAGCAGGTCTGTAAACACTTCTCGTGGCCCAGGAGGGCTTAACAAGAAGTAAACACAGGGCCTCCCTGGTGGGGCAGCAGGTTGAGCACCACACTGTGAAGCATCAGATCCCCAGGCAGGGAGGGGACCCACAGGGTGCAGCAGATCTCTCCTGCCTCGCCTGCTGCTCCCCTCAGCAGTGTGTTTCGGTGGATCTGCCTGTTCTGCTCCCCACTCTGTCTCTGGTGACTCCTCTCACGTCCTGCGACTCTGGCCTGCACCCCAGCTCTTGTATGCATAAATAAATACATCTTAAAAAAACAACAGCAAAAAAACCAAGTGAGCACAGCTGTCCTTAGCACAATAGCTTTGCTCTATAAATTGCTGCAAGCACTGAATGAGCAAACACTGAAGCATCGCTCCTAGGGAGAAGACCCGATCAGGTTCCTGTGAGCCCCTGCTCACTGTTTTCATCAGCTGATCAATGCGGAAACTTGTTTTATGTGTGTTTCTCATTAAAGACATCTAATTTAATATACATTATTGATCATTAACATTGAGCTCGCTGCCAACAGGCGCTATCACTCACACCTCGAGGACGCTTATCTGACAACTATCTTCTCTCCTGGAGGCATTGCACAGCCCTCCTGCATTCAGGAGCACCAGGCAGCGGCTACCCTGACGGGGCCATTTCAACAGCGGAGTCGCCCACAAATATCACGAGGGTGTGGAAAATGTGGCACTAAACACAGCATGAAAAGGGCACTTGTTTACAGTATGAAAGCTGAAAGGAGCAGACAGAGGGGCACCTCGTGTGACCTCCTCTGGGGACCTGCCCCTTTGGGAAGCTCTAGTATTTCACCGCCCAGTGCGTGTCTGCAAAGGGCACCGGTGCATCCTGAGTATTGATTTTGAGATTATGAGTGAATTTTCGTGAGAAGGCGAATCTGCAAGTGCAGAATCCACAAACATCCTGGATCAGCTGCGGATTATGGATCATGAGAACCAGGACGGGGTGTCAGCCCAACTGGCTCCCGGCGGTCAGTTGCATTTCCAGAATGTTCTAGATTTTCTAGTTAAACTCTCTGGTAGGGCCACCAGAGATCAGGCGTCTCCCACTTCTTTTCCAGAGGAGCACATGACGCCTGGGGGAGGGTGGAGGGTGGGGTGAGACTCCCAAAGAGCTTGGCTCTGCCCCACTCCCTTGGTGATGCTGGGCTGCCTCCGTGCACTTCTCCAGGTTCTAAGTCCCTGGGGTTTGAAGGAGTGGGGGTGGGAGATAGTGTTACAAGGCAGGGAGAGGAGCACCCCAGAACCTCCAGGCCTGCCCTCTCTGAATGGGTTCTGCCATCCGCTGCACCAAGATAAACATATAAAACCTTTAATGGAAAGGAACTTTAATACAATTAGGGTACAATACAGAAAGGACAAAGAACATAGTTACTAAGTTAAGCTCCCAAAGTTACCATCTCCTTGAGGGTAAAAGTCCAGCCAAATAGGATTGGCCCAAAGCAAGGCCCAAAAACCTGCCACACGTCTAAAGGACCTTTCAGTAGAGACCCATAGAAAAGGGTCAGAAAGAGTCAGACAAATCCAGGAGGAGAAGAGCAAATCAAAATCAAGATGAAAGCTGCCATTGTGAACCTCCCCATGGGTCTCTCCCCCACATCAGTTCCAACCAGTCCAAGACCAAAAAGCAAGCGCCGTTTCTTCACATGTCCCTCTGCTCCACGTGCCTCCTCTAGGTCTCCTTGCTGCTCTCCATCCTGTGTCCTTCTTCCTTCCTTCCTTCTGTCCTCCTCTCTGCAGAATCTTCTTTCCCTGGTGAGTTCCACCCACTTAGGGCAGAACCGGGATTCTGGAACTTCCCCTTTCCTGGGGAAGACCCTGTTACAATAGGATGCTTGAAAGCCGGACCTTGTTTTACCCAGAATGATGACTCTCCTATACCACCAATCTTCTAGAAAGATCCTTTGAACAGCTAGTGCCTTGGGCTCCTCTCAGATCTCCTTTCCTTCCATCAGCTCCCACTCCCAGGTGAGCTCATCCATTCTCATTACTTTAAGTACCATCTATATGCAAATTTATATCTTCAGCCCAGATCTCTTCCCCTGAACTCCAGAATCCAATTTCCAAATGCCTTCTCTACCCGGCTATTTAAGGGGCATCTCAAACCAAACATCTCCAAACCAGGACTTCTAGTCCCTCCTCTTCCTCTCCAACCTCAGTAAATAGCAGCTCCAGTCGCTCAGACTGAAACCTTGAGCATCATCCTTGACCCCTCTCTTGTATTCTACATCCAACCCAGCAACCAATTCTGCTGGCTCCGAGCACTTCCTATCAGTTCTTTTACTACCCCCTTAGCCCTCTGGCTACAGCATTTGTTTCCAGAACTAGCTTCCCAGCTCTGGCTGCAAACGTCCTTATGAAAAACCGTCTGACCACCATAACCCCTGGTCATCCTCTTCCAGAAACCCTCTCTGGCTCCTCTCTCAGAGTGAAATCCACAAGTGGTAAAAGACCCCTCTCCACCCCCCCCCACCCCCCTGAAGTCCAGAGAGCTCTTGCTCCTCTCTAATCTCTCCCACTGACCCCTGTTGCTCTGTCTGCCTGCTGGGGGGGGGGGGGGGCAGTCTCTCACCCTGGGCAGGCAGGTCTGGGGAAGCCCCAGCCAGAGGCGTCAGGCCAGAACATTGGTGCCCCTCCCACACACACACACACCACTAGCAACCTTGGTTCTGGGCTTTCTTTTTTCCACTTCAAGGTTGGATTTTCATCTTCTCTCTCCAGAATTGGAAAGTGTCCCTAATCACCAGAGAATCTAATTACCACTCCTTCTAAGCAAGCGCTCTTCTCTGTTATGCAAATGTGGCTATAACTGTGTCAGGCAGGTTTTGTCCCCGTTTTTTATCTTTTCTCTGTGACCTCCCCCGCCCCCCAATACACGCTCCCTTCAAACGGGAGTGGCAGTTCCCATTTTTTTATAATGAGGCCCATGAGTCTGCCTCCTCTCCAAACCAGGGAAATGGCCTGGATTACCCACTCTGGATCCCAGAAGCCTCGAAGGGCCCGCCTCGGGGCAAACAGAAGGAAAAATAAACAGCGTTTAGTGGAATTTATTTTATTTCTTTGGAGATGCAAATCAGAAGGTTACAGACGAGCTCTGGGAACTGCAGGAGGAAAGGCCCAGCGCTGCGGAGGGGCTGAGCAGGAGGGGCCGGGTGGAAGCAGGACGTTTGTTATCTCATCTTATGCAAGTTTCCAGGCCCCTCTGAACAGAGGTTGTGGGGAACCTCGGCCTGTTTCACTGGCCTCAGTGTGTGCTTTCTAGATCCCTTAAAACTAAATGACCAGGGATGCACTTAGCTCAGGTACTCACACTTTCTCTTCTGGCACCCCAAGTCTCCCCATCTCCCCAGGATAAAGATGTCACGTGGGCATAAGGTCACCTTGCACGCAACACACAGTATAGCTGAATGCCTATTTCTGCATACGATGGCCCAGGATTTCTGCCCCCAGTGGCATCAGGAGCTGGGCCTTAGTGCCTGCCCCACAGTGCAGGAGGCAAGGGAATTCTGTTTGAGGTTCCATTTGTTCATCCATTCGCTTATCCAACAAACTGAATGTCCACTATGTGCCAGAGAACATTCCAGGTGCAGGGAATGTAGTCCTGAACAAACTGGGCCCAAGATTCCGATCTCTGGAGGGAGACGGACAGCACACCAACAACGGCTCTATTGCCAGGTGGTGAAAGGCATGAAGGAAAATGTAGATGAAGAGGACAGTGAGTGATGAGGACAGCGCCACCTAGAAAGAGTGGCTGGGGACGCACTGCTAAGAGGTGAGCAGAGCCCTACACAGTGTAGCTGGGGTGCAGGCCTGCTCCCTCTGGACACCCAGGTCTTCTCCTGCTTGACCAGAACCAGGGGCATACGTGTTCAGGGCCCCAAAACCTGCCAGGGGAGCGTTCTGGTTCTTCCCCAAACCATCTTTGCAAACTTGTGCTCCTTCAACCCCTTCACGACCTAGCAGCTCACCTGATGGGTTGGACCTGGATTCGGTGAGATGCCAGGTGTGAGCACGTGGCTAACACCCCTTCCCGGTGCCGGTCTGACAGCAGCTGTGTGGCTTCCAGGAGGGCCCGAGATTGACCTTCACGGGAGTCAGCTGTGTTGAGAAGGCAGGTCACCTGGGGAGGAGAGGAGGTGACCACAATGGTCAAGTGCAGAGGGAGAAGCTGGAGGGAGAAGCTGGAGGAATGTGGCCTTGGCTTGGCCCTTTCTCTCCGGAGCCCCAGTTCTCACTTTCTCCCCCATGAAGCATGGCATCCTAGGGGTCACCTTGAATGCAGTACGTGTGCATATATAAAAGTCATCTGCAAATGTGGATCCCTTATTATTAGTAACAGATAATTTGTGTGATGCCTCCCACTGCCTGGGTTGTGAGATCCTTGATGCCAGGGACCAGATTTTTAGTATTTTTATCATCGCTTTTTTTCCCTGGCACTAGGCACATAGTGGGTGATCAGGAAACATTTAATGGAAGACTAATCATCTTTAGCACTTTTCCCCAGTGCTGTGGCATTGACCAAGGTAGGAGACTCTTCAAAACCAGACACCTTAACCGGCATGAGGGCTATAACCGGCATGACGCAGCACAGGACTAGGGACTTTGGGGATGGAATCCTCCATACGTGACTTCTGGCGGTGTTAGGACATTGGAAGCAAGGCCCCGGGCTTCTACGAAGAGAATGAATTGCAAGGGGCTTTTCTGAAAAGGAATGGCTTCATCTCCTCACCTCTCTTCTGGACTCCAACATTAGAGCCTAATTGCTGTGATTAGAGAAGACTGAATGCACAATTATTCTGTTGCAAGGTAACGTTGTGTGTTTTTGTTTAAATTGTGATCATGGAAGTGTTTCTGCAAGTCAAGTATTAGCTAAAGCGAAGAGTTTGTGTTCAGCTGGTTTCCATGGTAACCCATCAGCTTCCCTTGCTTCCCTCTCTCTGGCTCCTCTGTTATGGGGACACTCCTTTTCTGAACAGGAGGACCAAGATTATGAAAGAAAAGGGGACATCGCCCCCCTCCCCAGCCCCAACTGCTCCCAGACACAGCAGCTGCAGTGCCACTGAGAACCAGGAGGCTCTGCTGGCTTGCAGCCGAGCTGGAGCAGGTGGGTGGGCAGGCTCCTGCTCCAAGGTCACCCCAGCCCCAGCCTCCAGCTCAGCCCTCGCCCTACCCTGACAGCCAGGCTGGTGCTGTAGGCACAGCTGTGCCCAGGGACTTAATTACACGCTTGGGGTTCTGTTCTCTCCAAGACCAGGTATTAGTTTTTAAAATAGAAGGACAGCAACGGGTTGGGAGGAAGGCAGGAGCTGGGAAGAGGCAGAGAGGAGGAACGACAGACAGACAGACTGACTGACTGAGTGTGTGTGTTGGAGGGGCCCAATGACCTCCTGAGCTTTTGCCGTCTCGAGCAAACAGTGCCCAGAGGTTGCAGGGGCAGGATTAATCAGAAGAGGAGAACTGGGTCTCAGGACAAAGGTCACCTTCACCTGACAGTTTCCGATTTGCAGGTTACCCCTTTAATGGCAGAGACGCGCCAACCCACGGACAGGTCCCCTTCCCCTTGCAATAGATATAAAAGCCCGCCTTTCCTGTTACTATTTTCCAAAGCAGTTACTTTCTTAGCACAGGGGGACACCCCCTGGGCCTCAGGCTGGAGGAGCGCTTGAGATTAGACGACCTTGCGCCTAGTTCATCAGACGTGCGGGTGCACTCATTTCACCCCACGAAAAGCCTTCCGCGTAGGGGCCATTACGACCCCCACGTTACAGAGCGGTTAGGTGGATGGCCCAGAGGCACGCTGCACCCAGCGAACCGGGGCAGAGCCAAGACTGAGACTCCAGGGTTGGGTTTGCGACTCCGCAGGGCGGCGGCTGGGAGAGAACCGAGAGCAGCTTGTCGGACACCTCACTTTGAGCAGGCTGAGGCCCTGGCTGCGAGGCCCAGAGCGCGTGCACAGCAGATGCGCCCCCAGCGCCCAGGTAATTAAGCCAGAGCTGCTCCTTCTCCTGAGTAAGCTCAACCGGCCAAGTCCTTCCCTCCAAGCCGGCGGCCTCCCGCCCCCAAGCCCATGGCCCTGCTCCTCTCTCTCAGTGCCCCTTGCAGAGGCCTGTCAGCCCCGCCTCAGCCTCACCCCCGGGGAAGGGGCGGAGGCTCTGCCCGGCAGTCCTGGGAGAGTGACACCGCCGCCTACCACCCTGTCATCTCTGCCTGCTCATCCCGTCAGCCTCCCGGCTCCCAGCTGTCTGTCAGCAGCTGCTCGGGATATAAATAACCAGTCGTTGGCAGAGGCCCCCGGCAGGGCGGGGGGAGGAGGCGGAGTGCGGTGGGGACATGCAGGGGAGAACTCGGGGTCTCCTCCGAGCCCTGGGCTCAGATATTCCAAGCGGCTCCCAGAGGGAGTGGTTGGGGCCTGAACGAGGAAGAGGAATCTTGGGCTTAGCAGAAGCCGCTGAGCAGGGCCTGGCGTCCAGGGCCTGCCTGGAGCCAGCCACGTGACCCCGCTTCCTCGGCCCTCCTTTGTCACCTGACCCTTGAGGCAGTATGCGGTGCCTCTCCCCACACTGTCTGTGGAGCGTGAGATGTTAATTCTGAAAAGGGTAAATGCTGGAAAGGAGAGGGCCCCTGAGGCCTGATGGAAGCCCAGAGTGGGGAAGAAATAGGAAATAAAAAGATTTTGGCAGAACTGAAAGGACAAGGGAATCGTCTGAAATTCAGCTAACATTATCAAGCCTCTACCACATGCTGGGTGGCGCACATCACCTCACTTCCCGGCTCTCGATCCCGGGGGGTGGGCATTATCTCTCTTTTACAGATAAGGACCCTGAAGAGCGATAAGCAGAATCCAGGCAAGACGGCCCCCGCAAGAACTGCGGAGATCGCCAGGTTTGGTCCCCACATCCTGCAGAGGAGACACAGGAAGATCTTGACAAGCCCACAGCCTCCCAGCCTGGCGGTGGCAGGGCTGGCTGAGGCGGGTGACAGCCGCCAGGGGCCACAGCCCTCTGCACCCTCCCTCCTGGGCCCCTGAGGGCGACCACCGCCGGGGCTCCAGGGCACTTAAGAACATCGTTGCAGCGCCCCCTACTGCTCAGGTAAAGCGAGACGCTTTTAAGAGGCTTATTTCCTGGCTGGCTGAAGGCGGTGCCTTCGGGTCTAGCGCCCCTGTGCTTACACCCGGTGCTTGCACCTGGGTGCTCCAGGATCACCCGGAGGTGTGTTGAAAGAGCAGAGTCGCACCCCCAGAGTTTCTGATTCAGTAGGTGTATTGTTTATAGTTTTTGTTTGGTGTATATTATGATGTTTTGACATCTTAAGAACTGTCTGCGTAAAGGCTGCTTCTCCAGGGACTAGCCGTATTTTAGAGACAGCCAGAGCCAAGAGCATTCCTTTGAAATGCAAATGAACAATCCAGAGCCTTACCTTGGCTCTTGCCCCTGGACACCCCAGAAGGCAATCTTCCTCTGCCTTGTCATCCCAGGGCCAGGCAACTGGAAACTTAGCTGAGAACCTGCCAAACTGTTCAAGACAGACGATCCTGAAGTGTGTGTCGTACCCTGCCCTGCAAAGAAGACCGTGAAGAAGCGCAGCGAGGACAGCGGCCTGGGCTCGCCCCTCACTCCTGCCCCTCCCGCCTCCTGCCCACATAGGGGCCTTCCCAGGTGACCCGTGCGCCGGCCTCCTCTTTCTTGAAACAGTGAGGCTAATAAATCCTCCTGTGTCTCTTCTGGTGGCTGCACCCAACTGACCAGCACATGAATCAGGATGCAGCAACTCTGAGGTGATTTCTAACAAGTCCAGGTGGTGCTGAGGCTGCTTTTCCAAGAATGCCACTTTGAGAACCATTAGTGTGGGCAGGGCTAAAAGGAAGCACTAGACACATTTGCAGAAGGCCCCAGGAGTCTCTTGGAAAGAAAGGAAGGAAGTTGGGCTCGGAAGGACCTTGACTTCTTCTTTATTTCAGTAAGTCCCAATGGACTGCAATGCTGATGACCTTAGGCTGCCTGGAAGAATGGACTCAGCCCCTGAGCAAGAATTCCCCCTGAAGCAGGAAGTGTGGTTCTTAGTAGGGCAGCATCCTGGAGGGAGGGGGGCCCTAACAAAAAATATTAGTCCCCACCCCCCAAAAAAACCCTGCTCAGCCAGAATTTCTGAAGGTGTTGATGTTGTTTTTGAGTCAGTGGGTTTGGAGAGCGGGATTCTTGGGTTCACTCGGAGAAAGGCTTCACCAGAGCTCCCCTTTCAGCGGCACCTGTAGAGTTTCCCAGGTGAGTCTCTCCATGAGACACAGACGTTAGTTATATTTAAAGAGCGGGTTTATTAAAGAAAAGGACAGAGGGCCCCCCTGGTGGCGCAGTGGGTTGAGCAACACACTATGAGGCAAATAGCGGCTACTACAGCACGAGTTCGATCCCTGCCACCAGCTGGGGAGGGGACCCACATGGCACAGCAGACCTCTCCTGCTTTGCCTGCTGCTCCCCTCAGCAGTGTGTTTTAGTCAGTGTGCCTGTTCTGCTCCCCGCTCTGTCTCTGGTGACTCCTCTCACCTCCCTGAACTCTGGCCTGTACCCCAGCTCTTGTTGCATAGACACAAGCGGCAGAAAGAGCTGCTCCAAGAGGGACAGGTTTGCTGAGAGAGGCTGCGTGGTTGCAGGCAGCGGCCTTGAGGAGAGCGGCCTCCACTGAGGGAGGTCAGTGCAGAGAAGCCCCGGAAGGTACAGGTCACGGGCAGGCAGGAGGCCGCTGCCCTGCAGAGGAGAGAGCTGGCGAAGAGAAGCATCTGCATAGTCACAGGTGGGCAGAAGGACGGCTCCCTATTGGGGGGGCAGCCTTAGGTTTTATCATCTTCTTTCGGTAGGGAGGGCCTCATCTCTGTGGGTGGTTGGTTTGTCCCTCACTCTCCGTATCTTCACCTTCAGTCACACCTGCACACCTGTCAGTGTGCTCCTGACACTCCCTGTAACACCTGATAGTTTCTATAACCGGATTAATGGCTGTTAATCCCTTTACCCCCACCTCCTGCATGAGACAGGTTCCTGACCTTGTGGTGTCTCCTGCCCAGTTTTTCTATTCTTATCCTCCACCAGCATGGCCCCAGACCTGTGCTAAGTCCACAGGTAACTCTGTTACATGGCAGGGAGAGGAGCACCCCAGAACCCCCAAACCTGCCCACTCTAAATCGGTTCGGCCATCCGCCACATCAAGACAAACATATAAGATCTTTAATGGAAAGGCACTCTAATACAATTAGGGAACAAAAAAGAAAAACAAAAAATATAGCTACTAAATCAAGCACCCAAAGTTACCCATCCCCTCGAGAGTCAAAGTCCAGCCAAAGAGGATTGGCCCAAAGCAAGGCCCGAAAGCTGCCACCGTCTTTTCTATGGAGACCCATAGAAAAGGGTCAGAAAAAGTCAGACAAATCTGGGAGGAAAAGAGCAAAATCAAAATCCAGATAAAAGCTGCCACTGTCACCTCCCCACGGGCTCTCACCACGTCTGCTCCAGCCAGTCCAGGACCAAGAAGCAAGTGCAGCTTCTTCACGTGTCTCCGCTCCACGTGCCTCCTCCAGGTCTCCTGGCTGCTCTCCATCCTGCTTCCTTCTTCCTTTTCTTCCTCTCTTTCTAGCTTCTTCTTATCCCTGCTCAGCTCCACCTTATGTAGGGTGAGGCGGGGATCCTGGAGCTTCCACTTTTCCGAGGGACCCCCCCATTACTAGTCCACTACACGATGACACTGGGAAGACACTGTGAGACACCAGGCCAGCTGGCCTTGTTCTGGAGCCTGGACGGTCGTGGAGGTGCGTGGCTAGTTCTGGCACAGACTCACAGACCCAGCTGTGCAGCTGGTGACCTTCGGGAACAGTGATGGAGCGTGAGAGCATCAACCCGTCTGCAGTGCGCTGAGCCGCAGGGGAGCATCCGGTGCAGGCCCGCGCGGGAATCTGACCAGCAAGGGCTTCACAGCAGCAAAGGAAAAGCCCCTGGCCCGAGTGAGTCCAAGGTTGACCCACGAGGCTGTGAATCAGCATGGACTGGGCAGCCCTCCACTTTCCTGGCCCCTAGCCCTCCACCACCCTGGGATTTTTCTAACAATTACAAGGGACAAGAGGTAGGGAAGAAGAGAGGGACCTTGAGGAAGGATCCTGGGATCCTTGCTATACCGGGCAGATGAGTGCTTAAAGGGTTAGACTAAGTATTTAAAAGATATCTGGCCTGCTTTGTAGCCTCAGCTGATGAAGTGCATCATGCTGGTTATCTTCAGTAAATTTCTTATTTTCTTGGCACCTCTGACAGAGAGAGGTGGATTCCGGTACTTCCACCTGTCGGAACGAGGATGAAAGGGCTGGGGAAGGGTCACTGGAAGTGCAGTGCGTGGTCAGCCAGGAAGTGCAATGCGTGGTCAGCCATCTTTCCCTGCCCGCAAAGACTGTAGATACTAAGCCACCTGAGATGGCTCGGAGGCTGGCTACCAGCAACAGCCCAGGAGAGGAGTGAAAAGGAAGACTTCCCTGAGCTTCAGGGGTGACCCCAGCTGCACCCCCTTCCACACCACTCACCCATTTCCTTCCCCAGGCCTCAGGCAGGTTCCTACCACATGCCTCTGCTGAGGCTGCTCCTGGGCTTGGAGTGCCCATCTCTACCTTGCCCAGACCAACAAACACCTGCATCTCTTCCAGGCCCTTCCAGATTGCCTTCACATAGCATGGCCATTTCTTCCCATGCTCCCCCAGCCCTGCTGGATACTGTGTCCTGTTGAAGTACATAAAACTCCTCCTGCAGGCTGGTAGCTCCCCAGAAGCAAAGATTGCATGCTGCTCTTTTTATACTCTGCACCGTACATTGTGAACAGATAACTTCCAAGGTGGAGTTTATAGTCGGGTGCATTTGTTTTTAAAAGATGTATTTATTTGTGCCTACAAGAACTGGGGTACAGGCCAGAGGTGTGGGAGGTGAGAGGATTCACCAGACATAGAATGGGGAACAGAACAGACAGATCAACTGAAGCACACTGCTGAGGGGAGCAGCAGACAAGGCAGAAGACATCTGCCATGCCACGTGGGCCACCCCCCTGGCAGGAGCAGAGATCGAACTCGGGCTGCAGTGGCTGCATTTTGCTTCACAGCGCATTGCTTAACCCATTGTGCCGCCTGGGAGGCCCCAGTTTGTGTATATTTCGATTTGGATACAGCCAGTTCTTTAAGTTTTGGTTTGGGTGATCTGCAAAAGTTTGGTGTATAGAAGCTGATTTTGACTTAGAAGCTGATTTTGGCTCCTTTGGATAATGAATACACCCTCCCTCCAGCCCCTTGGTAATTGTTCAAATTAAATTTTTTTTCAAAGATGTATGGTGTGTCATCTGAAGCTAAAACTGTACAAACATGGGGTACAATTGGTGGATTCTCACCTGTGGTTTATACAACTGCAATGGCTGGACATGACTCAGGCTCGGGGTTCAACAACAGGGTTTATTTACCAAGGGAAGAGAGAGGTAGAGAAGTTGGGAGAGAGGAAAGATTAGAGGCAGGGCCAGAGGCAATAGCGATGGTTTGAAACAAAGGTCTCTGTAAAGATCTCCGTGAAGTGGCACCACAGCAGTCACAACAGCTGTCCAAAGGACTGGCCAGGCAGCACTGGACACTGGTTAGCACCAAAGGCATCAGCACCAGGGGTTAGTACCAGATGTGTCAGAGGCAGGGACCAGTGTTGTAGCTTTTAGACATGGTGGGCATAAAGCCATCAGCAAAGAGCTCTTAGACAGTAATACAGAGCCAGGTAATGGCAGAGGCAGAGGCAGAGGTCATGTCTGTGAGGGAATGGAGCCTGAGGACAGCGTCCAGTGTTACAGCTCAACGAAGGTCTTCTCAGGAGAGAGTTCACCTGAGTCCACCTGACTGAAGGCTGACTGGAGCCTGACTTATATAGTCTTCAGGGTACCTGCCTTTTGAATCCGATTGGTCCTTTTTAGTTGACTGGCAGCCATGGGAGTGCTAATCAGATTGTTCCCTTTACAATCCCAGCTATTTGATTGGTGCTGACTGAACTGCACCAGTGTGCCCCACCTGACCTATGCTGCGGTTGGGCTTCAAAACACCAGGACCCCCGTGGCTGATGCAAGCTGGAACCTGATTTGTGCTCATAGGAGCGCCATCAGGTGGAACCGTTTTCAATCCATTTCAAGCCCATGCTGGCTTCATGGCGCCTCTGACAAAACCACCTGGCGAGGACCCTCTTTGCAACATTCCTTGGGTAAGAGCCACGGGATGCAGGACACGCGTCTCTGATGTGTTACCCGGACCTCTGCTGCTGTCCCTCCCGAGCTTTGGATGCTTGATATTGTCCTTGGGAGAAGAACTTAATTTTGATTGGAGGTTTTGTCTTTTTATTTTTTATGTTTTGTTTTATTTTTATCGAAACTAAAGCTAGATTTGCCTTTGTGCCTTTATGTTGTATGGCTGTGTGTCTACCTGTGTATCTAATTATTTTCCCTAGACCTTCTCTTGCCTTCTCTACCCTGTTGGTAAAATAAGTCCTCTTTTTGCCCCCCTTTTGTTGCACCAAATGTCTTTTATTTGTGGCAGGTGGCTAGACCGGTGAGAGGTTCTGGAATCTTCCAGCTAACACCACGCCCTCTGGCCCCACGTATACGAAAGGGCACGTTATGGGGCCGACATCAGTGACTGGCACCGGTTCTTGGAAACCTACGATCTTTTGTTTTTCTTTTCTGGACCTAAAATCTTAGAAGGACTAAAGAGAAATTTGCACAGCTTTGCTACTTCCATAGGGGTAGAGAGACGAGGAGGTATAAGTCCCATGGAAACTAGGACTACTGGTAGAGGAGAAGGACTTGAGCAAGACAGAGACGGAGAGAGGTTTTCAGCCCATGAAAGAGCAGAGTGCAGGGTGGGAGAGGGAGCGGGGTAGCCCTTAGTGTTGTCATGGCAACACAGACACATCCAACTGTGCCTTAAACACCACTGTGTGTGAGTCTTTTCCTAAGCCAGAGCCCGTGCCTGAAAGGCCAGGGCCGGCAGAGCCCAGAGTGTGGGATTCACCCCCAAAGAGCCTGTGCCCATCATGGCCCGGCACCGCACAGTGCCCGGGACCACCCGCCACGGGCAGGAATGGGGGTCTCTTTCAGGGGTCAGCTCTCCCATTGAAGCAGGCAGAAGAGAACCCACAGACCCAGTACCCGCACCTGAAGAAAGGACTCAGATGACTGTGCTCAGTTTGTGCACCAGGGACAGCAGGTCTGGGGGCGCAGGCGGGGGGTCACCCATCAGGTGGGCACAGAGGAGGCCCAGTTCTGTCTACACACATCCCATTCAGGCCCAGGCATCCTTGCCGGGACCAGAGACCTGGTGGGACATCTCTCTGCTCCATGCCCCTGGGCTAGGCCCTGAACCCCGGCTGGCTGTGTGTGTGTGTGTGTGTGTGTGTGTGTGTGTGTGTGTGTGTGAGGAGTGGTGGGGGCTGGCCTGGGAGAATTCTCTGGCAACCTGGGGAAAGCTGAGCTCCCCCTCCCGCCTGTCTTCCTCCCTTTGTATTTTCCTGCTCCCAAGTCCCTGGCTTATCTTCCCTTTCAGCTCTGGTGTTCTTTCCTGCTGGCCTCTGCTCTCCCCGCCCACCTCACCTCGCGGCTCCCTCCTCTTCCTCTTCCCCTCTTTGCTTTAGTCTGTTCTTGTTCCCTTGGTTGCTCTCTTCTCTCCCCCCACCTGCTTCTCTCTATTTAAGTCGATACTGAAGCCAGAGGAGCAGGTGGAAAAATACTGTGCTGGGGACAGCAGGAGGAAGGCTTCGCCATCAGGCCCTTTTCTTCCTGCCACAGTGGAACCCAAGCAGAGATCCTGAGAGGCATTATCACGGGGATTCGAGTCACCCACGCACCCTGCACCCCAGCCCGAGGAACCCCTCCAAGCAGCAGGAGCCAGAAACCCAGAGAGGAGAGAAGGTCACATCCCAGCCTCCTCTCGTTTTCCCTGCTACAGTTAACTGTGGTTCCAGACCCCTGAGGAAACTCAACATTTCCCAAATTCAGTTATCTTGGGTTTGGCCACACAGAATTAGTAGCTTTTTCGGCATTTGCAGATTGGATTGGTCAAAGCCAACTTGAAATGCTGGACCCAGGGGAAGGGGCGGGCCTGGGTCCTCTCAGCAGAGCCTCTGGGGTTCCGAGACCAGTCGGGGCCACTGCTGCCGGGTGGGGGGCTGTGCGCCCCGGGCTGAGCCGGAGGCCGTGGTGGGCTGAGCCTCTGGGGCAGACAGGCTAGCTGGGAGACTTTCTTCAGAAACTAAGTTTCAGCAAAGATGACGGTCCTTTGATGTCCAGATGGACACGGAAACGTTTCTAAAGTTGTGAATCCAGAGAGTGAGGTGGAGCTGCTCCGGGGTGCGTAAGCACATCGCCTGAAGCTGCAGCCCCACACCTTTGGGGCAGCTACCCACCATGGGGACACCCACACTAGCCAGAGCCCCAGGATGTCTCCCTGACCCCCTAAGGGAACTGCTGGCTCACGAGGTCTCTCCAAACAGATCCAGATTTATATCCAGAGTCACCTCAAAGTGTCCTGGGTCCCAAGTATGGCTTCAGGTGCCCCAAGGGGCTTCAATCCTGGCCCAAGGCCCCACTCTGTGGGAAACGGGTTTCTGGGCACCCCAGGTGACATGGGCATTCAACCTGGTGCTGCCGCTGTACGTGTGCGGCGAGTGTGTATGTGTGTGTGTGTGAAGCAACTGAAACATACACCGTCCAGGGAGAGAAAGCAGAGACTGGCCGTCAAGCACAGGTGTGACAGCAGAGGCCCAGTCAGGCTGTGGGGCGTCCGCGACCCCAATACAACCTACTGACCAGGGAGCTTGTTGCAGGTGTGACAGAATTCAACAACACTTTGGCTCCTCAGACTTTTTTTCACCTGTCGTCTCGTTTGCTCCTCACAGCCATTTCAGAGGAATCGCTATCCCAGCTTCCACAATAAAAGCTCTGAATCCAGAGAGGTTAAGTGACTGGCCTACGGTCACACAGCTCATTAGATTTGACCAAGTACTTCCCAGATGTCTCCCCTTCCTTTCAAGGGGGCAGCTCCTTCTTGGTCACTCAGTTGTCTGAAACACACCAGTGCTAACACAGCCTGGAAGTTGCCCCCCCTGAGCCCCTGGATAGGCACCCTGAAGTGTTAAGGAATGAAACAGAAAACTCAAATATTTAGATAAAAGCAGCCCCCGCAAGGCTGTGACTCAAACCTCCTTGTCAACCTATTTGCTTGCACACGCACGCATGCACACATATGCTTGCACACGCACATGCACGTGCACACGCACACACGCCCCGCCTGACTGACCTCTCCCTGTCCTGTGCACCCCCGTTACCAGGCCTGCTCCCCAAGCAGAGCCCTCCATCCAGAAGAGGGAGAGGCCGGCTCGGGACATACACACGCGATGATCTGACACGAGAAAACACATCAACAAACGCAGAGGAAACCCAGCTGCAGGAGCGCCACACGGTCACAGCGGGGGGCAGGTGGAATGAGCAGAGAACAGAACCGGGGGTGCCGGGTCTGAGCAGCTGGGTTCTGTGCTCGGGAACCAGTTCTGAGGGGAGATGCTGAGGTGTGGAAGCCCCAGGGCCTTCGCAGACAGCCAGCTCCTAGCACTGCGGGGGGTGCCCAGGCGCCGGGCCTGTGACCCAGGCCCTGCGGCTCCCGGGGGCTGCAGCTGGAAGGTGAAGTGGTAGGAGACCGTGCTCCCCCTCCGTTAGGACAGCTGACCTCTGAACAAGCTGGACGAGGGGCCCCGTGGAGGGAGGCGACAGAAGGACACAGGCGTCTGGGGGCCCGGACCCCACAGCTAGGCCGCCGGCCTTCTTGCAGGCCTTCCTGCCCACTGGCCTCATCTGAGATCTTGGAGGCTGATTTAAATCATGCTTTAAAAAAATCGCTACCTTGTATCCCCTGCTTTATGTTCCCTGGGCTCCAGTTTCCTGCTTGTAATTTGGACCACACTGAAAAGATATAAACATCTCTCCATTTGAGGAGCCTCCGAGGAACCAGCGGTGTCTCTGGCCCTATGTGATCGGGAAAGGCAGGGGTGAAGGATGCCAGCCCTCGCACTCCCGCTGCCCTGCCCAGGCCTGGGGCACAGGAGAGGGGGTCCCGCTGCTCGGTGCTCTCAATGCCCAGCAGGTGGGCTGAGCTCCCTGCACCACGGCTGTTTCTGCAGTTTACAGCGCGGTACCTAATTTATAAGCTGTTTTTACTGCTGTTGTCAAACAGCCACAAACCAAAGAAATAAAGTAGCCAGAGGAACAACGGCTCGGCTAGCTCAGCCTGGGCCCTCCCGCTTCTGTGCAGTGTCGGGGCTCCAGCCCCGAGAGGTCACCCCGCAGTGATCCCCTTTGGGTCCAGCGGGGGAGGCCCATTCCAGGACCCTGACTCCCACACTTCTACATCATCTTTCTGCCCACTCGCTCATCCCCCTACCGGTCCACTCACTCAGCAAGTACTTCCCGAGCGCCTCCTGCTTGTCAGGTGCTGTGCTAACCCTCGCGGGCAGAGACGAACAAGGCGGGGCGCTGCTCTCAAACACCCTCAGGCACATTAGGGGAGACAGCTGTGGCAGGCTGGGGGCCCTGGGGGGCCTTCACCCATTCCTGTGGGTCAGCAAGGCTTTCTCGAGGAATCGGATTCCAAGCTGACTCCCTGGCACGCTCGCTCACTGGCAGCACGGCCAGCAGTGCCAAGTAACTCTCCTCTCTGGAGCCCCCCTAAATGCCAAGGACGAGACTGGGAGTTCGCTAGCATTCTCTTCTGATACTCACGACGGCCCGGCGAGGCCAACGCCACTCATTATCCCTAATCAGACAGGAAGAAACAGGTGCCAGCTCACCTGGCGGAGCCTGGCCTCAAACAGGTCGGAAGGGTGAGCGCCGGGGAGGGCACTGTGCATTTGTCCTCAGGCCTGGCCTCCTGCCCCTGGAAAGGGCTCAGCCCCAGCGTGTAACCTAGCGTGGCAAGGCCGGGGAGCCCCAGCAGAGTCCCGTAAGGGCTGAAGGCACCTCCTCCTTTGTCTGAGTTTTCCCCAACTCTGCCCCTTTTGAAGAACTGAGCCCCCGCGGTAGCAGGGGTTGGGGCTGGGAGCCACAGGGCTCATATGAAGCTATTTCCCGGGCAGCTCAAGTGACATCTGGTCTGCTGTCATCAAGCTCCCCCAGCTGACAAATGGGAACTATCAGCCAGCGTTAAATGTGCAGGTCCAACCTCCATACCCACTTGAGCCTCAGGGCCTTTGCACACTAAAACAGGGACTTGGTGCAGCTAAGTCTGGCCTGTTTGCAGGGAGAAGTACGTGCTGGCTGGGGCGCTGCCTTCCTGGGAACGTCACAAGTTTCACAATAAGCAGTGGGTCCCCATGAACCCCGTTCATGGCAAGTGAGAGTGAAGAAGCACAAGGCCTTGACTTCCCCTTCCAGAGCTTTGGCGGAGGCGAGAAGAGCACTCCTGGTGTTTCTCCAGGCGAGAGGCTGAACTGTGCTGTCTCAGGACTCACCTGGCGCTCTCCACGCAGCCCTGTGTCTTCTGTCACCTGGGGGCAGAGCCTCCGGTCAGCAGGGGCCCAGGATGAGCTGAGAGGATGCAGGCTGGGCTCCAGAGCAGAGCAGCGGCAGAACACAAGTCCACGGTCATTAAATCCAGGATCCTCCTTAAACTTGAAGGGGAAGCTGATTAGGCATAGGATAATCAAATAAACAAAATAAGTTTACAGCCCTACTTCACAGAATGGAAATTCCACTTAGAGTACGATACCCTAAGAGGACACACAGGCTAGAAATATAGAAAGATCCCAAATGAGATTATAATGATTCTGGGAAAATGAACTCGTTGTGGGTTAGGAGGAGAACACGTGTGTTTGAGCTGCAGTCCTAATATCTGAGAACGCAGGAGAATCTAGCCCTTCCAGATGTACCCGAACATCATCTCAGACATCAAGGCTGACAGTGATGACAAAAGCTGAAGGCTCTTTTTTAACAAAAGTGACAACAGGAAATAGACATGGTATAATTCCCGGCATGTGTTTGGATTTTGTCAGCTTGTGAAACGTGTGTGTTTCTATGTAACTTTATCGCATTCGAGTAACCGCCACGGTCATCAGGATACAGCGATGCCCCCCGCACAGGCCACCACATCCCCATCCTCCTCCCAACAGCCCTCCCCCAACCCTGGCAGCCCTAGTCTGTTCCCATCTGTGTGATGTTGTCATTTCAAGAATGTCATAGAAATGGATCAGGCAGTACGTGACCTTTTGAAATTGGCTTTTTTCACTCAACACACTGGCCCAAGCTCATCGGAGTTGCGTGGACATCAACTGTCCTCTCCTTCCTATGTGCTCTGTGGGTGAACAGACCACAGTTTGTCTAACCATTCACCCATTGAATTACTTTTGGGTCCTTTCCAATTTGGGGCTATTACAAATAAACATTCAGGTAGAAGCTCTTATGTGATGATGAGTTTTAACTTCTTTGGAACAGATATCCGGGAAGGTGATCGCATGGTAAGTATCGTTTAGATGTTTTAAAATGGACAGAGGTATCCACAAACCAGAGGTGTCCACTCAGTGGGGCCTGGCCTGGGAAAGAAGCAGGTACTCATCACTCTACAGAGACTGACCGCGGGTGACAGCAGCCAGAAGCTGCCAGAGGCAATTTTGGAAGGAAGAGGACCCTGACTCCTCAGAACAGCCCAGGGGGACTCAGAAACACATTTTAAACTCAGGGTAACACTGACCCCCACAAAAACCCTAACCACATAGGAAAAACGGGCTTCCAGAAAGATTCTCAAGCCGTAATCATGTGCTGGTCAGTCAGGCCCTGTTTGTACAGAGGACTCAGAGAGGCTCAGCTGTGCTCTAAGGGGGTGCACCATGTAGCCCCCCCCAAGCTCTCCATCACGACCACAGGGGCTGCCAAGGGCAGGGCACTGGATGGTTCACTCTCTCCCTCCACAGCCATGGATGTGGCCCTACTACGTGCAGGACAAATGGTTCTCATTTGCAGGAGAAATAAATTCTGCAGAACAAAAGGATGATGAGGCTGCCCCAGGTGTCTCGGGAAAAGGAGCATCCCATCAGCTGAGCTTCTCACAGAGGGCAGACTGCAGCACAGCGGCCGGAGATGGGGTTTCGGGGACCCCCAGACAGTGGCTATTGGGCACTTGTCAAGTGCCAGGCACTAGCACTCTGCCAAACACTGGGTAATTGCTTCCTACCGCAAGGTTGATGCAGCATCTACTTAATGGACTTCCCACCGCGAGCCAAAGGAGATGCTGAGTTCAGGGATGGGGAGGATGACTTGGACAAGAGCTTGAAAGATCCTGAACAGACCCAGCTCACGTGGCCAGTGCTTTTCTGATGTCCTCAGCTCGATCTAGGGTGATGAGCTACCTCTTCAGTGGGAGGGGGTGGGGGAGCTAAGTTTCTAATTTGGATCGTACAGAGAAATTGAAAAAATATTCAGTGATTATTGTAAGTCATCGTAAGTCCATTTGGAGAAAATAAAAAGTACGTCATTTTTGCAATAATAACTAGAGTAAGTCAGACTTGATCAAAGGGTCTCAGCTACAGAAAAATAAAGCGTCAAAGAAGACCAAGTTCTGGGGCGAGATGCAGCCGAGTCCCTGAGGGCCAGAGTTAGGGTTGTGCCAGAAAGACTGTGAAAAGGAAATAAGTGAAGACACCGTGTTAGGGGCTCTTCTGTTCTTCTCGGCCCTACCCACCTTCTCAATTATTAAACCCTCCCTCTCCTAATCAAAGCCAAAGCACAGGCTTCTGGGAGCACCAGCAGGGGGCCCTATGTGCCTCCTGCCCCAACTTTCTTTGAACTGTTCCCTCCTCCAAGAAGCCCTCCCCCTTTCACCTTGCAAGGGAGAAAGCATCCAACCTTTTGGAGTCAGCCCTGGTTAGAAAATCCCCCTCCGCCGATGAACTTGTCAGGAGGCTTGCTGTTGGGCAGGGAGAGGGCGTCCTGCTGCCTTAAGTTGGAAAATCTGATGGTCCGAGGGCATGGAGGCTGGACGTAAGGAGACCAGAGAAGCTTCGTCCCGAAGCATCAACTAAACAGCATCTGGTGGCCCCTAAAATGTTCTCAACCTCAATCAGTGGAAAAGGAGCAAGATCAGCTTCTTCTCTTTGTCCTTAAGAAAAAAAGATACATTCCAGATAATTTCTCCGTGATGAAAGAGGAAGAACTGCTGAAGTAGCAAAGGAAATAAATTAACGCCACCTCAGCTAAAATCACACACAATTAAAACCTGGATCTGAATGTACTTTCCTGTGCAGAGAGAGCATCTTGAAAATGACAGGCATTAGTCAGCCCTCCAGACACCCTACTCGACTTGTGGGGGATCGTCTCTGACACCGGGGAAAGTGGGAAGGGGACGGCAGGGAAAGAGAGGGGCAAGTTCCTGGAGCCCCGTGGGTCCCCGACTTTCTCCCCTCCCATCTGGAGTCTGAAAATTCCACTCCC
The DNA here is from genome assembly GCA_019455555.1 of Galemys pyrenaicus. NCBI lineage: Eukaryota > Metazoa > Chordata > Mammalia > Eulipotyphla > Talpidae > Galemys > Galemys pyrenaicus. Next base: position 3,341,727 of record JAGFMF010011641.1, on the reverse strand, counting down.
CCAGGACCGAAGCGTCCTCATGCGCTAGGTGGGAAGAGGTGTCTCCAGGGGCCATTACCCACCTGCCCTTCGGGGTGGGGTCCACCCAGCAGAGGCGGGGGTTGGGGAGCTGTGAAGGGACTGGGACCCCGAGTCACTTGTGCAGGAATGCAAAGCCAGGGCCAAGCCCCTGGACGCTGGGGGAGTCCTGAGCTGGGGGAACCCAGCATTGGGGGACGCCTCCCCTCATCAGAAGGCAGGTTCCCTCAGGGCGAGCCAAGCACTCTCTTTTCCCCCTCCTGCATTTGTCCTTCATTTCCTTTTGGTTGTTCTTCCAGAAAAGAAGAGCCCCAGCAGAGGGTTTACATGGGGTTATAGCACCTGGAGAAGAGAAGCGAGAGAAGACTTCACGAACCCCCAGGGCCCCGGATGCGCACGCACAGAGGCCGCCGGCCAGGGACAGACTGTTCTTCACTCCTGGCCGTTAAAGGAGAGCGAAATGTGATTTGTGGCAGGGGGAGCTCTGAGGATAAAACCCAGGGACTTACTGACAGTGGAGATGTTAATCCCTTTGACAAGTCGCTCTTGGGACTGCGGGCTCTTTGCCCCCTGAGAGCCAGAGAGTCCCGAAGGGAACAGGAAGAAACAAAACACACCAGTGCGCCAGGGCCCCTCCTCAGCCAGGAGACTAGCGCGGGCTGCCTCTCAGGACCCGGCACCCAGCGCCCCAGCACCAGGCGCTCAGGCAGTGCCAGCCTGACCCAGCGGCCACCAGCTCACCTCTCCCCGAAGAGCTGTTTGATCTAGAGACCGGCCAGCCGTGGCTGCCTCGGCCTCTCTTCCTCTGTCTGCTTTGAGGTCTGCGAGTCAGGATTGCGGGCCCAGCGTCCTGGGTTTGGCTGTCCAGCAGGGCTAGGGTGAGGGTGATTCAGGAGAAAGGCCCAAGAGCCCAAATTTAAGGTCCACTCTCGGGCCTTTCAAGTCCAGCCGTAGCGCCGAGAGCCCTGCTCGCTTGAGCGTGCCTAGTCCTGCCTCTGCCACTCGGCGCTTCTGGACGGGAGGTATAACAGCCCTCGGCACAGCTAAAGCCCGGGGCGTCATCGGGGCTCATGAGCTTTTGCCAATTCACTTCTTCCTAAACCTGTGCAGGTGAGATGGAAAAGACAAAGTCACATAGGGCTGATGGCGCCCACATAGGGCTGATGGCACCCAAGCAGTAATGCAGTTTGATCCTGGGAAGGACTCAGACACCTCACCTGCCAGAGCACTCCTGTGCGCCCACCCTGGCCAGGGCTGGGAGGGGCGGGAGGGCGCAAGGGAGGGTGCTGTTCCCCGCACAGCGGGCCACAGGGATCTGCATGGGTAAGGGCCTGTGCTGGGCACTCACGGGAAACAGTAGAAGTGACCCAGTTCTAGGGGTGTAGCTTAGGTAAGAAGGGTGGGATACCCAAATAATTCAGACCATGTGCAAATGATGGCAAATAAACACAAACTGGCATACATGGGGGTTGGGGTGGGAGACTCCTGCAGAGGGGAGGGGAAACAGTCATCAGTCAGGAGGAATGAGGAAGGGGCTCCTGGAGAGGGCTGCATTTCCTCCACGTTTATAGTGGCCTCAAAGTGTGGTCCTTGCAATCTCTTGGGGACTGGTCAAAAATGCAGGTCAGAAGCCCCACTTCAAGGGAACCGCATTTTTATCCATTGTCTAGGTTTTCTTTGCACACAGCTTAGCAGCAGGATGCAGAAAGCCAAGAACAGCCCAGGTGGCAGTGCCTGGGACAGACCTCAAGCACCATCTCTGCTGGAATGAGACCTATGTTAGAATGAAGTCAAATCCTGGAAGTGGCCTCCCTGGTGGCCTAGGGGTTAGGCTCAGTGTCACCTCTGCGAGGGTCTGAGTTCGATCCCCAGCCAAGGAGCTGACCCACATGGCACAGCAGCCCTCGCCTGTCTTGCCCGCTGCTCCCCTCAGCAGTGTGTTTCAGTCCATCTGCCTGTTCTGCTCCCCACTCTGTCTCTGGTGAGTCCTCTCATCCCCTAACCCTCCTACCTCTGTCCTGCACCCCGGTTCTCCTATGCAAAAATAAATAAAATCTTCAAATATTGGAAGTAAGACCATAAAGAAGATTTCTTTCTCCAAGATACAATAAGAAAAAGATGGAAGGATCAGGGGCAGTGCAAAGAAAATGCTGAAAAATGAGTCCATTCTGATTGGAAACGGAAACAATCAGCAAAGGACAGATTTGGGTAAATCACCCTTAAGTGAGATAGCTTGTGCACTCATGTGCAGACTTTGGGAATAAATAGCCAGTGTTTGATCGGGCCCCACAGTGGTGCATCGAAACCCACAACTCAGTACGCACATGTTACATGAAACAAAAACAAAAGATTAATGAAGCACATTCCATTTCAATTTTTTAAAAAGTTATTGCTGCACCCCTCTAGTGAGTCTCTACCATGGGTTTTTTAATTTTAATATTATCTATATTTGACATTATTTTTCATTTTTGTACAGTGTGTATTTCTCATCCCCGTGAAATCCCATCACCCATTCACCCGTGCACCATCACCACAGTCCCTTGTGTTCTTCCCGCCCATTTTGTTCCTGCTCCCCTCGGGAAGGTCTCAGATTTATAGTTGTCTGTTGAGTGATAAGCCAGAAAGAAAAGGAAAAATATCAGATGGTTTCACTTCTAGGAGGAATGTAGAGGAAACAAACAAGGGACTAAGGGGGAAAAAAAATCAATTACAATAAATTAAAAATCTACCGTGGTTTGAAAAACACCAAAGCAGAGGCCAGGCAGGTGCTGGGGACTCAGGGCCTTTTTCTTAACAGCTGTAGTTACAGTGAGAGGGTCAGAGGCTAATAAAAAGACTCCTGAGGGTTCCTGAGGGTTTCTGGGACCTGTCAGGAGGCCAAACTGTCCTCCTCCCCCTCCTTCAAGTGTCTGCTCAAGGATTTCATTTCTAGAAGGCCTTTCCAGATCAGACCCATCAATTTCAAGCACCCAAGCCCTTTCCCGCGTCCCCCAATCCTGGTGGATGTGTGGCTAGGCCTTGACCTGAGAGAAAGTGCCAGAGTCAGAGATGCTGCTTGGGCTTGGGCTTGGTGTGCTCCCACATGTTCCAGGGGCACAGCACCCGTGTCCCCCACTTTCAGGCTCTGTGAGTCTCCCCTTGCTCGCGCATTCTGCATGGGGGAAGGAGAGTCCTCAGTCCTCTCCATGGCCCCTTCCGCCCAAAGCAGCATATCTCCAGGAGTTTTTTGAATACGTAAAATTAAACAGAATGGCATCTGGTTACTCTAGTGACTGGCTTAGCTGTTTTATATCCTCGAGTTCCATTTAAGAAACACAGAGTCCAAGTGTATCATTTGTAGTTGATTAAATATGGTATTTATACTTATTCCTATAAAAAGTTGGGCACCAGGACCTTGGTGAGGAATGTAATTTCCTTTATCACATTGTTTCTGGGCAAAAACAGGTTCAACCTACATCATTTTTCCTTGCAGCGTCTTTCCCAGGAAAATAACCCAAGATCAGTTTGAGGGCTCTCTGCAGTTCCACGCAGCTCCGCCACTGCAAGGCCCTCCCACCTTTCTGGTTCTCTGTCCTCCAGGTTGGGTCCTGGGAGCTCCCTGAGAGCAGGGCCTGGGAGACCCAGGTTTTTGGGGCTCGCTTAAGAAAAGAACTCAAAAACCACAAATACTACATTTGGTCCAGCGGTGATACTTCTTTCCAACTAGAAGGATCATAACCATTTACATGCACCTTAGAAATCCACCTCCCTGTCTTCTGACGTCTCTTCATTCAGTTTACCAGAAATGCTTACACGAAAACGCTTCCTGTTTGCAAAACGGCCTCTGCTCGCACCGAGTACACTCTACAGTTCCTCACTCTCATCTCCAACCCTTCCCTTGCCTCCAGAGTGAGCAACACTAAAGCCTAGATGTTATCAGCCGCACGTGTCCTGGCTTCCGGAAGGGATCAGCCTCGTCTGGTCCCCAGGAGCTGGAGCCCAGAGCTCGGCCCTCGCCGAGCCCAGGCAGGGGGAAGTCAGAGTGTGAGGGGGTCTCCGGGCCAGTGTATCGCAAAGCAAGTTCATTCCGCCACGTGAACCAGAATGACCTGGAAAGGGTGTCCCATCGGGACCTGCCCTTTCTGCGCATGCTCTGGATGCTGCTGCCGCCTGGGACGCCGCTCACAGGGCCACACTCCACCTGCACGGGCCATCGCAGGACAACAGAGCACATCGACTCCGAAGGCCCGCCCAGCTGCTCCTGAGGGGGCCAGGCAGAGGCCCCCATCATCGAGCAGTGGAAGGTTCAAGAAGGTCATGCCCCAGCCCCAGCCTCTGTCTCTGGCTTAGCCCATCTCCCAGGCTTGAGGAGGGTCTTCCTCCCCTCGCTGCACACACGAACAGCTGGCGCCGGCCTGGCCTTGCAGAGCCCTGCGGCCCGAGCAGAGGGGCCCTTGCAGGGCGCTGAATCGCAGCGTTCTTCCTGAGGCATGCTGGTGTCCAGCCTTCCTGGCCGGGAGCTGGGCAGGGCGAAACCCAGAGATTAAGCAAAAAGGTGAAAGGTCAGTAACGGGGCCATTAAATCTGCGTCGTTATTTCAGAGCTTCCAAAGAACTGAATTAAGTCCCCATCTTTTCCCAGGAAAGTGACTTGTGCAGAAGGGCAGCCATGGGCGCAGGGAAGAGAGAGAGACAGAGAGAGGCAGAGAGAAGCCTACCATTTACTGAGCTGCTGTAAGCGCCAGACACCAAGTACCTGCGATGCCTGTTACTTCTCTCAACAACCTTAAGCATGTGAATTAGTACCCACGTTGTGGCCCCTTCTTAAAGAAGCCCTGCAGGGGGGTGCCTCGGTGCTTGGGGTCTGCATCAGACGGCCCTGCGTTCAGATCTCAGCTCCATTACACACCAGGACGTACATGTTAAGCCTTTTTCTTTTCCTGTGTTGGGCATCCTTGAGTTGGGCTTTTCAGGGAACCAAATCAGAAATTGTTTTGCATCATGCCTTACACGTGGTAAGCGGTCAACAAGTATTAACTGCTGTCTTTTTACCAAGGGAAGGCTAGAGCTCAGAGAAGGGACGCAGTTTCCTGCAGCAACACAAGATAAGTGTTCAGCAAATTTTCAAGTTTCTGTCTCCAAAGTCTGCACTCTTTGATATTACGGAGGGGAGAGGTAGGGAAGGGCAGGGACAGGAGGAGCGCAAGAGACTGTGGTGATGGTGCACGGGTGGATTGGTAGAAATTCTAAGAGCACTACCCCAGGAAAGCAAGCATTCTAAGAAAAATAAATAAATAAGTCTACACTCTTTCCTCAATCTCATTGGGTTTTTTCTTGCATAGAAGGGCTGGGGTGCAGGCTCCCCCCTTCCTGTCCCCACCAACAAGGCCATTCCCTTTGCCCTCAGCAGTCACAGCTCCCAGGCTCAGCCGCTCAGGATTCAGCCACGTGGCCAATGCTACTTGCTCCCACCCACTTATTCTTCCATGAGGAGTTATTGCGCCTTTATAACGAAGCATTGGTCTCGAGGCTGAGCGGGACAGTCCTGGCTCTCCAGAAGCTGACCCTCTGGGCGGGAGCTAAGACTGCAGGCAGCGCGTGTAGGTGTTGGGGGCCGGGACACGGGGCTGGCAGGACTGGTGACACATCTCCCCATCGGCCTGTTCCTGGTGACACTGGCCCCCAGGAAGGCGAGGGGACATCCCTGAATTGGAGGGACCTAAACACTCACACTCATAAAGTTGGAGTCAAGTTCTAACCCCTTTCACTCCAAGTTCTGCCGAGTCTTCTTTGCAGGGCCCCACTGCATCCACTCCCCGCTCTCACTGCTCTCTGCCCCTCCAGCTGCCCCTCACTGGCTTCGTCCTGGCTTCTTTCATCCCAGGTCACTGTGCGCTGGGCCACAGCTTAACTGCTCGCCCTGGTGACTCCGCTTCCACTTTCTTTTTTTTTTTTTTAAAGATTTATTTATTTATGAATACAAGCACTGGGGTACAGGCCAGAGGTGTGGGGGTGGGGGTGAGAGGATTCACCACAGAGAGCAGGGAGCAGAACAGGCAGATCAACAGAAGTACACTGCTGAGGGGAGCAGCGGGCACAGCAGGAGAGGTCTGCTGTGCCATGTGGGTACCCCCCCCCCGGGCCGGCAGCAGGGATCGAACTCGTGCTGCAGTAGCTGCGGTTTGCTTCATAGTGTGTTGCTTAACCCACTGCGCCACCAGGGAGGCCCCCGCTTCCACTTTCATATACCCTGCAGGGTGTCCAAAAGGGGCAGTGCGGGCTCAAACAGGGTGCAGATTTGGCTAAGTTCTTCAGTTCCTGGAGCCTCCACGAAACCAGTCTGCTAAATGGGACGAGTCGACTCACAGGGTAAAATGAGAGAGCGGTGAAAAGACCTGGCATCTAATAGTAACTAGATAAATTCTCTCCCTGGCCCCCTACCCGCCAGACAGCCCATTCTACTCTGCTGGGCTCCACTTTGCTGCCTTTGCTGGGCTCTGTTTTCTCTGCCAGTTCAAACCTTGCCCCTCCATCTGGGCTCAGCTTGAAGCTCGACTCCCCCACAAAACCTTCCATGAATAACCCTCCCCCATAATGGCTTTTCTTTCTGTATTTCTGTGGCACTGCCATTGCCTTGAAATGTTAAAATGTGTTTCATATAGTTCCAACTAGTCCCTTTAAGCTCCTTGAGGCCATTATGCCCCCCAGCATGGGTGGAGGGTGGGGGTGGTTTGGAGGTACAGTGGGAACTTAATACATGCTTATTGAATATAGAAGGTGAGAACCCCCTCTGAGCACACAGAACACAAAGACCTTTAAGCTGACTTTATAAAAGCTTCCAGGCATGGAGTTACCACTGGCTGTGGCCTTGGAAAAGACGGAGCTGGGAAGCTGTGTCTGTGTTCTGTGCAGAGCGCGGCTTGCAGGAGGCGCTGAGCTCAAGTCCTGGACGAGGGAAGGCAGATCTGTGCCTCTCTGGCAGGGCTCCCCAGACCCTCGCCAGCTCCCCGGGGTTAGTTCGTAGACTCTGGCCAAGATCCACCCGCAGGGTGTGCCCGGTCCAGGAGCTGGGCAACTTGCTCCATTCCAAGTGGGCCAAGCTTAAGGCCCCACGGAGGGATGCGCTACTGGCCTTTGCTCCAGCGGGAGACCCTCTCCCCTAAGCCCTGACTGGTGGCAGTGACCAACCTTTCCAGGCCACCAGGCAATAGCCCAGCACCCACCTTCAGTGCAGATCAGCTCCTGAGCTCCTTTCCCAGGGCCCCTACCGCCCAACTGCAGGATGGGAGCCCCCAAATCCAAACCCCCGGTGGGCTTGCCAGTTCCTGCTAACGCCTGTGTAGCTTGGCATCCTAGGCGAGGGGCCTCCCCTATGCCAGCGCTGCCCAGCGGAGGGCCGCAGTCAAGAAGGGCTTGAGGACTCAGGGAGGGTGTTCCACTTCGTGATGAGAGGGCCTGACCTGCGGATGAGTGAGTCCCCACCCTCTCAGGGTTAATTCTGGGAGAGGGGCAGCTTGCAAAGCAGAAATGTGGTCCCCACCTACCCGAGGTCTTGCACCTGCCCCCCCCCCAAAGCCGCTGAATCTCCCCTCAGTCCTCCCGAAGGCCTGTGCAAGAGGGGAGAAGCAGCATGAGAAGCGCCGGCCCCTCCTCTCACAGCAGGTGCAGTGCCCCCTTCCTGCAGCCAAGCCTGAGTCCAAGGCACAGAACACCAGGTCCCAGATACTCCAGCGTGCGCCTCTGCCCCACCCAGCTCCTCCCTCGGGGTGTGCCTCCGTTTTAGGAAGAGGGGCCCTTCGGTCACTCAGGAGTTAAAATGGCAGCGGGACCGGAGGGGGGTGGCGTGGCAGGCAGACGGGGAGGAGGCGCCCGGAGTGGGCTGGGGAGGTTGGGAGAGCGGTGGAGCAGCGAGTGAGGAGGGCGAGCGCGCAGCCGGGAGGAGGGGCGCTCGAGGGGGCGCGGGGCGCCCGAGGGCCTGCTCGGTGCACTTGCCAGGCGGCCGCGCGCGGAGGGATCGCCCCACTGGCCCGCCCGCCTCGGCCCTCGCTCGCGAGGAGCGGCGCAGGCCGGGGCGCGGGGGCGCAGGCGGGGGTGGGGAGGCTGGTCCTCTGCCGCCGCCCTCCCCGGCTCTGCCCCAGAACCACTCCCAGGAAAACTCCGCCGCTGGGAAGACGCCCCCGGCCGCCCCGGCCTGTGCGGGCGGCGCGGAGCGCGGGCGCGGACGGCCCCCCAGCCCGACCCCGCCGAAGCCGAGCGGGGCGCCGCGGCGCGGGCGGCGGACGGCGGCCCCGGGAGCCCGGACGGCGCCCGCGGGGTGAGTGTGCGCTCGGGGCGGGCCCCTCGGCGGCGCGGGGGGCTGGGGGCTCCGAGGTCGGCGGCGCGGCGGCGGGGGACGCGGCCCCGCGGCTCTCCGGGCTGAGCGGGGGCGGGCGCGGGCCGGGCCCGGGCAGCCGCCGCCGAGCCTGCAGCGGAGCCGGGGACTTGGGAGGGAGGTGGCCGCGAGGGGCGAGGGAAGGCGGCCGGCGGGCTGCGAGCGGAGGGAGGCTCCGCAGGCGCGCACTGGAGCGAGCCGGGGAGGGGGCGCCGACCCCCACCCCCAGGCCTGAGCCGCCCAAACTGTTGCTGGGGGGAGGTGCCAGGAGCCAGCGGGGCGGCGAGGTTAGGGAGGGCGTGCCGGGCGGGCTGCTGGGGTGAAGGGCCCCTGAGCCCCGGGGACTTCCCCTCCCTCGGCGCTCAGGTGTCCGCGTCCGGGGGAGGGACGAGGCGGCCCCGGCGTCCGTCGGGGTCTCTGCAGCCCGGAGTCAGGCCCCTCCCGGGGATGGGACCTTTGGGTGGGGGATGGGCGGGCCCTGGCTCCGGGAGCGGGAAGCGAATCCGCAGCCTGGCTCGGGCCCACCGCAGCCCCCGGGACTCAGGAGGGGTTGACCAGCCACAGGTGGTCCGTCTGTCCTGCGGGCGAAGGGCAGCGCAGACTCGGGATGCCGGCTGGAGAACCGCTGGGTGAGGGGCGCCGGGCTGCTTCTAGGGCCGAGCTGAGAAGCCAAAGGGGTGTGGAGACCTGGCCCTGGGTTGGGCCTGGGGTGTCACTGTGCTCCCCCTCTCTTCCTGTTCTTCCTCCCCCTCCAAACGAACAGGAAGGAAAATGTCAGCCTGGCTTTGTGCTCTGTTCTCTGCCTGCCGCAGCTCCCATCTGTTGGAGCCAACGCAGCTTCTAATTGGGCGCAGGCAGCGTCGGGAAGGGTGGGCCGGCGGCACTCAGTTGCCAGAGATGGCCGGACAGACCTTCTGCTTGCAGCCCCCAGGATGTGGGATAGTGGAGAGGGCAGGGGTAGGGGGCTCCGGCCAGCCTGCTCGGGCACCCAGAGTCCTCCCCAGCAGACACCATCCCCGCCCTGCCAGCCTGGAATGGGCTCTGGCCCGGCCGCCCTTCCTGAGCCACCAGCGGGATCTCTCAGAGCCCACTGCTCCTAAGACCCCTCCACAAAAGGGCACAGCCCGCAGCCAGCAGGTTCGTGCAGGGCGCCGTCCCTTTGCTTGCGGGCCCTATTGCTACGGAGAAAAGTCACACGTGGGTGACCTGACCCATTTCCTGGCTGGCCAGGCGCCCTTGTGGGGAGATGATGGACCGAGAAGGGCACAGCCAGGGACCCAGCCTTGTAGGCCCGCTCCTCTCCCTGGGCGGGCTCATAGGAGGCTCCTCCTTCTTGCCTAGGAAGGATGGAAGCTCTTTATTTGGAAAGACTGGAACTAAAGGCCTCTGTGCCCTGGGGCTGGCAGACACCTGGAATCTAGGAGCATCCCCAAACCCACACCTCCCCCCAGCAAGGCCTGGCCCAAAGGAAACACCCAGTGGCCCAGACTCAGGTCTGATACAGCCAGGCTCGTGCAGCAGCTCTCCTCTCTACCTCTCCACCAGTCCAGCCCACTCGCCATTCTTTTTCCCTGTGCCTCCTTCCTCCTCCACTTCTCTTTCTCTGTCCCTCCTTCCTCTTATCTGCCTAAGTATCTCTTAGGCTCCCCTTTCCCTCAGGCTGCCCCCGCTTCCTCCTCCCACCTTTGCCCCCTTCGGTCCTGTAAACCTGCAGCTGAAGCCCGAAGCTGGTTCCGTGTTCACGCTCCGAGAGTGGGGCACACGCTCCCGGGGCTCTGCTGCACCCGCTTTGCAGAGGGGCCCAGGCAGAGGAGGCACGGCGGCTGCAGGCCCCAGCATCTCCTGGACCTGCTGTCTGTCCCACCTGCCTCCACCTCTCTTTTTTTTATTTGGAAGGAAAAAGAAAACCCAGGGGTTTCCTGAAAATTCATTTGAGTCCCCGACTTACTGAGCACTTACTATATGCCCTGCCCTATTGTAGGGCTGAGGACACAGCAGTCACACCGCCCTCCATGCCCCGCCCTCCATGCCTTGGGGCTGACCAAACTTGTACGCGGCCTCTAGCTGGTTAGCTGTGCACCTGCTGGGCTCTTTCAGAGACCTGCTGCTGGGGGTAGGGAGGACGAACAACAACGTTAGTGGGTGTTCGCAGGGATAACCCCAACACCTGACAGCATCCCAGGGGCTACTCTGACGGAAGAGGAGTGTGCATTTCCCCACTTGTTTAGAGGGCTCAGTAGAAGCAAGTGCTTTAAACAACAGAGGGAGGGAAAAGCAAATGTAATACTGACCCCCTGCTAACTAAGTACGAGCTCTGTGCAAAGGCCTCATTCAATCCTGGCAGCCTTCTAGGCTTGAATTCTCACCCCCTGCTTGAGATTTGAGGATACTGAGGACCAGCTAGGATAAGCCTTCAGCCCAGGTCACTCTTCATTTTGAAATCACTGATTAGCTGCGTTCTTTTGGGTCCCGTGACGCTGTGGCAGCTGGTAGAGCCTACAGTTATCTGAAGATGACATTTTAACCGGCTCTCTCAAGAGCAGGCCCTGTCTCTTCAGAAGGTTAGAACACGCAGGGGTTTGCTGAATGATGGCATGAGTAAACTTTCTCGAGTAATCAGGGAGGGCTTCCTGGAGGAATTTGTATGTGGAGTCAGGAGGCGGGGAGCTGGTCCCACACAGACCCGTGACAAGCCAGGCAGGCACACCCACCCCACCCCTGCACCCAGGTAGAGTCGATGGGAATCCGTTCCCATTTGGGGTCAGGGTGTAGGCGCTTGGTCCACAGCCAGTCTAATGAGTCAGTGTCACTGTTCTCATCCTCAGACTCTATAAAAGCGCCAAGGAAAGAATGGGGGCGGGGCCTGGAGTCTGGGAGAACCTCGGGAAGGACACGCGGACAATAGACGGGCTGGATAGGACAGGAGAGGGGGTGTGCCCTGGGAACAGAGGGGAGGAGGACCGTGGCAGGAGATGAACTGAGAAACAAAGGCCAGAAGGCAGGAGGCCTGCAACAAACAACACAACTGGACGGACAGACGGACAGACAGACAGCTGCCGTGGGGGCAGCTCAGAGAGGGCGAATAAGAAGGATGCCTCCCTTACTCTTCCCCGAGGTCTTGAGCTGCCCGGAGGGTCTGCTGCATAGAGGCTGGAGTGTTCTGCAGACTAGCCACCAGTGGCCACACGCTTGTTCAGCCAGCCCCAGCCCGGCGTCTCTTCCCTGAGCGGCGTCTCGGCCCTGTGCCAGGTGTTGGGGACAAGGAGACAAAGCAGGGGTTGCCCCCACCCCAGGAGTTCACAGCAAGAGCGCAGATTCTGGAGCCGCACACGGTTCCAACCCAGGCTCTGCCGCTTCTGGCTGGTGTCCTTGTGACGCAGTCAAGCATGTGACCGCCCCCTCTTGCCTCGGTCTCCCCATCTGTTAGTGGGATAACAACAGTTCGTGGCGGTGCCACCAGGGCCAAGCGAGTGGGTACGCCCGTCGCGGAGCGTGGTCCTGGTGTGTAGTGGGGCCAGCCGCCCGCTGTGACTGGCCCCGCGGTACCGGCGTCATGTGTGCAGTAATGAAGCAGGCTATAGTCCAGGGATAAGCCAGTGGAGAGGTGTTGTCTGTGGGTGAGGCGAGGAACCGCAGAGGGTGTCTGGGGCAAGCTTGGGAAGGGGTCCGCCGGACAGAGGGGGCGGGCCTGGGGACGCTGGTGGCCAGGGTGCCCACGGCCTAGGAATCACGTGTGCAAAGCTGCCGGCTTGTGGCATGTCTGCTGCGGACGTCAGGGCAAGACCCACCTCAGCCTCTTCGCTTCCAGTGGGGCTGGCAGGTCACCAGGGAGACCCCCTACTGCCCCCCAGCACTTGGCTGCTGAGGGTAGCAGGGGAAGCTGGTCCCCCCGCTACGACCAGCCGGGTGACCTGCCTCTTCAAGTCGTCTCTGCTCCAGACCCGGGGCGCCGTGGCCCTGGGCCTCTGGCTTCTCACACTTCCCGGGGACACCGTGGTCTGGGGGGGCTGCCCTCAGAGCTGCGCCTCGCCAGGTGTGGTTTGGAATGGGCTTTCTCTCTGCGCATTTCTTCCACCCTGCTGCTCGGCACTCGATGGACTTGAGGTGGGTGCAGAGTGAGGCACAGCAGAGGTTCCTGGGGTGGTCCCCGTCTCCCACGTCCTCCCGGCATGGGGAGTGGAGCCTGGCATTCCTGAGCTCTCGCTGCTGCGTGCCAGGAGCTGCGCCTGCGTTTGGCCTCCAGTCCGCAGAGATGCTCCTCAGGTGAGGACTCCCAGGTCCTTAATGAACTTAAACTCGAGGAGCAAGGGGGCTCGGGCACCTGTTCAAGGGCACAGGGCCAGCAAGCCCGGGCAACGCCTGCTCCTTGCCCCCGCCCCCCCACCCCGTGAGACTTCCGGAGTCACCTGCTCGTTGCCTTCCTCCCTGTGATGAGAAGTCCCCTGGCTCCGTCCAGGCCAGAGACAGCCTGTCCCCTTGGGCGGCCTTCGGAGAGGGGCCCCGTCCTCCTGTGCACCCTGGGTCATGGCTTTGCTTCTGTCCGCTCAGCTAAGAGCCGGGGCCACACGGAGCCACAGCCTCCGAGAAGCTGGTGCCTGGGGGCGGCCACCAGGGCCACAAGGGTGGGGGCCGGGGAGGCTGGCTCACCCCAGCCCTGGGGCAGGTCTGACTTGGGAAGGACGAGCTGGTCCTTCAGACTTGCAAACACCCCACTAGGCAGGCAGCTCCGGTGCCTCAGAAAAAGTGGGTCTGTCTGACCTGATGCTCTGGGGCGGGGAGTGCGGGCAGGAAGTGGGAGGAAGGGAGAAGGCAGGAGGGTCTTCTCTGCACCCGCTCACGTGAGCAATGCACGAGTGTCCTCGGTGGAAACGGGTGGTGACCCAGGAGGTGGAGTGGCCAGAGGGCAGTTGGTGGCCCAGCTAGAGAGGTCAGAGCTGAGTGTGGGGAGAGGGGGCCTGGCTCTGGCCCGCGTGCTCGCTCCACCCACCTTCTCCTGGCAGACTTGGCAGTGGGCGGAGGGGCACCCGGGCTCATGGCTCGTTCCTTGCCCAGAGCTGGGCGGGCGGACCCCGCTTCTGGGGAGGATGGGATGGAATGCCGTCCTGTCCACTGCCCCCCGCCCCCGGCACTCAGGCTGCGGCCTCCCCCAGACGGCGGGCGGGGCCGGTGTCTCCCTCCGGCGAGTGTCCTTCCAGCCTCTGTGCAGGCTCTGGGGTGCGGATGGAGGGCTATGTCCTCGTGGAGCTTACACTTCATTTTCTCAGCAGACTGGTAAGGAGGAAAAAAGGGCGAGGAAGGGGGAGCGAGAGGGCGCCTGGTGTTTGTTGCAGGTTGGCCTGGGGAGGCCTCCGCGGGCCAGGTATGTAAAGAGGAAAAGGCAGCCGAGATGCTGGCCCGCCCACAGAGGGAACAGCAGGCACGGGGGCTCAGAGGCAGGGCTGTGCCTGCTGGGTTGGAGGTCACAGAGCTCCCTGGCCTGGGGAGCCCTGATGCTGGCTGAGGAGCACGGGCCTGCCCCAGAGTGGTGTGGAAGCCTCTGCAGGGCTGAGCAGGGGGCACACATCCGTGCCAGTTTTACTGGTGGGTCTCAGCCACTGAAGCTAGTTTAGTCAATCAGCGATTGCCCCGGGTGCTGTTCCAGGCATTGTGGGGGTGGGCTGGGGTGCGGGGGTGCAACAGAACCTAAGTCTCGGTCCTCACGGGTAAGGCTTACTGATCCTTGGAGAAGCAGAACTTACACTCACAAGAAATAACGAGGGAAAAATACAGACAGTATTTAAAACCAAGTGCTAAACTGTGCGGTTTAGACTATAAATGTTATCAGAACTGTGACTGTGTGGGCGTGTACAGGAGCCTCCTCGAGGTGCTGCCGGCTTGGGCCTAGAAACAGGTGGGGCTCGGCTCTGGGGGCCATGGCATGTGTGCGGGGAGGGGGAGGAGGTGGTCACGCTGGGGAGCCGGGGGCACCAGGGGTGAGTAAGGACGCAAGGTGTGCAGCCCCACCATCCGGGGCTCCTGGTCCCGTCTTCGCTCAGTAGGCCTTCAAGGAGAAAACCCCAGCCTTCTTGCCACCGGCTCACAGGGCCAGCTGACTCCTGTCCGGCTCTCTAGTCATTTCCACGGACCTGCGGGCTCTGAACCTGTGGCCGCCCCTGAGCCCCGCCTGGCCAGTGGCTTCCTGCCCAGTTCTCCGGGGGCCCCTCCGTCTCCTTTCGTTCCCAGTCTCCACCAGCTCATTGTCTCCCCTCCTCTCTGCTGGGCTTCTGTTCAGTAGGTTCCTCTAGAATGTCCGTAGACAGTGAACTGGAAATGGAATCACACCCCAGTGAGCAAACGTTGATTCCTAAGAGGCGGGGATTTGTCCTCCGGCTGGAGAGGGGCTGCCTGGGCTTGGAAGAGGAACCCACATTGTGTGAGCAGATGGCATCCACCGGCTGTGCCTTCACCCACCGGAGCCCTGGCAGAGCCTTCCTGCCCTGGCCCCCCCGGCCCCCACCCCCTAGCCGAAGAGGCAAGCCAAGAGTCTCGAGAGCAGCCGTTCTGCTCCACAGCCCTCTCCCCTCCTCTGGACCTGAGTCAGACCGCCTCCTCCTCCCAGAGGCTCCCGGGAGACGTCGGCGTGAACCTGCCATGCCATCTCAGGGCTCACGAACTGGCTTAGGGTCCCGCTGCCTTGCCCACATGCCCTGGGGTATTTGACCTGCCCCCTTGGGCCTCAGTCCCCTCATCTATAAATCTAGGTTAATCGCGCACTCTTCTTGGGGGTTTGAGTAGGAGACCTAACACTGTCTAAGGCGCATGGTGGACCCGAAAGCTCTGCTACATTTATCGCCTTTGATCCACCGAGTGGTGTGAAGTGGCTTATTTCTCCCCGTGTAGTAGTTGAGGAGGCCCCAGCTGGGAAGCATTAAGTAACCTGCCCCGGGCCGCACACGTGCAGCCAGCAAGCGGCAGAGCTGGAATTGAGCCCCAGACCGCCGCCTCCAGAGCCCTGGTTCTCAGCCACCGCACTAAACGAGCTAATCTGTGTAAAGTGCTTGCTACAAAGTAGAAGCTCAATAAATGTTAGTTCCTTTTCTCCTCAATTTCCCCAGGGCTGCTCCTCCTCCAAAGAATAGCTTTCCCCTACCACATCACATTGCTTTTCCGGGATCCCCTGGGCCTATGATGGAAGTTGGAATGGGAATTAGCCGCTGGTTTGTACGGAGGGGGAAATCAGGCTGAGCTAGGGTGAGTCATTTGCATAAGATCATAAAACAACAGGGCTGTGATGACTGCCCAAGGTGCCTTTCTCAGCAGCCTTGTTACTCAGCCCCAGGAAGGGGCAGAGCCGGGGACAGAGGCCCCAGGACAGGGCAGAGGGGGGGACAGAGGCCCCAGGAAGGGGCAGAGCCTGGACAAAGCTGTGTGGGAGAAGGCTGGAGGCCACCATCTCCCCAGGGGAGCATCTCACAGCGCCTGGAGTTGGTCACGTGGGCCTGGAAGGTGTGCGCAGGAAGGCTGCGGGAAGTGTTTCCAAAGTTACTTAGAAATAATCTGAGGGTCCCACGGGGTGCACCTCAGAAGAGGTCACGCACCTCTTCCAAAACAAAACTATGTAGATGTGGTAGGCAGAGTGAGGGCCCCCCAGGATACGTGGGTTCTGGCGCCCAGTACCTGTGAATATTATGTCACGTGGCAAGGGAAGCAGGGCTGCAGGTGGGATAAAGTGACTAGTCTGCTGGTTATCTTCGAATACATTTTGTTATAGTTCTGTCATATCACATCACGTCACATCATTGCATCGCATCACATTGTATCGCATCACATTGTATCGCATCGCATCGTATCGCCTTGCATCACATCACAGGCCTCGTGAACCCAAGTGGCCCACGTAATCATAATGGTCCTTGAATGTGGAAGAGGGAGGCAGAGGTCAGTGTAAGAGTGAAGCGATGTGAGGCTTGACCAGCCTTTCCACTGAAGATGAAGAGGTCAGGAACTAAGGGATGTGGGCAACTTCGAGAAACTGGAATTGGGAAACAATGCAAATGCCCAAAAGTAGAGGACTGGATCAAGAAGATGTGGTACATATTCACCGTGGAATACTATTCAGCCATCAAAAACGATAAACTAGAATCATTTATAGAAACATGGATGGAACTGGAAGGACTTATACTCAGTGAAACAAGTCAGAACGCAAGAGAAAAACATCGGATGGCTTCACTTTTAGGAGGAATGTAAAGAAAAATCAATAAAAAAACAAGAGAGCCCTAGGAAATGAGCAATTACAGCCAAAAATAAACAGACAAAAAACACAAGATCAAAAGGTCAAAGAAACTGGAATTGGCAAAGACACAAACGGCTTGTCCCCTAGCGCCTCCGAAGGGACATGGCCCCGCCACACCCTGCTTTGGGCCTGCTAAGACCTTTTGGCCTTCTGAGCTGTGAGACAATCAGTTTCCGTTGTTTTAAGCCGCTACATTTGTAGTGACTTGTTACAGCAGCAAGAAGAAACTGATACTAAGCTGTTGGAGCGGGAGCAAGGCGGGTCAGTCAGAACCCCATTGACTCGGTGACCCGAGGAGTCACTTCACAGCTGGAGGCCCTGGAAGCCCAGTCTGAAGTCCACCGTGTTGGAAACACTCTCCAGGTGGTGACACTGAGGCCTAGAGCGAGGTGGCTGAGTTAGTGGAAGGAGGAGCCAGGACCCAGCCCAGGGCCTGCTCCGTCTGGTCGAAACCCAGACGCTTTCACACATTTCACACGTGTCTATGCTTTTATCTGTAAGGGCCTCGGCACTGGGTAGGCGCTGGGCAGACGCAAAAGTGGGTCCCAAGCTCAGGAAGCCGGGCCCTCGGGAAGCCGGGCCCTCAGCCCCTCTCTGGGCCTCCTTTTTCTCTAAACGTACGGCGCCGGCTCAGCTGGCTCAGGGCAGGTCCTGGTGTCCTCAGCCTGGTCCCCAGGTGGGCTCTCTCACCCCCACCCCACAGGAGGGGACAGGTCAGGAGGGGGGCTGGGCCCACCCAGGCAGCGTGGACGCTCCAGCCTCGAGAGGAGGGGAGGATGCAGCAGAGCAGTGCCCCACCTGGAACCAGCACCCCCTTAGCTAGCGAGTTAGCTCCCCGCTTCCAGGAGTTTGGGCCTTCCTAACTCCCCACCACACACCTGAGCCATGGGCCAGCCCCCAGGGCTGCCAGTGCCTGGTGTTGGTCTCCATGGCAACCCCACATTTGCCGGGTCTGGTTCTAATGACTTATTGGCATGTGTGGTAATTTGCAGAGCTTGGCAGGCAGAGCTCGGGGAGCTGGTGAGGAGAGGAGAGAGGTAAGGAGAGAGTGAGGGGGCAGGAGGAGGGGGCTTGGGCTTGGCACACTTCCCTCTGCCCTGCTCTTCCCGTTCCCCGCTGCTTGGTACTCCACAGAGGGCTGCTCCAGCCTCCTTCTCTGAAGAGCAGCGCCTCTCCCCGGGCCCCTGAGGGAGCCAGATGGACAGACAGATGCAGAGCACAGCTGCTCACCTGTCAGGCAGAGCAGGCAGGTGTGTGGGGCTGATAGCCATGCTCCTCCTTGCAGGTGAGACCACGTGTGTCTGCGGCCACGCGCCTCTCCCGGGCCCTGGGAACAGGGCCGCCTCTTCGGCCGTGGTCACTCTGCCGTAGGGAGGGGACGGGGCAGCGGCCCCGCAGGGCAGCTCCTCACGGCTTCCTGGCCTCAGTAATGCCCAGCCCAGGCAGCGCCGAATGAAACTCCAGGAGAGGGCAAACCAGCCAAGTGGTCAAAGGGGAGAGAGGACAGAGGCCCTCACCCTCCACTTTTTCTTTTTTTTAAAAGATTGATTTATTTATGCATTTAGAACTGGGGTATAGGCCAGAGTCCAGGGAGGTGAGAGGATTCACCAGAGACAGAGCCGGGAGCAGAACAGGCAGATGGACTGACGCACACTGCTGAGGGGAGCAGCGGGCGAGGGAGGAGAGGTCTGCTGCTCCCTGTGGGTCCCCTTCCTGGTCAGCGGCAGGGATCGAACTCGTGCTACAGGGGCTGCAATCTGCCTCATAGTGCGTTGCTTAACCCACTGTGCCACCAGGGAGGCCCAGACCCTCCACTTTTCTTACCCGACCTCAAAACCGCTTCCCGGGCAGGGCGGGTGGCTGCCGTCTTCCCGCACAACTTCTCTGCCTGCCCTGTGCACGCAGCCCCGCTCAGTCCTCTCTTAGGCCCTGAAGGGCTGTCTGGGGTGCAGAAAAGAGCCCCGGATGTCTCCGGCGTAGAATCCTCCATCTGACCGTGCTCACAGCTCCGTGCCTTGAGCTCTCTCTCCTCTGAGACTCAGTCTGCCCTTCTCTGAAGTGGGGTCCTCGTCTCCCCGTTGGTGGACGTGAAACCAGCTCTCACTGTCAAATTCTGGCACAGAGCGGGCGCCGATAAATATTGAAGAATTTCTAAAGTGGTCACACGAGCTACTCAAACAGCAAGATGGTGCTTCGTCGAAGCAGTTCTGATGGGTTTTCTAGGCTTGCCTTTTTTTTTAAGATTTATTTATTTGTGCATACAAGCACTGGGGTATAGGCCAGAGGTGTGGGGGTGGTGAGAGAATCCACCAGACAGAGCAGAACGCAGAACAGGCAGATTGACAGAAACACACTGCTCAGGGGAGCAGTGGGCGAGGCAGGAGAGGTCTGCTGCGCCATGTGGGCCCCTCCCTGGCCGGCGGCAGGGATCGAACTCGTGCTGCAGTGGCTGCGGTTTGCTTCATAGTGCGTTGCTTAACCCACTGCGCCACCAGGGTGGGCCCTAGGCTTGCCTTTTAAAAGAATATTTCAGAATAGTCTCTGTTTCCCGAGCAGATACTCGTGGAGCATCTACTTAGTGTCGAGTCCTAGGCTGGGGCTGGGTCTTCCCAGGTGGGATGGGGTTGCCCGTACATCCTCTGGGCATCTAGCATCTGAGGCAGAGACGGTGGCCCCCAGGCTGCTTGGGGGGAGGGGGTGCCGAGGGCAGCGTGTTAGTGGATCTTGCGTGGATTTCTGAGAAGCGACCGGCCCGAGAGCAGGGTCCGCATTGTGGCGCTGCTGTGTGGGCCACGGGCAGCGAGAGGTGCCCCGACCCCTCGGAAGTGGTGTCTGCTTTAGGCCCGGAAAGGGGCTGAGGGGGCCAGGCAGTGTGGGGGCGCCTCCACTTTCATCTGCCGCTGCCGAGGCTTGAGGGACCACTGGTGACCGCCAGCCCCCAGCCAGGACAGCCCCTGCCTTGGGCGTCCAGCAGGTGGGGGCTGCCTCCGGAGCCACGGAGCAAGGGGCGCCGGGAGATCTGGTCTCCGCTCTGCCTGCAGACGGACTTCTGCCTCGGCGGGCATCTGTCCTCTCGGCCTCCCCGCGGCCCTTCCCAGAAGCCTCGCCAGAGAGGTGCAGACAGCACTTCAGAGGCGCTGGGACCCTGCGGCCATGGGCCTCTCCCTCGCTGGGTGGCACGCACAGCGCTGGCGCCCAGGACTCCGAGGGACCGGGCTGGGGGTCAGGACCTCGGCACATCACAGCGCATCTGGCTGGGAAGCTCTTGCTTAGCCAAGTCCCCAGCCCGCGTTTGTTGAGGAGAAGCCTGAGGAAAGGACTTGTTCAAGGTCACACAGTTTGCTACTGGGATGAGATGAGCGTCCTGACTTCTGTGCGGCTCAGCTCTGACCCTTCGGGAGCCTCCTGCTCTCCCTCTACCTCGTACTCTACAGAGCTGTCCCCGGGCTGTGCCGGCAGGCTGCCTCGCCCGGCCCCTCCGCCAGCCCCCTCCTCAGAGCTCCCTCTCTAAGTCCGTCCTCCATTGCCCTGGTGCGGTCGCCCAGCCTGCCCGGCCCGTCAGCCCCTTCTGCGGCTTTCCTGCCTCAGCCACACGCTCCCAAGGCCACGCCCTGCTCTGGCCACTGCTTGGAAACCACCTGAGAGCCGAGCGTGCTCTGCTGTCTGGCCGCGTGGTGACCGCACACGCCCGTCCCGGCGCCTTCCTCACGTCGCCCCTGCTCGTCTGAGCCCGTGACCGCGGGCCCCGTGCCCCACCCTCAGGACGCCCTGCGGTGTCTTCGGCCCTCTTGACCGCTGTCTCTCGTTGCCCCGTTCTGGCGAAGTCCCGGGTCTAGAGGAATCGCCGTCTGCATCCGGGCCCCCGAGCCTTCTACAAGACAGAATGAGGCAGACTGGACCCATCATCGCCAGCCCAGCTTCCTCAGAAGCGCCTACTGCTCTGCCACATCCCTCCGCAGCTCCCGGCTCCCCACAGCGACTGTTTCACACCTTCCGCCCCAAACCTCCGCCCACACGGCTCTCAGCCAGGCCCTCACCTCCCACTGCACGGAGGAAGCCAGCTCCAGAACCCCTCTGCGGCGCCCCTGCCCTGCCCTGCCCGCCGCAGCAGGGGGCGGCCAGTCTGTCCAGACCCTGCCAGCCTCCTCCGTCTCCAGAGCAGCAGCAGCAAAGCCCTCCTCAGGCCCAGCTTCTGCCACAGCTGCCTCTCCCCTTCTCTCCTCCTGAGCCGGATCTCTTGTAAGCGCGAGGCTCTCCGGTTCTGCGGTTCTGCGCCTCCCGCTTCTTCTCCACCCCCTCCCCCACCTCCCTCCCCCCACCCTCACGCTGCTGCGAAGCAGTCCCCCACGAAGCAGTCCCCCACGATGCAGTTCCCCACGAGGTAGTCCCCCACGAGGCAGTCCCCCATGATGCAGTCCCCCACGAAGCAGTCCCCCACGAAGCAGTCCCCACAACGCAGCCCCCCACGAAGCAGTCCCCCATGATGCAGTCCCCCACGAAGCAGTCCCCCACGATGCAGTTCCCCACGAGGCAGTCCCCCACTAGGCAGTCCCCCATGATGCAGTCCCCCACGAAGCAGTCCCCCACGAGGCAGTCCCCCACGAGGCAGTTGTCCACGTTCGATGCAGGCGACGCATTTGAGTTCTCAGAAGCGTTTCTCCTACTGGTACTTTTGCTTGGCTTCTCTCACCCCATTTTCTTTTCTGTGCTGACTCATCCTCCCCTTCTCCATCTAGAAGCGTTGGCCGGCTCTGGGGCTGCCGAGGTGTTCTGGGTTTCTTCTCTGGGGCTGTCTCATGAGCCCTCCCATTATCGGCCACAGACAGGTGACACCTGAGTGTGTCTGGGGCCGGCGCCTTGTCAGTCTTTTCATCTCAGCTCCGTTGCCTCATCCTGCCCGGTGAAGTTGGAAATCTCAACAAAAAAAAAATCCCAGACTTGGCACATCCAGAGACAGGGGAGCGACCTGCTTCCTAAATCTCCCAGTGGCGCCGCCACCCCCACTCTGAACTCCCTCAGCGTCTCCTCCTTGTCGGTGGTGTCTCCGCAGAGCAGATCTGTGTGTGTAGCTCAGGCACGTCGGCTTGCCTCTTACCCTCAAGCCCGGTGCCGCTCCTCCGGGCCCTCCCTAGTCCACCTCCAGAATAGCATGGGCCCCCCACGCCTCCCCATCGCCCCAGCCTCCACTTACCTCGGGCTGCCCTCGCCTCGCCCCGGACCTCTGGAGGCCCCCTTGACGGGGTGCCTGCCTGCAGCGACCCGCACCGCCATCTCTGACCACCTGCTGGAATGACCTTTGAAGGACCCAAGTCTGATCTGGTCACATCTTCTGCACTCTCAGAGTTCCTCTGTCACCCCCAGGGCACTTGAAAATGACCGTGACCGGGGTAGGCCCTGGGCCTTCCTCTCCAGACCCCACTGTCCACTTGTGAGCCCATGGGCGTGCTCCAGAGCCTTCCTTTAACTCTTGAAGTGCTGAGCTCCTTCTGCCCATGACCTTCACACACGCCGTTCCTGGGGCCTTGTTTCTCTTCGCACACCATGCTTCTCTCCCTTAATTGTAGTTATCTTTCAGACCTCAGCTCACATAGCCCTTTCTTAGAAAATCTTGCCCAGGGTACGTCCAAAAGTTTACCAGGCCCTTGCTGAACATGTCCATCACGCCCTGGATGCTTCCCTGTAGGACGCATCGTAAGATGTAATTATGTAAGTGGGTGCTTTCTAGATAAAGTCTGTGTCGGCCTCTAGGCTGTGACCCATCCAGCCTGAGACCCTAACTGGTTGGTTTGCCATCGTCGCTCTGGTGCTTGCCACAGACGAGGTGTTCAAAAAGTGTTAGGGGAGTGAGTTCAAGAATGAAGTCTTTTAAGCACAAAAAGGATCTATCTCATAGAAAAAGGGAAAAGCAGCCCCAGGCACGGGTGGCACTGGTAGACCAGATGACCCTGCTCACCACCTCCCGCTGTGCAAAGCAGTTCTTTGCTGTCCTCTTGCTGGCCTTGCCCAGCTCAAACTTTGCCCACGTTCAAGGACAGTTATTCTGATTGTCCAGTCAGGGCATAAGCTCCCTTCGCCCGTGGATCATTCGGGAACCATAGCTAGCACCCCACATGTGAAGGTCTCTTTGCAATCCACGCGCTTGTTCACAGCTTTATGGTGCGGGATTTTGTCTTTTGGGCCCACCTGGCAAGGACACCGGAGAGTGTGTTTTAAGCGTTTGTCCCACGGCGGGGGAGCTGCGGCTCAGAGAGGCGGAGAGGCCTGTCCCGGGGATGCCAGCGGCGAGCGAGACTGAGCTGGTGCTGCAGCCCCTCCTCTGCGCTCTGTGCCATGTAGACCCGCCGCAGAGAGGAGACAGGAAGACGGGCAGCCGCGGCACCCACGGCGGCGGGCGGGGCATGGAGCTGAAGCCCGGCCGAGGGAAGCAGCTGGGTCCGGGACGGCGCAAGCAGTGGACCTTGGGGTGCAGCAGGTTTGGTCCACGCGGCCCAAGCCACTCGGCGCCGTGGCACCGGCGCTGGGCCCCCCGCTCGCCTCAGACACTCAGGGTCTGTCCGTTGGTGCCAGGGGCCGAGAGCTGACGCCCCTGCTGGGATCTCAGGAGCAGAGCGCCCCAAGAACCTGCAGCGCGAAGCGTGAGGTGCTTGTTGACAGAGGAGGCAGCCCCCATTCAGCTCCTCTCGGGGACATGGTGCCGCCCTGCCCTGCTCCTGCTGGCTGGCCTCTTCCCGCCTGCCCTCCGCGTCCCGAGGGCCCAAGTACAGCAGCGGCCTCCGGGCCCTCGGCCACTGCAGCCGCTCCACGCCCGGAGCTCTGCCCGCTGTGCCCTCTGCCCGCGCCCTTCGCCTTCTCTCCTCCTGAGCGTCCAGCTCGGCTTACGGCTGCTTTCCCAGGAAGCCTTCCCCAGCGCTCAGGAGCCCCTCCCGGGCCCTGCGCACGCTGCATGTTCATGCAGATACCTCGGTGCCGTCGGCTTCGCTAGGTCATAGCTGCGCGGGGAAAGAGACGGGCCTCAGGTCGTGGTCCTCCCGGCCAGGCCGCGGGCACTCTCAGGGCCGGGCCTCAGGCTGACAGGCCCTGAGGCGCCGGCCCGTGTCAGGGCCCACAGGTAACTCGCTGAACCTTACGCGTCACCTGCGGGCCAGCATGTGCCTTCTGAGACTCCTTATTTCCAAGCCATTGTGGAGCCGCTCAGAGCACAAAGCGACGCGCAGCAAGTCCCGCCCTCCCCTCGGCTTGTCCAGCTCAACACCTGAGCCGGGGGTAGGGCCCGTGGAACCCGAAGCTGAGTCGTTACTCCTTGAGCGCGTGTGAGCGTGCGTGCGTGCATGGGTGCTCTCTTGTAGCCAGCACCACAACCAAGGCGCGCACCTGCACCACCCGAGGCTCCTGCGCTAACCGTAACCGGCATCCGGCCTCCCTGACCGCGCGCGGGTCTGCTTGCCACCGCGTGACCGTTCCCCCACGACGCTTACAGAAATGGAACCATGTTCTCTTTGGCTTTTGGCTTTTTTCTGCCAGCATAATTTCCCGGCGCTTCCTCCAGGTGTTGCCCTTATCAGGTCGGTTCTTCGTGTCGCTGTGTGATTCCGGTTGACGGGGACGTGCCGGGTCGGCGGCACACCCACAGCCGCGTTTGCATTGCCCCGTTCGTGAGTGAGAAGGCTTTTGCCAGGGTCACACAACTAGTGGACGCTTAGCGACGGGCACTTAGGAGGGGTGTATAGCACCCCGTTCAGCTGGATGAGGGCCCGTGGGTCGCTGTCCAGCGCCCAGCCTGGCGGAGCTGCAGACCGAGTCTGCCAGTGAGGACGTGCATGGACCGCATCTCCCTCCGCACAAGTGTAGAAGCATCTGATTTATCCGGGGCCTAGACGTGCACAAGAGGAGTAATCCTTCTCCATATCTTACATAACTGCACTTTCGGTTTTACTTAGACTATCAGGGAAGGAAAATTGGGACAGTAAATACAATCACCTACAGGGCTGACGTTTCATTGTCTGAAATGCCCCAAGCTGTTGGTTTCAAATTAATATATGCCACATTTGCGGGGTGTTTTGCATCAAATTTGCTGGTTGCTCGTTTTATCCAAATGCAGAGGAACCTTCCAGCTCCTGCTGCTCGGCCACCGCCTCCCCCTCGGCTGTTGCTGGTCAGGCCGCTGGGCCAGTGCAGTCCTCAGGGCGGTGGCTGGGTCCTGAAAGGGCCACTCGGTGCGGAGGAGCCCGCCGCGGTGGACCCCCACGGAAGAGGCACAGGGCCCCGGGAGGCTCATTAAGGAGGATTTGTGGAGCTGTCGGAAGTCCGCAGGTGTAGAAAGCCAAATGTGATTAAGGGACTGGAAGGGAACCGCAAGTTGGCCCAGCCCTGAGCCCGGGCCCAGCGCCCAGGAGATGGGCTCCCTCAGCACCTCTGCCATCCCCCGGAGAGGGGCAGCGCCAGGAGAGCCAACCCCAGCCCCGGGGCACGCTGGAAATAAATGGGGCCTCCCGTGGGGCTTTCAGTGAGGGGCTGGGAGACGTCCCTGGCCTTCTAGGGAGCCCGTGGCTTTAGTCCCTGCCTGCCAAGGTCCGAGGGATGGACGGGCGTGGGCCCTGCCCTCAAGGCCTGCGCAGGGGCTGACTCACAGAGCCATGAGACATGATCAGATGCCCAACCGGTCCACGGCCCAGCCCGTGGGAGCTGCGGACCAGGAGAAGCTGAGCTGGAGATGCTGTGTGGGGGTCCCCGCTGCGTGCCACGTGGGCTCAGACTTGGGGAGCAAGTGTTAAAGAACTGCGAAGACTTCAAGGTCACGTTGACCTTCAGCAGCCGCCCCCCAGACCTCGGGGGCACAGTCACCTCTGTTGTCAGGCCCTTCAAAGGCAGAGCTGAAGACCCCTCTTCCTGGAGCGAGGGGCGGACGGGGGACAGCGGGCTGTCGGCGAGGAGAGCAGGCTGGCTTGGAGGCCGGCAACGCCGGACAGGGGTCCAAGCTGGCCCCACTGTTCTAAAGACTCCAGCGGAAGTTCGGTGATGCCAGAAACTGAGGGGGGAGGAAAAATCAGAGCAGGGCCTGACCCCGGGGTAGCTCAACGGCGGGACTAGGCTGAGTGCATCGGGAAGCAGGTCAGCCGCAGGAGACGCGGGTCGGAGGGCGGGCCGGCCCAGAGTGCCGGGTGCCAGGAAGCCGGTGTGAGCCACGCTGCCCCGTCCGCCAGGGGCTCCCAGCGGCTGCGAGTGAGAAAATGCTGGCCGGAGAAGCGCATGAGACCAGAAAGCAACTCACAAGGGTATAAGCAAGACAGCTCTGTGGCGAGAAAGGGGAGACAAGAGGGGCATTTTTATTATTGTTTTTAAAGGCAGAGCACAGGTCGATGAAGGGCTGTGTTTCCTGTGGAGGTGGAGAGGGAGGAGATTGGCTTTGCAAAGGAGCACACATCTTCTGGAGTCTGCAGGAGGGAAGAGCGGAGCAGGCAGGCAGAGGCGTGGGGAGCGAGGCAGGTGGGGAGCAAGGGCAGTCGGGCTGCCCATCCCCCCGGCCCCATGAGGTCGAGGAGGTGAACACGGTGGTTGTCCAGAGGCTGTGCAGAGCCAGAAGCGGGCCTGGAAAAGGGCCCTGCAGAGCCGCCTGGGCTGCAGTGAGAGGAATAAAAAGATCACAGCAGAGGGTCGGGCGAGGTGGAATCATGAATCTGTAATAGGTTGGCCTGTTGGCACCCTGGCCTCCGTGTTCTCTCTCTGTGATGCTTCGGGAAGAGAGGAACAGGGGCAGGGCAGGGAGTTGCTAATCGTGAAATTGAGATGGGGCAGCTGTGACCCCGGTAACCTTTGCCTCGTTCTTCAGTGGGGTGGGTGGGGAGCCTCCCGTAGACCCTCCCAGGCTGGAACCACGCAGCGAGGAGGCCCGTCTGCTGGCCTTGCCGCCTGGGGAGCTCTCTGCTTTTCAAAGCTTCAGGCCATTTATTCTCGCTCTGACTTATCAATAGATCCGCTTCCAGAAGATTCCCATTTGCCCTCCGCTGCTCCCGTGCACTGTTTTCATTTTTCTCTCCTCTTCGAGATCTTGCAACAGCAGCTTAATAGCCTGCAAGAGGGTCAGGCTGGGAAGATGAATGCCGGCCCGTGGGGCGCTGTGCCCTGCCTCCCCATTAAGGAGGTGATGGAAGGCAGGGAGCAGAGAGTGGATAAACCGAGGAAACACAAACAGACACGACAAGCAGTTCACGGGATGATCCAGCCCCCGCTTGTGCTTGGAGTGTGTGAAATGCTCCGAGCACCGCTATCTGCTGGTCTAATTAGGTCTCACGTGGCTGCATTTCCCCTAGCAGAGGAGTGGTGAGGAGAAACCAGGATGGGCTAAGAATGTGTGTTGGGGAGAAGCCGCCAGGTGAATGATGGGTCCCCAAGTGCACGTGCGAGCAGCTGGGGCTGCAGAGGCTGCAGACAGGTGACCTGGACCCCGGCTCTGAAGGCAGCAGGTTCCTCCCTCACCTGTGTCAACTGGTTCATGGGCACATGACCAGGGAGAGCGCCTGGGACGACCCCTTCCGGGCCCACAATCCAGCGACGTTCCCTGGACCTACCGCCTCTGACGCTCTTTGCACCGGCAGAGGCCCAGGAGCGCCGCCCCGCTCGCCCACCCCCCTCAGCAGCAGTCACCGCTTCCTTGGCACGTTTGGAATCGATCCATCACCCAAGGGTCCCGAGGCGAAGAGCACGAGCTTGAAGGAAGAGCTCAAAAGCCTCGAATGAACCATTGAAGAAGCAGGGACTTAGTCTCGGGCCTGGTTGCAGAGTCTCATACGACCACAAGCTGCTCACCAGAACTTTCTTGGCCTCCATTCCCCTGCTGGGGGGCATTTTTCATTTCCGTTCCAAAGGGATTTATTTTAAAGATGTATTTATTTATTTATGCACACAAGAGCTGGGGTATAGGCCAGAGGTGGGGGCGGGGGGTGAGAGGATGCACCAGAAGCAGAGCGGGGAGCAGAACAGGCAGACTGACTGAAACACACCGCTGAGGGGAGCAGCGGGCGAGGCAGGAGAGGTCGGCTGTGCCCTGTGGGTCCCCTCCCTGGCCGGGGATCAAACTCAGGCCACAGCTTTTCCAGTGACCACCAGGGAGGCCCTTGTCTGCTCTTCAAGGCCAAAACAACTTACTCTCCATTCCCTGCACTCACCCTCCCTCAAGGTAGCTGGGTGTCTGCGTGGCTGGGCAGGTAGGCAGGTAACTAGGGGTAGCTGGCAGTTGGGTAGCTAGGAAGGAAAAAGGGAAAGGAAGAAAAGTTCTTCCAGGCCTGAGCTGAAGCCCCACACGCTGCAGCCCCCTCCCTGGCTCCCCTTAGACCTGCGAGGGTGATGCTGGCCACCAACCCCCATGACTTAGTGCTTCCGTGGCTTGGGACCACCGTGGGCCTGGTCTCTGCCGTCTCCCCGGCAGCTCGTGAACACTCATCTGTTGTGTGTGTATTGCCGGAGTCCAAGCACATTCCAGATAAAATTGGCCAATTTAAGCTACAAATGAAAAGACAAATGAGATGGAAATTGCACAGAACAAGCCTACCTCTCGTCAGCAGGTGTCGGCCCTGACACGCGGAGCTGCGCAGCCTACTTAGGCCCTTCCCTGCAGAGAGGTCAGAGGGCTTTCCCGGCGGTGGGAAACCCCTCCTCGCACCCAGCGGGCCCAGGCCTAGCGGCCCAAGAGGCGTGGAGAGGGCGCTTCGGGGAGAGGGTAGGGTGGCCCGGAGAGGGGCAGGCTGAGGACACAAAACTGGCACAGAAACAGGGCAGTGCAGGGCCTCCCTGGTGGCGCAGCGGGTTGAGCACCGCACTGTGAAGTGTCCACGGCACAGCAGCGCGAGTTCGATCCCCGGCCAGGGAGGGACCCACAGGGCGCAGCAGAGCTCTCCTGCCTCCCGCTGCTCCCCTCAGCAGTGTGTTTCAGTCAGTCTGCCTGTTCTGCTCCCCACTTTGTCTCTGGTGACTCCTCATACCTCCCACGACTCTGGCCTGTACCCCAGTTCTTGTGCATAAATAAATCAATCTCAAAACAAAACAAAAAAACAGGGCAGTACAGAAAGAGGGCTCTGCTGTTCCAAAAAGAAAGAAAACATGGGACACAACCTGTGTGCCTGCCCAGGGTAGGCGCCCATTCTATAAAGAAGGGTAAGACTTGCCCTTAAGGGGCTCCCAGCCCAGGGGAAGAAGAGAAAAGGAAATGAAGGTGACAGTGACAGAGAAGCAAGGACAGATGGGAACACTTGTCAAAGGGAGAGGAGGAGCTGGCCAGGAGCCTGAGGGGAGGGAGGGAGAGCTGGAGGTCGGGAAGCCCAGCCCGAAAGGAGGAGAGATGCCGGGGACCAGCTGAGCCGGGGCTGCCTGGGCCAGTTCAAGACCCGGACTGTGCTGGAGCGGTAGGTCCGATACAGGGAGGAAGTGGCCGAAGGAGCCCCCGTGCACGCACACAGCAGAGCCGGAGACGGGGGCTCGCAAATGGCTTTTGGGATATCGTCAATGGAGTCTTGAGAAGGTGTCAGGGAGGAGGGCTCCCCGCTAGGGCGAAAGGGGTGAACCAAGCAAATCGTTCAGATAGTGGTTGGTCCCAATTATGCAGAGTCCTGGAAGACTGAGGGGTTCTCAGCCCCTGGGTCTCCAGCGCGTCCATTTCCGAGTTGAGGGAGTTGCAGAGACGGGGAATGCATACTTGTTTTCACACACACCCAAGTTAAGTGCAGTTTTTGTAATAATAATAATAGCAAACACTTACAGGCACTTACCATAAGCCAGGCTGTTCTAAGCACTTCACATGTATTAACTCATTTGCATAGAAAATCTACCAGGGAAAAAAAATACTAGTGCGTTTCAAAGCCAAACAAAAATGACTTCGACTCTCTGTCTGCCCCGCACACTCTACCCTGAAGTTGATTCTGAGCTTTGACCACGCAGGGAGAGCTCTGAGCTAGCCCTCCCTTTCTTGGGAGACCCCAAGGCAGAAGTGGGGAGCACCTGAATGACTGCAGATCCTGTTGACCCCCAGACTTCCTCCTCATCCTCCGAGCTGAAGTGCTCCCCAGGCCCTGTGCTGGGTGCTCGGGGAGAGAGGACGTGGTCCTTGGGGTGCGCGTGGCCCTCTCTCCCGGGACGCCTCTGCCCATCACCAGATCAGAACCTAAGGTGCCCTGCACCTTGGGGATGCTGCTAAGCCTGTCACCAGGGAACTAGTTCCCATAGCAACGGAGGTACACGAGACCCTTGACATTCTCAGCAAGGCTTCGGAGCCCTTCCTGAAGCCCCATAAAGTGCGGTAAGGTGCAGCTGACCCACAGAATGAGGAGGGCCGGGGGCGCGAAGCTCCCTTGGCTTGCCAGGGAGTGTCCCTAAATCATCCCCCAGCTCTTGCAAGTCAGTCCCCTGGGCTCTAAGAAACAGCTTTATGATAAACCCAGGAATGCCGAGGGCCCCAATGCTGCTCCTCCAGTGCCGGTAATGAGAAGGGACTTGGGGTGAGCATGCCAGGCTGAAACGTCTGTGCTTCTCTCCGCTACCTCCCACACCACCTGGACCAAGAGCCGAGGACTTCCACGGCTGCGAGCCCAGAGCGAATCGGGGGTGTCGGTACCATGTTGAGAGCCAAGCAGCCTGACACGGCTTGTTGGAGAGAGACTCAGGACCCCCTAAGAGGACCCAGTGAGAAGTGGAAGCACCCCTCCTGTAGACCCACAGCAAGGCTCAGAAACAGGAGGGCCAAAGTGGGAGTGACACCCCAGAGTGACTCCTCAGCTCTCGTCACCACAGAACTATCCCCAGTTTCCCCCAGCAGCGTCCTGGGGCCCTTCCTGGTGAGAGTCCAGGAGAGGGCAGAGATGAGGCGATACACCAAAAAGCGGGTGTTGAAAGCTTCAGGCCGGGGTGGGGGGGCCATTGCGCCTTTCTCTTGCAGGCTCTGGGAATGCTGGCGGCTGGGCACAGGGGGGCTCTGGGGACCCCAGCCCCTTCATGGCGAGGCCCCCCAGTTGACAGCTCTGCCCACGCACACAGCCTCCGAGGCAACGTGTAGATCCTGGCTTGGTAATGTGAGCCCCGCCAGGGCGCGCTACAGTCCCCAGGAAGCACCTCATGTTGAAACGCATCTATCACGATAAACAGAGAACGACTCAAAGGCAAAAGGGCTGTGGGGGACCGAGAGCGCATCCAGCTGCCGCCACCACAGTTAACAGCCTCACCAAGAGGCGGGGGTGATGCCCACACAAGAACAAGGGGCCGCTTTTGAAAACTGAGACATCACTCACACCCCATGAGGTGCACTGTGTGGAAGTGCACAGTTTAGTGGGCTTTAATAGATGCGCAAAGCTGTGCCCCCACTACCTAATTCCAGAAAGAGCCCACCAGCAGCCACTGCCCATTGTTTTCTCTCACCCCTGGCCCCCACAGCAACCACTAATCTACTTTCTGACTAGATTTTCCCGTGCAGGACACTGTGTCAGTGACACGGACAATCAGTGGCCTTTGTGGCTGGCCTGTCACTGAACATTGGCACGATTCATCCTCACTGTCCAGGAGTCAGTGCCCGCCTTCCAGCTGGGCAGCCTCGTGCTGTAAGTCTGTGTCACGAAGGTTTATCCATCTATCAAGTAATGGATGTGTGAGCGGTTTTCGCTTTTTAAGGAAATGCAGAGAGCAAAGATGAGATCTTAGACATTGGAAATAGACTCCATCTCCTGGAATGAAAAGAATTAACTTTCCAGGATTGTAAGAACCCACCGGGTATTCAACAATTTGTGAAAAGAGACTCCCACAAAGACACAACACTTTGAAATTTCAAAATGTCAGGGATACAGTGAAGATTCTATAAGTATCTAGAAAGAAGACAGGCTTTAGAGCTGTCAACTGTGGCGGTCACCATGAGGGGGTGGGGGTCCCCAGTGTCCCCATGTGCCCAGCCGCCAGGCAGGTTCTACCAGGCAGCAGAACCCTCCAAGCGAGGAGACAGTGGGAAAGGACTTGAAACTTAGGAGTAAAGTTTTTTTCAATCTGAAGTTATATTTCCAATCGGGACATTTTCCAAACACCAATTTTCAAGCAAGTTAGCTTTTCGAAAGGGGGACTTGAGAGTGTGCTCCACTAGCACAGAAAGATGACGTGAAATCCAGGGAGAAGGAGACACTAAGACACCCCAGGAAGTCGGAACGGGCGGGCACCAGATGTTCACGGTGGTGGCAATGGGCGGGGAAGGAAATGCTTCCATGTTCTCCGTGTTTTTCCTTATGTTCTGGTTTTTCATCATACCTGATTAGAAATTGAAAATATGCTCCATTTCCTGGAATGGAAATAATTAACTTTCCAGGATTGCAAGAACCCACTGGGTGTCCAACAATTTGTGAAAAAAGACTCCCACAAAGACGCAACACTGTGAAATTCGAAATGCCAGGGATACAGGGATATCGCTGCACAGCTGCTGGCACTAAATCTCTATAAACTGCTCTATAGCTATCGGCAGGGCCAGCGAGCCAGGGGCAGCAGGAGCTGCAGAGCAGGTTGTGGCCCCTTGGGGCCCACCGAGCCACCTCTCACCCCCCACGCGCATGGCCCTGGGCCACGTCAGGTCTGTGTCTGTCTGTCTGTCCACCCAACTAGGCTGCACCTCCAGGACAGGGAACTGGGCCTGTTTCTCTGGCGTGTGTGCACGTTGTACACGTGTGTGTAGGCACATACAGGTGGAGGGAGGTTAGATCCCAGCGGCTGGCAGAGAACAGGCGTGCAGTCAGCGCGGGGTGTGTTTGGAGAGAGCGAGGAGGAAGGAAGAGGGACCCCATCCGATGCAGACCATAAGCTGGATGCAGCCGGAGCTGGGACAGGGCTTTGGAGACCTCAGGTTCACGTCACACAATCAGATGGGCAGGCTAGAGATGAAGGACGCTACCAGCCTGGGGCTCCCGTCAGGGTTCCCCAAGCTGGGGCCAGGGGAGCCAACCCCTGGCGTACATACCCCCCCCCCACACACAGAGAAGTCGAGAGCTGAGAGGGGCTCGTCATCGTCTGAGCTTTATCTCGGCCTCCAGCGCCAGGGAGCTGTGCTCTGGTCACTTCCCTGGCCTGGGTCTCATTTCCTTCTGCTGAAAAACAAGGAAGTGAAATGACCTCTGGCCAGCTCAGACCTTCTGGGATGCTACGGCACCCCAGCAGGCTGAGGACCAACTCACCTTGGTCAGGTGAAGGCAGAGGGTGGGCCGAGGGCCCCGCTCCCCGCTCCAGCTTCTCCCTGTGGAACAGCTTCTGCAGTGGCTCGGGGTTGGGACGCAGGCCCGGAGGCGATTCTGGCCCGGGGGGCTGCTGCCTCCCTCAGAGCCTCTGGGTGCTTGGTCCTTGGCAGGTTCCTGGACTCTGCCCCAGGCCGGCCACGGCAGGGATGGCTCTGTGGGCCGGGCATTTGCATGTTAACAAGCGTTCTAGGGGATTTGTGGGAACACAGACGTGATAAACACAGGTTGGGGGGCGCTGGGGCGCTCAGCACAGAAAGCGCTACTGTTTATGCTGTGCCTGCTCCGCGTGGGGCACATTTTGACATCTCTCGTCTCTACAACTACCACCCTGCAAGCAGGTATGAACACTCTAATTGTACGGAGGAGAAAACTGAGGCCCAGAGCAATTAACTTGCCAGACATCACACAGATAATGAGACCGGGCCACAGCTCCGGCTTCTCGCGCTCAGGCCTGAGCAGCAGCTTGCCCCCCCCAGAGCGTGGGTGCCCACCGAACTGCTCAGGGCTGCCCCCTGCCCCTCTGGCCCAGACTCAGGTGCCCTTCAGGCCAGAAACACAGTTTTGCAGGTCACAGCCTCCGCCTTTCCTCTTCCCCAGCCTCCCGTTGTCTCCCTAAGTAAAGACAAGGAGTAATTCCTGGCTTCCTGCTGCTGGCGGGAAGCCAAGCTCCCTGGGGAAGGCAGCCCAGGCACCTGGCAGGGAGGCACCTGGGCGCAGGTGGGGTCAGCTGGGGTCACCAGCAGGGGAGGGAAGTAGCCCAGAACTGGCTGAGGAGCATGGTGGGATTCTTCTTGGGGGTAAAATATCTGTAACAAAAGTTACTGCTGTTTTCATCGTTTCCGGGACAACTGAGTGGCGTGAAGTGCAGTCAGGCAGTGCGGCCTCTGCCGCGTCCTCAAGGCGATTTTATTCCATTTTCTTGACGCTCTCCCCCATGTGGTACATCTGGTGACATTTATAACTGGAAGTTTGTACTCTTGGTCCCCAGTTCTTTAGCTGGAGGCTGTGCGTTCTCACCTCCCCCGACCCACTCAGAGTCTGCTCCTGTGCCTGACCACACTCCCTCAGAGCCTGCTTCTGTGCCTGACCGCACCCCCTCACAGCCTGCTCCTGTGCCTGACCGCACCACCTCAGAGCCTGCTCCTGGGCCTGACCGCACCCCTTCACAGCCTGCTCCTGTGCCTGACCACACTCCCTCACAGCCTGCTCCTGTGCCTGACCGCACTCCCTCACAGCCTGCTCCTGTGCCTGACCGCACTCCCTCACAGCCTGCTCCTGTGCCTGACCGCACTCCCTCACAGCCTGCTCCTGTGCCTGACCGCACTCCCTCAGAGCCTGCTCCTGTGCCTGACCGCACTCCCTCACAGCCTGCTCCTGTGCCTGACCACACTCCCTCACAGCCTGCTCCTGTGCCTGACCGCACCCCCTCAGAGCCTGCTCCTGTGCCTGACCGCACTCCCTCAGAGCCTGCTCCTGTGCCTGACCACACTCCCCTCCCTCAGAGCCTGCTCCTGTGCTTGACCGCACTCCCTCGATGCCTTCCACATGTCTCACCTGCAAGCCCTGCCCACAGCCATGGTGCCAACTGTTCCCTGGCCTTGCAGTGACCCACTGTCCAGTGAGTCCCTCTTTTGCTGAGGGCTTTGGGCTTCCAGACTTCAGTGCTAAGGCTAGGAAAGGGGGTGATTGACCCCCCTGCGCTGCCTCATGGCTCACGTCTCCCAAAGACCCCCCTCATCCGGGAGGCCTTCCCTGTACCCAGGGCATGCACCTCCTCTCCCAAACTAGCCCCCTTTGCCGCCCAAACAAATAGGCACCTCAAGGGGCTGCAGCCAGCGTCTGTCTGGCAGCTGGGCTGGTTTCTGTCCTCCGGGCTGCTAGGCCGGGCTGGATGTTGGCGCTCGGGGAGGCGGCCGAGCTGGTCCAGGCGCTGGCTGGGTGCTGTGCCCAGCAGCTGCAGGCAGCCCGCTTCTCTGTGCTGTCAGCTCCTCGAGGGGCACCCATCCCGTGCACAGCATCCTGCGTGTCGGAACCAGCAACGGACGGCAAGTCCTGCCTGCCTGGTGCCCCTCTCCTGCTGCTTTGGAGAAAGGCCTCTGCTTTTGAGGAGCCACGCAATGACATTAGTCCCCTCCCTCTCTCCGTTATACCCTCCCTAGTCAAGGTTCACAGCCTGGTTACCTCTGCCCTGCCCCTTTTCTTTTGCCAGGTGAGAGGTGAGAGTCCACCGGCTCCGGGGCATGGGAGAGGGTGTGGGCATTCGGAGGGCCGGTCGGCCGCCGTCTCTCTTGGGCGCTTATACCCCACTGTTGCCCAGGTACCCCCTGTGGTGCCAGCAAGGCACAGACCAAGCTCCCGATGATGCCGGCAGGCGGGTCAGGAGGAGGAGCCCTCAGTGACCTTTTCAGGTTTTTATTGCGTCTTTGTATCAGAGGCGACCAGGCATGTGGCAGGCGGGGGACCGGGGGGCCAGGAGGCTGGCAGGCCCCCAGCCCCGGTGCGTCTTCCCTCTCTGGGCTCTCTAACCTCTGCTCTTTCTGCTCTCTCTTTTTCCACTGGCGTCCTCGTGACGCCGCTCTTATACGCCCTGTCTCAGCCCAGGTGCGCCCACCTGCTCATGTCCGCACCCTCCTGGAGGCAGGTGTGCGCGCAGGACCGCAGGGGCCCAGGGTCGATGGCGGGAGGGCGGGAAAGTCTGATAACTTTTCCGTTTACCCTACTCCTGTCCCCCCATTTCCTCCTCCTTCCCCCACCCCCCCGCCCTACGGCAGCACCACAGGAGGTCATCACGCCGTGTTGTCCACTGCAGTTCCCCACCCTCCTTCACAGTGCTCAGCGCACAGTAAGCCTTTGGTGTTTGCTGAATGAATGAGTGACCGCTATGGTGGCTGTTGCTCGGCAGAAATGGGAATTCCTGGCATGTCTGAGGAGACTTCCCAGAGCTCCCCGCTCGGCTGGGCAGGTGGCAGGTGCTCACAGCAGGGAGACACCTGCGCGCTAAAGCACTGCAGCTTCCACCACCACCTCCCTCTCTGGCCCAGGCCCCCAGGCCCCCAGACGCTCCCTGTGGGAGAGTCCCAAGGCAGGGTGGAAAGGATGGAAGGCCGGTCAAGGAGCCCCAAGGAAGGCCTCGACTCAGCCGGGTTCCAAGCCAATCCACCTGGGACTTCAAACAATTTCCCCAATCTGCAGAACGATCAGCTTCTGAGGGAAAACAATTAGCCCACTGCAAATTGTAATTGTCATCTCACTTCTGATTTTAATTTGGACTAATGAGGGCTAAGTGATTCTGGCTCCCTCCCCGCCCACTGCCCCCTGGCCCTGGGCCCTCACCGGCCTCTGGGCACTTAACCCTTGGCTGGCAGGCTTGCACCAGAGGCCGAGGCTTGAGGCTGGGGCTGGACAGGGCAGGGCAGCTGCCAGCAGGAGGGAGAAGAGGAGCACGCCTCGGGCCCACAGGGGAGCTGCCTGTTTACAAGGCTCCCAGGCAATCAAAGTTTTATTGAATAGAATTGACTGCTGGCTCGCTCTGTCACAGCCAGTTACCTCCGGCTGCGCAGTCTCCAGAGACAGCCTCGGAGCATCTGTGCCTCCTCTGGGCCGGCCCCCTGACCAGGCTTTGCACTCCCGCTGCCCACCCCAGAACCCGGCAACAGGAGAGACTGGGAGCGCCCACCATCGGCCGTCCTGGGGCAGAGCAGGAGCGACCTTGGACCACAGACCAAGCTCCACCCCTCCTGCAGGACGGTCCAGAGAGGGACGGACTCGCTCCAGGTCACAGAGGGCAGGAGGCAGGCACTGCAGCGCCTCCTGCTGTCTCAGTCGCCTAGTCCTGTTGCCCTATGTGGTGCCGGGAGGGCACAGAGCAGGTTCTCGATGATCTGAGCAGACGGGTCAAGGAGGCGTCCTGAGCCCTCGGTGGCTTTTTTAGGGGTTTACTACATCGTTCTAGCGGAGGCGACCAGGTGCACGGCAGGTGGGGGGCCAGGAGGCTGGCAGTAAGACACTACAAAGCATGGGTGTGATTTGCACACCCCAGGAGCCACAGCCAATGTGTAAAAGGAAACAGGTGGAATCAATATCGTTTTTAGCCTCCTATCTCCAGAACATCATTTCCCAATGTAACCAGCACACAAGTGTGTTCACGAGCTAGTCTGCGTTCCTTCCCCGTGAGGTCTGCAAGTGAGTGCTGGTATAGTTTCCCTGCCCAGCACGTCCCGCTGAGCCCGGCCACATCCGCTGCCTGTGGCTCCGCTCAGTCCGTGTCCTTGCTGCCACTCGTGCCACGGGGCCACGGGGCCACTGCCACCTGGCGCTGCTGCCCTTGACCTTCTCCGGTCCTCAGCGCTCTTCTTCCCCCTCACCTGCCCTCTCGCACGCACCTCTCTCCCCCGCCTCTCCCCTTAGACCTAGCTTGAAATAGGTGAGACAAAGGTGACAAATGTTCCTCATTTACATTCAGGGTCTATCTGGCATTTTTGGCCCCACTGAATGGCACCTCATTTGGAGATGTCAGAGTGGCTTTTGATAAGTCATCAGTCACCCTGATGGCGGCTGACAGCAGCGAGAGGGCGGTGGTTGCAAACGCGCAGACGTGTCTTCTGCCTTTGCGTAGTATTTTATTTATTCAACTTGGCATGGAATCTCTCTTAAAGGAAGAAAACTATTAACCCTGCCACACCAGCTTCTCGAGATCTTCTTTCCCCCTTAACTTCACCGTTTCTTTTTGCCTTCTTGCTCCTTTCCTGCCTGGCTCAGAATCCTCGGTCCTTGCAGGCTGTGCTCCCAGACACCTCCCTGCCCCCACCCTCGTGGCACCCCTGTAGGAGGCCGTAAGCGCCGCTCACTGGGTCAGGGCCCTGGTTTGGGGTCAGGGTGCTTGGGGTGTCCGCGCATTCCCCTGGGCCCTGAAACCGCTCCCCTTCTAAAGTCCCGCCTCGAGGCAGCTGTGTCCCTCCAGTCACAGCGCGGGTCCCCGCCCCCCCTGCCCAGGTCTCCACCCCCGGCCCAGCGGCCCTGTGTCCTCTGCAGTGCCGCCACTTGCCAGACCCAGCGGTCCCCCAGTCCCTGAGCGCTGGCAAGCCGGGGTCTTTCACATTCAGGACTAATGGTTTGGGGAAGGGCCATTCACTAAAAACAAATGAAAAACAGCCACCAGCATGCCCCCCAATAAAGCCCAGAAATCATAACCCCAAGTTCTTTCAGGCCATATATTTATGATGAAAAGTGCAAGCTCCAGGGAGGAGATGGGCTGCAGCAACCCAGGCAGCCAGCCTGGCCCTGCCCTCCTTTCTCTTACGCCTGGCGTCCCCTGTCCTCATCCTAGAGGGCTTTCCTCCCCTGTTCACACATCCCTGCCACTCTTTGGGGGTTGATGCTTTGTCCAAGGGGTGTGAGGAAACTTGGTGGGGTGGAGGCCAGAAGGAGTGCTGTAGGGGGAAGGTTGATCAGGTATTTCCACCCTCCCACCACTGATGATGGACACCTGTGGTGCTGCGAGCATTCCAGGGTGGGCATGCGCAAGTGGGCGCACCTGAGTTGGACACGGGCATAAATGGGTGGCGTCATGAGGACACCAGAACTGTGAGAACTGCGAGCACCAACAGAGAGAACCGAGAGAACCAACAGAAGCAGCAGCAGAGAGAGAAGAAGCAGCCGAGAGGGTGAGATGCGCTGGGGGCTGGGAGGCCTGCCAGCCCCCCAGCACCCCGGCACCCCTGCGTGCCATGTACCTGGCCACCTCTGCTGAATAAAGTATGAAAAGCCACCGAGGGCTCCGAGACTCCTTCCTTGACCCGTCTGCCCAGAACCATCCTGAACCCTGCCTCCTGTGACACCCGTTTCCTGCCGCTGCAGGTGCAGACCGCTGACTGTGACTGAGTCCCCAGAGGGCAGTGCTGTGCTGAGCTGCCCTCCCCCAGGGAAATGCAGGTGGGAGGCCTGCCTGGGGCGCCCTGCGACCCCGCCCCCAGCAGCCCGCAACCCACACCTGGCTTCCGCGGACAGGCTGTCCGGCGCCTCTCTGGCAACTGACGCGAACCGTCCTCCGTCTATCCTCTGTGCCACTGTCATTGCCAGGAGAGGCAGCGTGCACTGTCTCCGGGCGCCTCCCCCAGCCGTCTCCTCTCGGGCTGTTGGGATTTCTGCAGAGGCAGCATCTTGTGAAGAAAGAACTTGCGCGCTACAGCTGGACCAACCTGGCTCCAATTTTAGCTCTGCCCCCTCATGCTCAGCTCCCAGCGGGCAAGAAGCTGCCTGCTGATTCAGTGTCCTCACCTGTGACATAAGCTGAGGCCTCACGTGATCCCTGCCCCTCCTGGGCCTCTCCCTCCCGGAGCAGAGAGGGAGGCTCTGGGTGACCAACGGGCTCTCTGGCACCGTGGCTCGGACAGGGCGGGTTCCCGGTGGGACGCGCCGGTCAGCCCTGCGGCCGTCACTCCCCACCATCTGTCTAGACGAGGCCTGCCCCAGGCTGGCCCGAGGGGCTGCCCTGTACAGGGACCCTTCTGCAGGGGAGGACCCTGCTGCTGGCCAAGGGCCACCCCATCGCTGGCTCTTCTATCCCGGCCCGTGTGACTGAGCTGGGAGGATAGGCAGACCCACGTGGGTGCAGCAGGCACCAGGACGGAGCAGGCTCAGCCCCGGCGTCAGGGCCTCTCCGCAGCTCCTGCTGAACTAGGGGCTGCCGCAGGCACCAGGGAGTGACGTGAGGGAGATGACAACTGAGCTGGCGCTTGGAGGACAGTGCAGAAGCCCCCAAGTGGAGAATGCAGGGCATCCATGACAACAGGTTCCAAGACCTGAAGCGCAAAAGGTTGGGGGGTGGGAGTGCACTGGGAGAGCTTGGGGGCGGGTTGCCGCCGCTGCCAGGGAACCAAGGGGCCTGCCCTTTGATAGAGGGGCCAGGTCACCTCTTGTCATGGGGGGAGTTCGCAGGATACAGGCTGGAAGCCCAGATGGGCGGGTGGTGGGGAGGGAAGAGCCGCAGCCTCCGGGAGAAGGCCACACACAGGAAGGATGCCTTCGCTCGGGGCTGGGCGGAGGGGCGCAGGGCCAGCAGGGCACAGAGCAAGTTCTCGATGATTCTGGCAGATGGGTCAAGGAGGCGTCCTGGAGCCCTCGGTGGCTTTTTAAGGCTTTTATTGGTTCAGTATATCAGTGGCAACCAGGTACACAGCAGGCAGTGGGCTGGGGGGCCGGGGGGCCAGGAGGCTGGCAGGCTCCTAGCCCCGGCGCATCGCACTCTCTCTGGGCTCTAGCCGCTCGTGCCTCTGCTACACTACTGCTTCTTCGCCTTTCTTCCTCTCTCTGCCTCCCTTCTGCTGGCGTCCTTGGGACGCCGCCCTTATAAGCCCCGTGTCTCGGCTCAGATGCATGCTCACTCGGGCATGCCCACTTAGGCACGCGTGCAGGACCTCAGGGGCCGATCGTCACACCAATGGCGGGAGGGCGGAAAAGCCACATCGCTTTTCCATTTACCCTGCAAGGGGCTTCTGCTCCAGGGCTGGGCGGAGGCTCCTGAGTGCATGCGTTTTGCCAGGCAGCGCTGACGGAAACCCTTGCACTGCAGGGGCAGCCGCACAGCACGGGGTAGAGAGGGGCGCCCCGCCCAGGCCCGCTGTGGGCCGGGGTCCCTGCAGATCTCTGCCCGCGTGGCCTCGTGGAACCCCCTAGGTAGATGCCATCCCCACTTTACAGACTGACGCTCAGAGCGGGTGGGTCGCTTGTCCAAGGCCACACAGCGCAGGGAGCGGGCGCGGGGTCGGGCTCGGTCTGACAGCTCCTCGAGGCTTGTTCGGACGCCTGCTGCGTGGGCTTTTGGTCACCGGCTGCCGAACCTGATCTCCGCCTGGCCCTGGTCCGGAGGGATTTCTGTGACACTGATGCCGCCTTCGTCATTGGAAGGCTGTCGCTGGGGTGACAGGGAACAGCAGACTCGGAGCTGTCACGATGGGAAACGAGGCGGCGGGGACGGCCCTGCAACTGTGCCTCTGGATCAGAGGCGGCCACGCACCGCCAGCAGAAAGCCGTCTTCGTTGCGCCTCAGCTGTGTCCCCAAACCCCCTCCCCGCTGTTGTCGAGCAGGTGGAATCCGGACCCCCAGATCCAGCCCCGGATGAAGCCGCCTTTATGGAAAGAACAGCCCGTCAGCCTCGGCCCAGCCAAGGACTGGTGCTGATGTTTGGGGGCCACAGACCACGGAGGCTGCAAGCCACCGCCTCCTCGCCAAAGAGACGCACCACGCCACATGCGCATGCACTCAGGCGTGTGCGCGCGCACGTACGTGCACGACATTGCAGCGTTCCCAGACTGCCGTCCGTGTGTGGGCTGCACGGGCGAGGCGCGCCTTCTCTCTGGAGCTGTTCCCCGCAGTCTCCTCTGACCCCTCTGTGCTCTCTGCGTGGAGGAGGAAACAGAATCCAGCACGGTGGAGTCACTGCTGCTTAGGAGAGGGGAGAGGCCCGCTCTGTCTCCGGTGAATCTTCTCATCGCCCCGGCACCTCTGGCCTGTACCCCAGTTCTTGTACGCATAAATAAATAAATTTTTTTAAAAAAGAGTGGGGAGAGGAGGGCCTCCCTGGTGGCGCAGTGGGTTGAGCGCGGAACTGTGGGGCTTCAGCAGCCGCTGCAGCGCGAGTTCAATCCCCGACCAGGGAGGGGACCCACAGGACCCACAGGGCTCCTGCCTCCCCACTGCTCCCCTCAGCTGTGTGTTTCAGTCAGTCTGCCTGTTCTGCTCCCCGCTCTGTCTGGTGAATCCTCTCACCCCCTGCCTCTGACCTGCACCCAGCTCTTTTTTTAATAAAGTGGGGGGAGGAGCCTGCAGCCACTGGCCAGTGGGACCTGTGGGTTTCAGTGGTGCAGGGTCGGGCTTGTCTATCAGGTAGGTGTGTGTGGGGGGCGTGCGGGGGGCCTACCTGGGCGGCCAGCGGGGCGCAGGGACGCCGGGGATGCTGGCGCTCAGGTACCCCTCTGGCCCTGAGTTAGCAGGGAAGGAGCCGCTGCCAGAAGACCCTGAGGCCCCCTCCTCTCGCTCGGCCACCTCCGCACGCTCCGTCCCTTCCTCTCGAGAGGCACGCGCGCTGCTAATAGAGCTGCCTAATCGCTTGTTTAAACTAGACATTTGGTGCGTAATGACTCCCGGCTGGCACCAGAGCAGCCAGCAGCCATTCTCTGCAGGGGCAGCGCGCTGGGACGTGGCCCCGCAGGCTGCAGGGACGGGCCGCGGGGGCACAGCTGACCGTGTGGGCAGCACCGCGTGGAGGGGCAGAAGAGGTTGGGCTGAGACCACTGCCCCGCCCGCTCTGCTGCTCCGGCGCAGGGCCGGCCCACAGCCCAAGGGGAGACTGGAGCGCAGGGCGCGGGGCGTGTCCACTCTGCCAGTGGGGCTTCAGGGCGTCTCCTGGGACAGGGGAGGCCCTTCTGCACCTGCCTCCCGGTGGGAGGAGCCAGAAATCCGGCAAGCTGAGGCTCCTAGGCCCTGCGGTCCGGCTGTTGGCCAGCAGGTTTGCTGTGTGCCAGTTCTGAGGTCCAGGGAGAGAGGTGCTGGGGAAATACCAGCTCTGGCCATGTTAATTATTATTATTTTTACCATTATTACAGAGGAAAATGTTCCCCTGTTAATTCCCTGGGAAAATGACTGTGAGAATGAGCTGGCACTACCCGGGCCTTGTGCCCAGGAGAGCAAGAAGTGCTGGAAAAACACAGCCTCCAGATCTGCTCCCCTCCAAGCTGCTTCACCCGACTGGGCACTGAGCCCCCGTGCTCGCTGCCTTCCACAAAGCACACGCGTGCAGTGCACACAGATGCACATGCAAGCACACAGGCCCGTGCACACATATGCATGTGTGCACACCGATACATGGGTCACGCAGATCTTCATGGGTGCATGCATGGCCTCACACGTACACACGTGTACTCAGATGCACGTGCTCATGCCCGGCCATGTCTGCATTGCCCACGTGTGTGCTCTGACGCATGAGCTTATGTTACAGACTTACTCACATACACACACACGCTCGCCTGGCGGGTGCAGGGTCCCTGGAGCACCTGCTTTTAGCTCATTGCAAGAAAACTGGCCTTGCCCTAGGAGAGCCATGTGCGGGCCCAGGGGAAGACCCCTGTAGCTGTTCTGGAGCCTTCTGTCTGCAAGTACTTTCACACACGTGACAGCCAGGCAGACGACGTCCTGGTCACGATGAGGTCTTCAGCGCCACGTAGTGTGGGCTGATGTGGCTTCTGTGTGTATTACCCATGCGGCTTTGGTCAGGTCACCAGTGGCTTAGCTTTGCTGAGTCTCCATTTCCTTATCAGGAAGTGAGCCGCCGCTGCTGCTCTCATAGGACTGCTGGCTTCACTGTAGGAGGAAAAGGTTCGTGACAGGCCCGGCACACCATAAGCATTCTCTAAATAGCTATTAAAGCTCACAGCAGATAGTCTCTTTTTTTAATTGGTATATTTCTTCCTCTTTTAATATCTTATTTATTATTATGCATACAAGAGCTGGGGTACAGGCCAGAGACATGGGGGTGAGAGGATTCGCCAGAGACAGAGTGGGGAGCAGAACAGGCAGATCCATTGACACACACTGCTGAGGGGAGCAGCGGGGAGACAGGAGAGGTCTGCTGCACCCTGTGGGTCAGCTCCCTGGCCAGGAATCGAACTCGTACTGCTGTGGCTGTGAAAGCCCCACAGT
This sequence comes from Galemys pyrenaicus, assembly GCA_019455555.1. Classification (NCBI taxonomy): domain Eukaryota; kingdom Metazoa; phylum Chordata; class Mammalia; order Eulipotyphla; family Talpidae; genus Galemys; species Galemys pyrenaicus. The sequence continues at coordinate 3,298,154 of JAGFMF010011641.1, read as the reverse complement.
GCAGCGCTCAACCCCTTGCACCACCAGGGAGGCACAACGGCACATATTATTATTCCCGGTTTACAGATGAGAAGAAACAGGCTTAGTAAGATGGTCCCATAGTAAGTGGTGGAACTGGGATTAGAACCTGGGACTTTACGCAGACCAGATTCCTTACTGCCAAACCCTTCCAAGCCTGCTGTTTCCTGGAGATGTGTGTGGTGGCAGTGGGGAACGGGGTGTTCTCGACTTGGCCCTGGAGCCAGCTCCCTCGCGCCTGGCCCACCCTGCATGCACCGCCTCTCCTCTGGCGACTTCTCCTCAGGGCCACCTGGAGGTGCTCACAGCTGTGGCTCTGCTATGTGGGGCGAGGGGGTGGGGACAGGCAGAAGCCTGGTCTGGTGAGGGCAGGAAGAGGGAGGTGATGGGTTGAGAACAAGGGTAGGGGAGGGCCAGGAATGGGGTGAACTGGGAAGAGAGGACCCAATCCTCCTGGGAGGTGCGTGGCTGCCCCTTCTAGAAGAAACCACTTGCCCCTTCTAGAAGAAACCTTGAATTCATGAAATCTATGCCTGTCAGGAAATAATGATGCACCCTTGAGCTTGGTGGCAATCCAGCTATCAAACTAACTTTGCAAATATAGTGTGATTGTGAGTGAGTTAGACATTCATATGTGAGACATGAATGCTACCTCAAACCTTATTCATATTTATAGTCCTGTAATAAAATCTACATGCATGTGTACAGCCATCTCATATGTGTGTCCATGATGGGGTTGGTAAGAGGCACTAGTTCCTCCCCCTTACTGGCTGCATGACCTTGGGCAAAAAGCTGCTTTTAGCCTCAGCCTTCTCGTCTGCACAATGGGGTAATAGCTAGGGCTGCTATGGGGATTAGAAGATGTGTGAGAGGCAGGTGTCTGGCGGAGAACAAGCCTTACTGTTTAACGTCTCGTTTAGCCATGCCAGGCACATGCCACTGCCGCCTCATATTTTATTTTCAATGTCAGCAGGAGCACAGTCACTTGTGACTTGTCCATCATGTTCAGGACGCTGAGAGGTGCCTGTGCGCTCATTTTTGCAGAAACTGTAGATGGCGATTGTCACGTGCCTGTGCAGGGGATCGGTGCAACGAGTGCTCTGGAGTCTGAGACTTGTCATTGTCGTCTCCCAGCTTCTAGCTGTGTCTCCTGGAGTGGCAGTTCCCTCTGCCTCCATGTCCTCATCCCAAAATGGGGCTAACAAAGCAATTCACCTCACAGAGTGACTATGAAATAACCAGTGCACAACCGTGGCGTTACTCTTTTTTTCTTTTTTTGCTTATTTATTCTTTTTTGGCTTATAGGACTTATTAGTCATTATTTTATAGTCACACTGCATTCAAGTTGGACCTTTCCTTCCAGCCACCATCTCTTATACCCCTTTGGCCTCCCTAGAACAACTCAGCAAGCATACTGGGGTACCCTCCACTTACTTACATAGGAGGGACCCCCACAGTTGAAGAGCTGAAGGAACCCTCTCCAGGGAAGGGCAGCCTCAGGGCTGAGACCCTTCCCCAGTCTGGGAGCAGGAGCGGGAGGTCAACTCCGACTAGATAGGCCGGAAGCCCCGCCCCCTCCCCCCATCCCACAGCACAGCTCAGGGTCATGTGACCCTAAAACCTCTTGGCAAGCGGTGCCTTTGCAATTCAGCCTTGCTCCTGCCCAGGGAGGCTTCCCCCACAGCCAGTCACTGTTTCTGTCCTTTCATCTGCTCCTGGCCTTCCGGCCTCCAAGGAGACAGGGCTCCGTCTGGGCTGGGGGGTTTGGAAGGGCCGGGCGTGACCTTTCCCAGGGCGCGGTGGTACATCGTAGGCAGCCTGCGTGGTCAGGCCTGCGGTCGCGCCCTATGCTGCTGCACTCTGCAGTTGTCTCCCCAGCCGGTGCCCGAGGGGCCGGTACTGCGGGAGGGCTGGCACAGCAGCCCAGGCCCTGTCTGCACGGGGCCTCCCTGCTGCACGCTAGTCCCAGGGTCCTAGGCACGGCGCTTCCTAAGTCCTTAAGCCTCATTTCCTTATCTAGAAAATGGGATGCACAGTTCCCACTCCAGGGTGTGGGTGGAGTCAATGAGATAATGCCTGGGAAGCCCCTGCTGGCACTGGCTCCTGCGTACGCCCGTGGCTGGGGCTGCAGGCCTGGCCCCCAAGATCGGTTCGCAGACATCGGAGCTGGTGATCACATTCCCAGGCTGCTGGCTGCGGACCTTATGCCAAGGTCTGACACTCAGGCTGGGAGGGCAGGAGTCACAGTCGGGGTGCCCCTGTGCTCGGTGAATGCTTTCAGGAAACAGAAGGGAGGTCAGAAGAAGCCAAGAAGAGAAAAGAAAACCACAGCAAATTCTCTGTCCTCCCCCAGCTCCGCGGTTCCTGGGGGAACTGAGCTGCATAATACAATGGGATTTAATAAAATGCCTTTAACTCACAAAGTTTGTCTGCCGCCAGCTCCTTAATTAAATCGCCTAATGCCGCTCTGCGATGGCAGGACAAACCCCTGTGTTTAAAGAGCACCGTGTTGCCATGGCACTGCCCGCCAGGGCGAGCGGGGCGTGGAGGAGCATACAGATGAGGCATGGGGTCGACTGCACCCCGGTGTCCGCCCCACCACACACACACATGCATGCACACACCCGTGCATGCACACGCCCATGTGTGTACACACATGCACGTGTGCTCACACATATATGCACATGCACGTGTGCACACCCATACACATGCACGCGCGCACAGGCACACACTCGTGCACACCCGCATGTGCGTGCACGCATGCACACATGTATGCACGTACGCACATGCACACGCTGCAGTAGTCAGGCTCTTGTTTCTCTCAGGAAAGGTTTAATCCTTGCTAACATGCTGAACTGGGGCTTTGGGAAGTGGAGCACTTGCGTGAGGCAGAGCTGGCCCACTGGCACGGCTGCAGGGGCCCGGCATCGCCTGGACCCTCAAGCTAGCCCTGGACGCCAGGCCCACTGGGTGTCTCCCAGCTGCTCGTTTCTGCTGCCTGTGGAGCCTCCACTTCCCCTGGGTGCAGAAGGCTTAGGAAGCACTAGACTTGGGTCTGAGTGATTTGAAGAGAAGGGTGTGCTCTTCATGCAAGGAGGCTACGAAAAGGAAAACACGCCTGTGACGGATTTTCCTTCAGATGTGGTGGTTCTCAGTCCTTGTTTTTCATTAAAGCCACCTGGGGATTCCTCCTAATATTTTTTTGTTTACTTTAAGATTTTATTTATACATGCAAGAGCTGGGGTACAGGACAGAGGTGCGGGGGGTGAGAGGATTCACCAGAGACAGAGTGGGGAGCAGAACAGGCAGACTGACCGAAACACACTGCTGAGGGGAACAGCAGGGAGACAGGAGAGGTCTGCTGCACCATGTGGGTCCCCTCCCTGGCCAGCTGCAGGGACCAAACTCATGCTGCAGTGGCTGCGGAAGCCCCACAGAGCGGCATTCAACCTGCTCCGTCACCAGGGAGGCACCCCCCTAATATTTAATTGTAAAAAAAATTCAAACATACAGCAATGTGTGATGGTACTTGTGATGACCAGGGTTGTCCAGTGGATGGAGGAGATGCTGCCACTGGGGCCGGTGATACTGATAGACGGGCACTGTCAGGAGGGTGAAGGGGGTGACCGATGGCCTGGTGGTACATCTCAGGGTGGTGGGCTTGTCATAGTGGGGACGTGGGGTCACGCTCCCCTGGGAGGGGGGTGCACACACATGCTGATGGGCCACAGTGATGTTTGTCTAGAAGAACATTGCTTGTCACAGGGCAGAAAGGTTGGTTGCTCCCAGTGGGACCCCCACAGCTGCAGGTTACCCTGGCACCCTGAGACACCACTGAGAACCCTCTCACCCCTGGAGCCCTGGCTGGGGCCCCGGCAGCAGCTCTGTGCTCAGTCATCTTGTTCCTTTACACTTTAATGAGACACAGCCCCAGCACTAAGTACAAGTGGATCATTAGGAGCATTTATTTAAGATGAACCGTTCTGGGCGCCAGTTGGACTTGGGACGCCAGCCATCTCGTGATCGATAGAGATTTTGTTTGCTGCCTGCATGGTTTCCTGTTCCTTTCATGCCCAGCGCAGTGACAGAAGACAGAGGAAAAGCGTCCTGCTTCCCTTCATGACCCAGCAGTAGGGACAGAAAGGAGCAAAGCGCCAGCCACGCCTGATCTCTGTCCATGGTGCTGACCGGCACCTCTGAATTGTACTGGCTGCAGAGAGAGGTTTAAGGATGAAAGCAAGTTGGGCTACTAATTCATACTGGCATTATTATTATTGTTATTATTATTATTATTATTATTATTATTTTACATAAATAAGCCCAAAAATGTTGCTGAAATATACCTAAAGTAATGCCCAATTTTTGCATACCATGAGAAAACCAGTCTTGTAGGCAACAAATAAAATTCCTAGTGAGAATATAATACAAATAGCCTTCATGTATTCACTATTCCTAGTGATGCAAAGTGGCCACATACCCACGTTCTGGTTGGATCTTTAGAATGTTCCTGCCATTAGGCAGATGACTCCTAAGCCCCTCCCCAAATTTCATCCACTAGCACGGGGGCACACTGGTGTTCATGTCGTGCTTACGCCTCATAGTACATGTCTTATGTTCGTGTCTTCACTTGTGCCACATATCTGTACAAAATACAGGCGGGACTAGCACTATGCCCATTTCTCAGAAGAGAAAACCGAGGCTCATAGAGGTTAAGCCTCTTGATGAACTTGACACCACGTGGAACCAGCCAAGCAGGAACTAGAATCCAGGAGACATACGCTGGTTTCCTAAGGCTGACATAGCCAAGTATTGCACCAGGAAGCTTAAAGCAATGGTAATTTACTGTCTCACAGTCTGGAGGCCAGAAGTCCGAGGTCCAGTGCCAGCAGAGTCATGCTCTGCAGAAGCTGCAGGGGAGAATCCTTCCTTCCCTCTTCCTGGCTTCTGGTGCATCAATCTTGGCCGTTCCTCCACTTGCTGCTGCTGCATTTCAATCTCTGTCTCCAGCACCACATGGAATCTTCCCCATCTCTTGGTCTGTATCCAGATGTCCCTCTTCTAAGGTCGCCAGGGCCAGGGCCAACCCTATCCATGTACCTTCATCCTTACCTTGAGGGGATCTGCAAAGACCTCGCTTCCCAATTGAGGCCACGTTCACAGTTACTGAGGATTAGAGCTTCGGTGTATCACCTGGGGACACACAGTTCAGCCCACATCGGTCCTGACCCAGTGGGATTCTTCAGCCTGCTGCTGGCATCCCGGATCCACCATGTGTCTCCTCCTCCTCGTCTTCTCCTCCGAGGACAGGGTGCTCTCCTCTTCTGCAAAGCGGAAGGTGGGCCTGGCTGGGAGTGCTTTTTATCTTCCACGCTCCCCAAATTATTACAAGTACTAAGGTAGAATCATGAAATATAGGCGGGCTTTTTGTCTTTTTTATTTCCAGACAGTAAAAATTATTAAGCCTTGCTCTTAATTAGTTTAATTTTGAAGCTTCTAAATATTGATTTAACCTACACTCCTTTGTACTTGCCGCAGTCACTGAATTATGTCTGCTATTGATCACAATGGAAGCATTCCACCTACCAGGCTCTGGGGTCCGGGGGGTGGGCACTGCCCCCCTGGGGGTGTGTGAGGCTGAGAAGGCATGACTAAGCTTGCAGAGGGGGCCTCTGCCAGATTGGAAAAGGCCTTCCCTTGAAGAAGGGCTGCTCGGTGCAGGCCAGGAGCCAGTTTCTTTCTCTCGGATTGGCTTAGGCCCAGCAGAGTTTGAGTAAGAAGTCAACCGGAAACCTCCCCACTCCGTTCCAGACTCAGGGCGCGCTGGGGTGGGGCTGGGGGAGGATGGCGTGGCTGGCCATGGGTAGAGCACAGCCTCTGACATTTTCACAACTGAGTCTCTGCCTACTTTTCCAGATGAATGTTCTTAGACAAGACCCAAACCTTTCACATCTGGAAGGTGGGGCCGGGCACCTCACAGCAAAGTGCTGTCAAGAGCGCTCAGTGCCACCCCCACGTCGGGCCCCCAGCCCAGGTGGGCTCCATCCTCAGTCAGTGTGGCCTCCAGCATCAGCACCACCCCGATGGCACAGAGACCTGGACCGGGAAGCGCACTGCATCCTCCTGCCCTGGCTCTGTTACCTGTTTGCTGTGTGATACTTAATACCCTGTCCATTAAAATGGAGTTAATGGCACCTCTGCCTTTGCAAGGATATGTGGGAATCACATAAGATAAGGGACCTGGGTGGATTTAAACGTCAGGGTGCACCGACTCCCAGCAGCTCAGTTACTGCCAGCCACAGCCGTGGCTGCCTCAGATGCCCCCACCGGGGAGCTTTCTGCCGGGGTTTCCTGCCTACCTGCAGGGTCTTCTCCAGACCATTCCGGCCTTGTGCTGCTCCAGCCTCTTCCTATCACGCCCACTCTTGGGCTCTCCTGGGGACCTCTCTCTTTTGGAATTCATGCCACGCACAGAAGACCCAGGACCTCTGTTCCCGCCGGTCCCATCTGTGAGCGTCTCTTCCGCCATCTGTGCGGCTGCTGACCTACCGGTTCCCACAAGACGGCCCCTGGGGAGTCTTTGGAAGCAACTTTATTGAAGTATAATTTGCATACCATCCAATTTGCCCATTTTCCGTGTACAATTCAATGACTTAGTCAATTTCCTCTGATTTCTCCTGCGTGAAGCAGAATCGTGTTCTCTCCTTCAGGCTGTGCCCTTGGAGAACTCTCCCGGCAGCGTTTACCCTACTTTGTGGCGTGGGTTTTACTGCCAGTCCCGCGCCCCTGCCCACGGCCCACGACCCTAGCCTTTTACAGTGCCAGATGCAGGGGCTCCGCGATGCCCAAAGGGTGGTCTGCTTGCAGGGGAGGAGGGGAGGGTCCTCTCGTCTGTCAGGGTGAGGCACCCTGCCAAGAAGCTCTCCATGGACACAGCCTTTTTTTTTTTAAGATATATTTATTTATGCATAGAAGAGCTGGGGTACAGGCCAGAGGTGCGGGAGGTGAGAGGAGTCACCAGAGACAGAGTGGGGAGCAGAACAGGTGGATTGACTGAAACACACTGCTGAGGGGAGCAGTGGGCGAGGCAGGAGAGGTCTGCTGCGCCCTGTGGTCCCCTCCCTGGCCCGGGATCGAACTTGCGCTGCTGTGCCGCGGATGCTTCACAGTGCGGCACTCAACCCGCTGTGCCACCAGGGAGGCCCCCATGGACACAGTGTTACTGAGTGCCCCTGGCTGGCGCTGTCCTTGGTTTAGCAGATCCTAAGGGACCACGGAGCTTGTCCAGCCCAGAGGGCCCAGACATGCGTGTCCGTCAGAATCTCCTCGAGGGCTCGTTCTAACAAGGTTGCCAGGGCCCACCCTCCACATTCCCGGACCTGTAGGCCCGTTGGGGCCCAGAGTCTGCTTTCTCGACTAGTTTTCAGGCCAGCGCTGCCAGCCTGGGGGCGGGGGCCCTGTTGCTCCGGCCTGCCCTCTCACTTCACACATGACGAGCCCCAGGCCCAGAGAAGTGAGAGGCACAGGCCAGGGTCCCAAGGGGGCTGGAACCCCACTGTGCCCGCGTCCTCAGCCGCGTGTCCCTGCCTGGCTCCTGCTTCCTCCGCTGGCCCCTGCAGAGCTGAGTAGGGGAGAGACTGAGCACCTGAGAAGTGCCCCCCAGAACGTGAAGTGGGGGTGCTGCGGGAGAGGCCACAGGCCCCACAAGGGAACTCGAGGAGGGGAGAGAGCAGGGAGGGGGAGGGCGGAGGCCAGCCCGGCCTGGGGACGAGGCCAGGACTGCCAGGCCACTTTCATCGCGGCTGGGGAGAAACAAAAGCGCCGGGCCCAGCTGTAGCCATTTATCTCTGGCCACGAGACAGCTGACAGCAGGGAAGGCGGAGCGCGCCTCTCGGAGCCCAGGCTCCTTCCGCAGTGTGATTTATCTCTGAGCTTCGTCTGGCAAACCTGCTGATGAAACCAGGCTCCTTTTCTCTCCGCCTCATCAATTTCCATTCTGATTTCATTTTCCTTTTCCGTTAGAAGCGGTTTGGCCTTTCTCCTCCTTTGACTGGTCTCTCCCACTCACTCTGCCGCCCTTTCTCCTCGGCTACCCAGGCCCCAAGCCTCCCCCAAGCGTCTCTCCTATCCCCAACGCGCTCCGGGGCCACAAACACGGAAGGAGAAACCCAAGCCCCACCTGACCCCCGGCCGGCCGTCTCGTTGGCACAGAGGGGCGTGTCCGCTGGGGCCGCAGGCTCAGAGCAGCTCATGGACCAAGGAGGAAGCGCAGCCTTCGTGGACGGGCGGGAAGCGGGTTGGTTCGTGTCCGGCGGGTGAGTGTGACAAGGGAAAGCTTTGGAAAGGACCACGTGGCAGACCGCAGAGAGGGGAGGGGCTCCTGAGACACAAGGTGGGAAAAGTGAGTGAGGCCTGGCATGGGATTTCCAGAGCGCAGGCCCGAGAAGGTGTCCAGGGGGTGCGGATGGCCGGCGGGCCTCGTGCAGTCCAGAGGCGGAAAACTGAGAGAGAGAAGTGGCTTCCTAGCACAGGGCCGGCTGAAGCGGCCTTACAGGCCAGGACCTGTCCGGAGCAGGCGGGCATCCTGAGGCGGGGAAGAGGCCAGAAGGGAGGCTGAAGGGTGGGCCAGACTTATCCCTCCTCTGTCCTTCCCACGTTCTGTCCTTCCCGCCCCTTCCATCCTTCCACAGATGGCTTCTGAGCTTCCACGTGGGCAGACTTCAGAGGGACTGGCCCTGGACCCAAGGGTCCCCAAGACCCTTGCTGTCTGGAGGGAGAAACGGACAGACAAGGAAACAGTCCACTCTGGTGGAGGACTCTGGGTACCTAGGAGCCCGAAGGAAGGGTGAGGGTGGAGGGTCGCTGCGAAGGGCAGGATGCAGGGAGACTGGCAGCGGGCAGCCCCGGTCTCCCGGGAGGCCGCTCCGGAGCCTCGTCCGCACAGAGCCACAGGCACAAATGGAGCTGCATGCCGCCTCCTGGTGCCCCCCCACTCCTGAGGAGGAAGTAACAGGGCAGGCTCCCTTCCAGGCATCGGGGCTCCCACAGCCGGGGCCAGCAGGAAACCCAGGAACAAGAGGAACAAGTCCCTTCCCTGGTCCTTTTACTGGAACCCCGACCCTCATCTCAGATAGGAGGAGAGGGCAAGGGCCGGAAGAGAACCTCGTGCTCTCTCCCCTCCGTGCCTCTGGCCCATCCCCACCCTGTCCTGGAGCTCAGCTTCTGGTGCTGGAGTCATGGAAACGGAAAGGGCTGGGGCGGCCCGCCTGGGCCCCCGTCAGAGGGTCTGGTCAAACCCAGAGACAGAAACCTTCTTCCACATTCTGTTGTGGGGCCTTGATCTACTTCCGTAGCTACGCGGAGGGTTAGATTCTCATCTAAGTGCCTGCCCACCGAGTTGCTGGGGTGGGGATGAGGCAGACTTCGGGCCGGCAGGCAGAGGGCCCGGCAGGCAGAGACTGGGTTTGTCAGCTTCCTGGTGCGCCAAGTGGAGTTGCAGGGACTCACCTAACAGAGAGAGAGAGAGCGAGAGAGAGAGAGAGAGAGAGAGAGAGGCAACCCAAGCACAAGGGCCTGATTCTGCATCGTCCCTTGCACACATGCGCACGTGCTTGTGGGTATAAAATAGAGGAAAGCCTGAAAGCAGAGCTCGGCCTAGCGGTGTGCAATGCTTACCAATATCTTCTGTTTCATCTTTTTATACACATAGTGACCCACTTTGAATTGCTTCCTTGACCCATGAACAGGTTGCAGTTCAAGTCAGGACAGCAGAGCCCCTCCCTCACCTGCAGAAAGGTCTCCCTTCCCCCCAGGCCTGGGCAGGCAACGATCCATGACAAACCACCCTCCAGCTCTGCCTGGCTGGGGGCAGGCGGCCTGAGCCCGGGAGCTTGTGCTCATGCATCTCGTTCAGCGCATCTTGGGGCTGTGGGGGAGTGACTACCCTTCTTGGAGGAAATCAGGGCAAGTGTCACAGAGGAGGTGGCACTCAGGATGGGTCTTCATGGCTGAAGAGGAGTTTGATGGTTGAAGTTCAGAGGGTGCCAAAGAAGTATGAGCTAGTTAGATGGGAGAGGATGTTCAGTTTGGAGCAAGCTGAGCCCGAGAAACCACTGAAACAGCCAGGTGGAAAGGTCCAGGGGCAAGACTGGACTCTCCTTCCTGGCCACTCCCCACTTACTCCCTGCCTGCTGCCCCGGCCCTGCAGTGAGGGTCTGGGGGTCCAGCTTTGGGGAGGGAGGTTGGGCGAAAGTCCAGGACTGCAGGTGGGCCCCCCACCTTGAGGCAACAGCACACACAGGCCCAGGCCGCATGGATTCCCACCAGATTGGGGCTGAGGGTACAGAGAAAGTTCTAGATATAAGAATTGTAGAACCAGAAAGAAGACTCGGTCTCCCTTCCCAGAGATGCACTTTGAAGCGGAGGCTGCATTAAGGGACATTCTGGAGCCAGAGCCAGCTCTCTCCCAAGTTGCAGTGGAGAAGAGAAAATTGTGGGCTTAAGGAATGAAACTGATGGGTGGTGAGAGGGGAGAAAACAGTGGTTAGCTCCGGATGGGAGGCTGGCTACTGGCTGGGAAAGACCACCTAGGAAACTTCTGGAATGCTGGAAATTTGTATCTCTTCACCAGGTGGTAGCTGTGCCGCACCCACAAGAGCAGCGTGCGTGGAGCCGCGCCTGGGTGCATTCTCTGCACATCCTACTGTGATAATCACAGAGAGAAGTTTAAAAAATGAGACATGAGAAGCAGCTGGTGAGCTGGAGTGAGAGCAGCAGCGGTGGGGGCAGATGAAGGAGATGCAGGCGCTTCACCACCTGGCATTCGGCCCGCACCGCCATCCAGGGAGAGGTTATTCTCATGTTGCAGTTCTGGCCGCCGAGGTCAGGTTGCATGCTTTGCCCAAGGTCACACGCTTTGCCCAAGGTCGCACACGAGCAGCAGAGCCGGCCCCAACTGAAACAGCAGAGCCCGGCGCCCACACCCCACCACCCTCCTTTGCCTCAGTTATTTATGGAATTGAGAATCTGCAAGACTAGATAAATGCAGAGGCCTCCTCCAGCTCTTGAGGTCCTGGGCGTCTGTGATTAAATGGGAGGTGGAAGTGAGGGGCCGTGCCCCCTCCCAAGAGGAGCGGAGGCCAGGTGTGCGGGCAGCGGGCTGGCCTCCCCTCCCTCCGCATCGCTCCCACCAGCGCTTATCTGCAGCGAGGAGGCCGGAGTTTATCAGCGCTACACTCAATTATGCTGCACATCTGTCTCCACGGCGCAGGGGGACCTGGCCCCGAGCAGCAAGGCCGGGCAATCGATCACTGCAGGCGCCTGCCTCCCCCACTGTCAGCAGGGAGCAGGGTGGGGCTGGCTGGGCGAGGCTACCAGCGGGGCGGGAGGCAGGGAGGGGGCACCTCTGCCTCCAGCAACCGATGGCGGAGCACCGCACTGTGCTGGGGCCAGGGCAAAGAGGGGTGCCGGGGGCACAAAGCAAGTCCTCTGTGATTCCCGCAGGCGGGGCAAGGAGGATGCCGGAGCCTTCGGCTGCTTTTCGGGCTTTTACTGCTTCGTTCTATCAGCAGCGACCAGGTACACAGCAGGCAGGGGGCCGGGGGGCCAGGAGGCTGGCAGGCTCCTAGCCGCGCGTGTCTCTGCTACTGCTGCTGCTCCTGCTCGCGCCTTCTCCTCTTTTCCTACTGGCGTCCTCATGACGCCGCCCTCATACGCCCGTGTCGTAGCCCAGTTGCGCCCACCTGCGCGTGCCTGCACCCTCCCGGAGGTTGGTGTGCGCGCAGGACCGCAGGGGCCCAGGGTCGATGGCGGGAGGGCGGGAAAGCCTGACCACGTTTCCATTTCCCCTACACGTGCGTTTCATCCTGACTGCCACGCGGAAGCTGTGCAGCTTCTGACAAGTCACTTAACCTCTCACAGCCGCTTCCCCCGCTACACGAGACAGAACGAGCCCTCTGCCCACACGCGGGCCTGGCGGGAAGATCACACGTTCCGTTTGTAGCCACTCCCAAGTGCCTGCCGTGAGCTCGGCCTGTGCTTGGTGCTGGGGGTGCAGGATGCGGCTCAGGCTCGGCCCCCCTCGCCTTGGGAGCTTGAAGTCCGGTTGGGGGATGGGCACACGGAAGTCTGCACACACACACACACACACACACCGGCGCTAGACCACAGGGCTTAGCTGTCTCCACAGCGCCAGCTGGCCCGAGTGGGCCGTGTGCAAGACACCCTAAAACGGCGATGGCAGGTGAGGGGGAGGCCCCCAGTCCTCTCCTGGAAGGGGCTGCGTGCTCAGTGGCCGGGGTGGCATGTGGGGCCTTCACCAGGCCCAGAGCAGAGAAGCAGCCTGCGCCTGAGCCATCCAGCCTCAGGCCTGCTCTAGCCCAGCTGGGCTCCGGCCGCCAGCTGGAGGGCAGGGAGGGGGCTGCGGCTGGGAAGGTGAGTTCTCTGGAGGTTTTCAGTTCAGTTTACATGGGTCCCCGCCCCGCCCTGGCACGGCGAGCAGCTGTGGGCAGGTGTTGGGGTGTCGGAGACACGTCCAGCCTCAGCGAGCTCAGAGGCCAGAGGCCCTGGGCCCGGCGGCAGCCCCCCCCCACCCTGCGATGCCCACGCCAACCTGCTTCCCTCCTGGCTGTCCCCTGACCCTTTGCATTGGGGTCCTGCCAGGGCCCCCTCTCTGTGCGGTCACAGCTCCCTCCACCACCGCACCTCCCCCCAGCCCAGCGTCCACAGTGAGCAAGCTGCACAGGGGCCTGTGGGGTCAACTTCTCTTGTGTCTGAGAAGGCCTCTAGCTGGGGGCTCCCGACCTCAGCACGACGGGAGCTGAGAGGGCACCAACTTTTTCTTAGATTTTTTATTTATTCATGCACACAAGAACTGGGGTGCAGGCCAGAGGTGTGGGGATGAGAGGAGTCACCAGAGACAGAGCGGGGAGCAGAACAGGCAGAGGGACTGAAACACACTGCTGAGGGGAGCAGCAGGGGAGACAGGAGAGGTCTGCTGCGCCCTGTGGGTCCCTCCCTGGCCGGGGATCGAACTGGTGCTGCAGAGGCTGCTTCATAGTGCGGTGCTCAACCCTGCACCACCAGGGGGGGCCTGGGCACAGCATTTATCGAGCCCTTCCTGTGCGCCATGCTCAGTTCCTTGCATCCTGAGGGCAGCTCCTGTCAACCGCACGGAAGGTGCCCAGAGCAGGGATCGCGTGGGATGTGGTGAGGAGAGTCAGATCTCCCGGCTGCTGGGGTCTCCCGATCCCGGCAGGCCGCAGGGGTCTCTGGCATGTGGTGTGTGGCGGGACCACTCCTCCGACAGTTCCAGGACAAGCCATTCGCGGACTCGGCTGTCCCTGCCGCCCTGCGCCCACCCAGTCCACCGCAGAGCCCATCCCCTCACCACCAGTCCCCAGCTTGGATTCCCGGACGCCCCTTTGCATGCGTCTGCAGGCACGCGAGCTGCACGTGTGTTTGTTGGCCCTGAGTTTTACGTGTCGTGCACACACAGCCCCACGCGAAACCTCTGTGCATTTGAAGTCACGGTTGTTTTTTCCACCTTCAGAAATAGCTGCAGAGGAAGGCGGGGAGTCGTCAGATGTAAACAGCACGCGCCCCTCCTGCACAGGGAAGGTGCCACGCCTCCCGCTGCCCCCGCCCCAGCCCAGTATCCTGGAAGTGGGGTGCGGTGGGCAGCCCTCACCTGGTCGGTGTAGAGACACCCCAGCTTTCTGCAGCAACCTGGGAAAGTGCCACGCCCCTCGCCTGCAGGGCGAGAATGGGCACCCGGCCTCCTGCGGAGCAGCCAGTGCACCCAGGGGCCACAGCATGTCCTGCCAGGGCCAGGGGCCGAGAAGCAGGGGGCACGGAGCACGGCCTCTGGCCTGGACTGGCTCCCTGTCCCCCGATGCGCTCCGCTGTGTCTTGAGCCAAGTTCTTTAACTTCTGTGGACCTCAGTTTCTTCACCTGCAAATGCACGATAAATGCGCACGCTGAGGGGACAAAGAAGGGAACACTCAGTCATTTACTCGGCCTGGCAAGTGGCAGGTGCCCAGATGTCTGTGTGCTCCCGACGTGCAACCGCAGAGGTGCTCCCAGGCAGCGTCCGCGCCCCCTTTCACCTCCCCAACTTTGGTTCTCGGCCAAGACCCGGCTCGACTCCAGGGCACCATAGCCACAGGGTCTGAGGGAGAACCTGGATAGGCCCCCCAACCTGGAAGGAAGGAAACAGCGTGGCCTGGAGTCTGGGTTGGGGGCGGGGGGCTTGGGGTGACAGCGACAGATCCTACACTAAACATGGGGCACCAAGACTATCGGGGAGACCTTTCCACGTGGTGCACCAGGGCCGTGACAGGAGGAAGCACGGGGTACTACAAGAGCACTAACAACCCACAGCCCCCGAGCCAGCCAGGGCTGAGGAGGTCGCTAACGTGAGTTGCATCTTGAAGAGCAGGACTTGTCTGGCAGACGACAAGAAGGGGGCATACCAGGGAAACTTCTACCTAAAGTGCTGCACGCAGCTGCCAGTCAGGGTGGCAACAAGAGAAGCCAGGGCAATGGTCAGGGCCAGATCACATGAGGTCTTCCCCGCAGGGCCAAGGAGCTCAGACCCGCCACCTCTTCCTGGCAGCTCAGCCAGGCTGCTGGGAGAGGAAGCCCCAACCCTAAGCTGATGCCAGCAGGACCGCGCCACTTCCCGGGCCTGTGTGGATGTGGGGTCCGCTGCTTTCCACGCCAGCACCCGGGGAGCCCACTGGAAATCAAAAGGTTGCACGTGCTCCCACCCACACCTGTTGGAGGAAAGCCTAGAAACGACCACTTTGTTTTCCGTTTTCCCACTGAGCCATGGAGGGGGAGGGAGAGATGCGAGGAAGCTCGGGGAATCTAGTCCACATCTCTCTGGGCTCAGAAGAGCCACGAAGTGAGTCCCCTCTCCGGCCAGCCTCTCTTCACACACTCACGCGCACACACACACCTTCCCAGTCATCCTGGAGCCTCCCGGGCTCAATGTCTCCCCTTCCCTGAAGACCCCCAGTCAGCCCGCTGCAGGTCACAGAAAACAGCGCTGACGCCTGAGCCCCTAGCGCCGAGCCCCGGAACCCCAACTCTGGTCCTCGGCAACTGCGGTCCCTCGAGGCTCACAGGGGAGACACAGCTGGGGTGATGTTGCTCTCCGCCTCTCCTTAACTCTGCACCTCTTCTTCCAGGGCTGCCCCAATGGGGCGCGGCGGTGAGTGAGCAGGTGCAGCTCGGAGGACAAGGATGGAGGGGCGCACCCACAAGGGCGAGAAGTGATGTCCCCCACCCCTCGTAGAATGACCGCCCCGGGACGGTGGCTGGCCGGCCCCGGGAAGGGCTGCTGACCCCAGCTCGCGAGCCACGAAGAGCACAGCACCGGCTCCCCCCGCGGATGGTTCCCCGCCCTGCCACTCCACCATGAGGCTCCTCGTGGCCCCCCTCTTGCTGGCGTGGGTGGCCAGCACCACTGCCGCCGTGCCCGTGGTCCCCTGGCGCGTGCCCTGCCCCCCTCAGTGCGCCTGCCAGATCCGGCCGTGGTACACGCCCCGCTCGTCCTACCGAGAGGCCACCACCGTGGACTGCAATGACCTGTTCCTGACGGCCGTGCCCCCGGCGCTGCCCGCCGGCACGCAGACCCTCCTCCTGCAGAGCAACGGCCTCGTGCGCGTGGACCAGAGCGAGCTCGGCTACCTGGCCAACCTCACCGAGCTGGACCTGTCCCAGAACAGCTTCTCGGACACCCGCGACTGTGATTTCCGCGCCCTGCCCCAGCTGCTGAGCCTGCACCTCGAGGAGAACCAGCTGACCCGGCTGGAGGACCACAGCTTCGCGGGGCTGGCCAGCCTGCAGGAGCTGTACCTCAACCACAACCAGCTCTACCGCATCGCCCCCCAGGCCTTCGCCGGCCTCGGCAACCTGCTGCGCTTGCACCTCAACTCCAACCTGCTGAGGGCCGTGGACAGCCGCTGGTTCGAGATGCTGCCCAGCCTGGAGATCCTCATGATCGGCGGCAACAAGGTGGATGCCATCCTGGACATGAACTTCCGGCCCCTGGCCAACCTGCGCAGCCTGGTGCTGGCGGGCATGAGCCTGCGGGAGATCTCCGACTACGCTCTGGAGGGGCTGCAGAGCCTGGAGAGCCTCTCCTTCTACGACAACCGGCTGGCCCGCGTGCCCAGGCGCGCGCTGGAGCAGGTGCCCGGGCTCAAGTTCCTGGACCTGAACAAGAACCCGCTCCCGCGGGTGGGGCCGGGGGACTTCGCCAACATGCTGCACCTCAAGGAGCTGGGGCTGAACAACATGGAGGAGCTGGTCTCCATCGACAGGTTTGCCCTGGTCAACCTGCCCGAGCTCACCAAGCTAGACATCACCAACAACCCCCGGCTGTCCTTCGTCCACCCCCGCGCCTTCCACCACCTTCCCCAGATGGAGACCCTCATGCTCAACAACAACGCTCTCAGTGCCTTGCACCGGCAGACGGTGGAGTCCCTGCCCAACCTGCAGGAGGTGGGTCTCCATGGCAACCCCATCCGCTGCGACTGTGTCATCCGCTGGGCCAACGCCTCGGGCACCCGCGTCCGCTTCATCGAGCCGCAGTCCACTCTGTGCGCCGAGCCGCCGGACCTCCAGCGCCTCCCGGTCCGCGAGGTGCCCTTCCGGGAGATGGCGGACCACTGCCTGCCCCTCATCTCCCCCCGGAGCTTCCCCCCCCGCCTCCAGGTGGCCAGCGGCAAGAGCCTGGTGCTGCACTGCCGGGCGCTGGCTGAACCGGAACCCCAGATCTACTGGGTCGCTCCCGACGGGGCTCGACTGACAGCCGCCCGCGCGGGCAGGAGGTACCGGGTGCACCCCGAGGGGACCCTGGAGCTGCGGAGGGTGACGGCGGAGGAGGCGGGGCTGTACACCTGTGTGGCCCACAACCTGGTGGGCGCCGACACGAAGACAGTGAGCGTGGTGGTGGGCCGGGCTCCCCGCCGGCCAGGCCGGGACGAGGGGTGGGGCCTGGAGCTCCGGGTGCAGGAGACCCACCCCTACCACATCCTGCTGTCATGGGTGCCCCCACCCAACACTGTCGCCACCAACCTCACCTGGTCCAGCGCCTCCGCCCCACGGGGCCAGGGGCCCGCGGCGATGGCCCGCCTGCCCCGCGGCACCCACAGCTACAACATCACCCGCCTTCTTCAGGCCACCGAGTACTGGGCCTGCCTGCAAGTGGCCTTTGCCGACGCCCACACCCAGCTGGCCTGCGTCTGGGCCAGGACTAAAGAGGCCGGTCCCTGCCGCAGAGCCTTCGGGGCCCGACCCGGGTTCATCGCCATCCTGGCTCTCGCCATCCTCCTGCTGGCGGCCGGGCTGGCGGCCCGCCTCGGCACGGGCCAGTCCCGGCAGGGGGTGGGGGGGCGGCCTCTCCTTCCAGCCTGGGCCTTCTGGGGCTGGAGTGCCCCCTCCGTGCGCGTGGTGTCCGCACCCCTTGTTCTGCCCTGGAATCCGGGGAGAAAGCTGTCCAGGGCCTCAGACGGGGAGACCCTGTCACCGCTGTTGACACAGCACTCCTGAGACTCAGCCTGTTCGCAGCAGCAGAGGAGGGACCGGGACTCCGTCTTAGCAGAAGGGAAGCGATCTGGGCCAGACGCCCTGCCAGGAAGTACATGCGCCCGCGTGCCTGCGGCCTGGCAGCTGGACCAAGACAGCGCACTCTGGCCCCGGGGGCGCTCCTGCAAGCCGCAAATACTGCCCCTACTTTCTGGGGGTTCCTCCGCTGCCATTCCGAGGAGCATCTCCAGGACTCTGGTTGGAGCCTCCCACGCCCCAGGGGTGGGTGCCAGGGACTCCCGGGCTGCCTGGACGTGCCCTGCTGTGTCCCCAGGCCCTGGCCCACAGGACGCGACCCCTCCTCTTCCCTCTCTTTGTACAGTCTCAGTTGCTTGCTCCTCCCCCTCCTGGGCAAGGACTAAAGGAGGCGTCTCCTGCCCGTCTGGGGGACTGCTCCCAAGTGGCCCCCACTGGCTCTGAAGGACATTCGGGGACAGGGGTGCGGGGAAGGCCTCCTTCCAGCAGCCTGGGCCCGGCACTCTGAGGTTGACTTTCTACAGGCCATTTTGTACCTTTGTGGAGAGATGTGTCACCTGCCCCCAACCCAATTCACTCTTTTCTCCTGTTTTGTAAAAAATAAAAATAACAATGACAATAACAAGGGGGCAAAGAAAATGAAAGGAAACTCATCCTTTAATACTGAGTGTGACTTAGGTCGCTGTGCTCTGGACGCCCAGAGGGTGACAGGGGACGCTGCCAGCGGCAAATGGAAGGCAGGGCACAGGTTTTGAGCTCTGTCCTGCCGGCAGCCCTGGCCGTGCTCCCCATGCACACCTGTGAAGGGCGCAGGGGAAGAGGGACCCAGAGCAGCACGTGGAGGGAGGAAGCACAGGAGGCAGGGAGAGGAGAGAGCTGGAGAAAAGGCCAGCGATGGAGAGAGTGGAAATTTCCACCACCCAATGCTGTCGCCCCTTCTCTTTCTCTGATAAGCAATTAACATGCCAGTGCATAGGAAGCACTTCCCGGCCTTCTTCTAATTACACAAACCCAAGAGACAGAGGCATGCAGAGAATTGCAAATCATCAAGATTTGCGAGTGAGCAAGAACTTTGACTCACTGGGGCAGAAGGGGGAGTAGGGTGATAGAGGATTGGGGGAAGGAGGGGCTGTGGGACAAGCTAATTGCTGTATTTATCTCTCCAGTTGCTTTTGGTATCATTTGCAATGAGCCTGGTTTGCTTTTTCAGTGATAAAAAAAAAAAAAGAACAACCTGATTGGCTCTTAGGACCAAGCAGAAGAGGGACATCCATGCAAAGGCAGCGGAGCCACAGGTGGGAGCCGCTGGGGCAGCCTGTGGCTGCAGAGACTGTGTCAGAGACAGGCCAGCCTGCCCTGAGGGCGAGAAGCAGCACAGGCAGGAGAGCTGGGGACGCCCCTGCCACAGACACATCGGTGGCCATGGGGATCCGGGCGCCAGACCAGTAGACGGCGGGCCCAGAACCGAGAGTGGACGCTCCCGAGCCAGACGGCCGCGCTCTCCCGGCGGTCCCGGAGCCCGACGACAGCCATTTAGAGGCCTTCTTCGAGGGCAGGCCTGCGACAGCATCACGCAGAGGGTCTGCTGAGCCCAGTTTCTGACGCAGACGCGGGCCGGGCTGGGAACCGGAGTCTCTAAGGCCTTTCGGGGGCACCACTGAACGGTGGGATGCTGCGGGTTTGGGGGCCAGGCTTTGGGAAGCAGGGGCGGGGCTGGGGCGCTTCCCTGCTTCTGCGCAGCCCAGGCTTTTGTAGACAAGGATGTAGTTACGGGTGCGGGAGCGGGTCTGAAGGAGACAGGGCAGGGAGTGGCCAGCCGACCGGTGGGCTGCCCGGCCCCGTTTCAAGATGGCTGCCGGGCGAGGGCGCCTCCCGCGAGCCGGCCGCGTGTGCTCAGGGAGGCGCTGGGAAGCGGGGGTCACACACGCGTCAGTTCCGCCCCTAACGCCTCCCAGGGATCTCTCCCGAGGGGCTGGGGCCACGGGCTCAGCCCCGCTCACTGAGTGGAGCTGGCCGTGGGGACCAGCCGTTCGTCCTCCGTCGGGGCTGTCCCCCGTGACCCGCAGCCACTGGGAGGCGTCTCGCGGGGCCCGAGGTCAGACGCGGCGCCTCTCCCGGCCTCTTGCACGGGGCAGCCGGTAGTCAGGCTCCATGCCCGGAGCTGCTCCTGAAGTAAAGCCCGAGCCCCTCACGCGCCCTCCGCTGCTCCCCGGTTCCCCGCGGCCCCGTTCACAGCCACCCAAGCGGACAGGCTTTGGGCCCGGCCGGCGCAAAATGCTTGCAGTTGTGGCTGAGGGTGGAGATGGAGATTTCTCTGCCCCCCCCCCCCCCCGGGTCTGTGGNATGGTGATTTCTCTGCCCCCCCCCCCCCCCGGGTCTGTGGTCCTCAGCTACAGAGAGGGCGGCTGCCTGGGAGAGTGGGGGGTGCCGTGTACCCCTGGGCTTGCAGTGTGTGTGTCCTGCAGCTGCTGAGGTTCCTGAAAACCGGTGCCCTTGGGGGGAGGGGTGACAGTTACAGTGATTTCCCCCAGCGAGCCCCTAGGGCCTGACATTCTGGCTACCCTGGTGAAGGTGGGTGACTGGGGGAGGATGCAGCGAGTGACCTCTTTTTCCCAGAAAGAGGACGCTGTGGGGACACAGCCAGTTGGGGAGAGGGAGAGAAGGCATTTTGTGGGTTGCCGTGTCCTGGAATAGCTGGAAACAGCGAATGGGAGTGAGCGGGGAGCAGCCTCTCCCTGGCACAGGGCTGGGCACACGGCGAGGCACATTTGGAGCAGAAGGGAGGACGCGGGCTCGGCCCTGCCTGGCCCTCAGCGCAGCCAGGGGGCAGCTGAAGTCTTAGCTTCACACTAGACTGAGTGCTGGCGCCGCCACACGCTGGGCTGAAAACAAACAGCGCAGCTACTAGCCTGGTCTGTCCTATTTGTGTGTGTGTTTTGTTTAACTCTGAACAGGAAGTGAGGTTTGCTGGGTTTCGATTTTGAGCTGCTGCTTGGGGCCTGTCATGGCCATCCAGGAGATGATTTCAAACCCGGCCCAGCCGCGGAGTGCCGCGCTTCCTCCCCTGGCGAGGGCCACTGCAGGGCCCTGTCCTGCCTTCTGGGCCTTCGTCCACGGCTCGGACATGGCTGGGCCAGGACTCGGTTCTGTGGCTCACGCAGCCCCCTTCCCAGCCTGCACCCGCCCACGCCAGCGTGTCTGCAAAGGCCACTCCACTCACAGGTGGATGGGCCGGCTGACGCGGGGTAGGTGAGCAGCTGGGGCCAGAGCCCCACCTTTCAGCAATTCTCTGTCCTGGGCAAACTGGTGGCCAGGCACCCAGTCCGATGGCCAGGCACCCAGTCCGATGGCCAGGCACCCAGTCCGACGGCCAGGCGCCCAGTCCGACAGCCAGGCGCCCAGTCCGACGGCCAGGCGCCCAGTCCGACGGCCAGGCACCCAGTCCGATGGCCAGGCACCCAGTCCGATGGCCAGGCACCCTGTCCCGTGAGCACCATACAGAGTTTGCTGGACTCCAGCCCCTGTGCACGTTCACATCCCTGCCTACTGGCCTGTAACTGGAAGCTGGTACCTTTCAGCCCTTTTCCTCCATCACACTGCCCACCCCGTCGCTGACAACCTCCAGTCTGTTGTCTGTAGCTGTGTGTGGGTTTTTGCTGAAACTTCCTCGCGTGCTTGAGACCCTGCAGCGTCTGTCTGTCTGTCTGGTGGATGCCACGTACTGTGATGTCCTCGGGTCTGTCCGTGTTGCTGCAGATAGCAAGATCTCATTTTTCTCTTTTTTAAATTTTTCTGTTATTTTAAAATATATGTCTAGCCTACATCATTGTTCATTTTTAAACAATATTTGCTTTCTTCTTTTTTAAAAAAAGATTCACTTATTTGTGCACACAAGAACTGGGGGACAGGCCAGATGTGTGGTGGGTGAAAGGATTCACCAGAGACAGAGTAGGGGGCAGAACAGACAGATCTACTAGAAACACAGTGCTGAGGGGAGCAGTGGACGAGACAGGAGAGGTCTGCTGCGCCATATGGGTCAGCTACCTGACCAGGGATCGAACTCGTGCTGCAGTGGCTGTGGATGCTTCACAGTGCTGCGCCTTAACCCCTTGCACCACCAGGGAGGCCCCAGAAGCATTTGCTTTCTTTTCTCAAGTGTAGCTCCCGTAGAATTTCCACCACCAGTTCACCCTTGCTCCATTTCATTTCTCACGCGCAGCTAAAGCCCTTCCTCCTCTTTCACTCACTGCCTCTAATCAACAAGCACCTACCGCTTCACTGCATGGGAGGCAGTTCCAGGAATGGGGTACTCAGGTAAAAATCTCTGGGCCCACAGACCCAGCATGTTAGTGAGGGGAGAGAGTTGGTGAAAGGGACAAGCTAGATTATACGGTGCATGTGCTGTGAGGGGATAAGTCGGGGAGAGTGTGGGGGGGCCTGGGGGCTCCCATGGGGTGCCAGGCCAGGATTGTTGAGAAGGGACTTTGAACAAGGACTTGGGGGAACAAGGACTAGCAGCCACTGGGGGAAGAGTGGTCCAGGCAGAGAGACCAGCAAGGTGAACGTCAAGAGCAGGAGGCTAGTGTGGCTGGTGGGGCAAGAGGGAGGAGGAGTGACCGTGAGGTTGTCCCTCTGGAAGGGCTGGGCTTTTCCCTGCAGAAGGAGCCACGGGTGGGTCCTGCCTGAGCAGAGTGGTGGGTTCTGACTTCGGGTGCCACGGAAGACCAGACAGGGGTTGGGGCGGTGAGGGCAGGGCGGAGGGGCTGCAGCTGTGGGTCGTGCAGTAATGAGATCGTGGAATCACTCTTCCACAGTGTTGCCAGGACTGGACACTAAACTCACTTCTGTATTTCCCAAAACTGTCCTTCTCCTCCTTTTGAAAATCAGGTGCACGTTACTGCTCACGGGTCTCTGACCCGCTGCCTCATCCGGATTATGTCCGAAGTAGCTCTGACAGCTCAAGGTCATTGTCACGTTCGCGGGCTGTGTCGGTGCCCTGCCTGGCGACAGGGGCTGCAGCTCTCCCAGGTTGTGAGAATGACCTCCCGTGGCCTCACGTCCCGACTGTGCTGTCTGCTCAAGCACCGGGTTCTGAAGGAGAAATACAGCGACAGGAGGGCTTCCTTCTGCCATCCTGCAACATCCAGCGGCACTGTCCGGGATCAGCCTTGCAGCCGCGTCCCCAGAGCAAGGTGGTGGCAACGCACCGGCTGCTCCAGGCGAGAATCTCCTTGACGAGTTCACTAAAGAACCCAGGGTCAGGCCTCCCTGGTGGCACGGCGGGTTGAGCACCGCACTGTGAGGCATCCGCAGCCACCAACCGCAGTGCAAGTTCAATCCCCGGCCAGGGAGGGGACCCACAGGGCGCAGCAGACCTCTCCTGTCTCCCCGCTGCTCCCCTCAGCAGTGTCTTTCAGTAGATCTGCCTGTTCTGCTCCCCACTCTGTCCCTGGTGGACCCTCTCACCCCCACACCTCTGGCCTGCCCTTGTATGCATAAGTAGATAAATCTTAAAAAAAATTTTAAAAAGAACCCCAGGGTATCATTCCTCGTGGCTGTCACAAGTGGAGGTCAGCCCACCTCTCACCGCGCTGGTGTGGTTCTCACCCATCTGGTGCCCTCCTTCTGAAGTGCCCTCTCATCGAGAGCATCTCCTCGTGCCGTCCATGGCATGGTGACACTGGCTGCGACGTGCTGGCCACCGCGGCAGGGGTTTCACCCGCCCTCGTCTGCCCTCACCCGCATCTCATCTGGCTGCTCTACGCATGGACACTGGATTCCCACCCAAACTTGGGTGGCAGAGCCAGGACAGAACACTGCTTCCAAAGCACCTTCTTCTTTTTTTTTTAAAGATTTATTTATTTATGCACACAAGAGCTGGGGTACAGGCCAGAGGTGAGGGAGGTGAGAGGAGTCACCAGAGACAAAGCAGGGAGCAGAACAGGCAGATGGACCAAAATACACTGCTGAGGGGAGCAGCAGGGAGACAGGAGAGCTCAGCTGAGCCCTGTGGGTCTCCGCCCTGGCCGGGGATTGAACTCACGCTGCTGTGCGGTGGATGCTTCACAGTGTGGCACTCAACCCGCTGCGCCACCAGGGAGGCCCCCAAAGCCATCTTCTTTTTTTTTTTTTTTAGAGATTTATTTATTTATGCATTTAAGAGCTGGGGTGCAGGCCAGAGTCCAGGGCGGTGAGAATATTCACCAGAGACAGAGTGGGGAGCAGAACAGGCAAACTGACTGAAACACTGCTGAGGGGAGCAGCCGGGAGGCAGGAGAGGTCTGCTGCACCATGTGGGTCCCCTCCCTCGCCAGCCGCAGGGATCGAACTCGTGCTGCAGTGGCTGCGGTTTGCTTCATAGTGCGTTGCTTAACCCACTGCACCACCAGGGAAGCCCTCAAAGACTCCTTAACCAGTGCGCTCTCTATATTCAAATTCACATACTGTAAAAGCATGGCAATAGTTTTTTGAGAGCACAGAACTTCTAAAACCCCTGTGCAGAACTCAGGGAGCTTCCCTGTGCAGTCATTGTTATTTTTAGCTGCTGCCCTCTTTTTTTCAAATTTTTTTATAACTTGGGATAATTTGTGACTTTATTGTCAGGGCTTCAGTTTTAAAACCACTTGAACTATATTCTCCTGAGAATCACAGCTTATGATTCTTCCCCCTGCATTTTTGAAACAAGCTTTTTAGAAACCTGGATGAAAGTCTGATTTTGCCCCCTCGTCGTTTGCTTCCGTGAACACTAACGTTCTGGAAGGTCTGACGTCTCACCAGACACTCCTTCTCTGCCGGCCGAGTTGTGTCCAGCCTTGGCCTCTTCTCCTTTGCTTCTGAGCTCAGAGGTCAGCTGGGTGGATTTGGAGCTTAGGGGGGGGGCTGGCCTCGGGGCCCATCTCGGCATGGACCAGAAAGGGCAGCCCCGTGTCCACCCGCCCCAGCCCTGTAGCCCGTGTGGCCTCCACCTCTCACAGACCATCCCTGCTGCCGGTGCCGGCCGCTGCCCTGCCCCAGTCGTGAGTCAGTGTCCCTCCCACGGCCTCCACGTCTGTGCTCCTCCGGTTGCCAGTCCCCAGACTGGGAGCCAGCGCTGCCCTCTGCTTGTCCACAGAAATTTCCAGCCGCCCCACGCGCACTCTGATGCGCGAGAGACCTGGTTGTCTTGCGCGTCATTGTCCCGGGCTCAGATGAAGCCACAGTCTGAAAACGGCAGCTTCCTCAGCAGCAAAACCACACTGACTGGGGGCGCCGGAGCACCCGGGCCCCCTCGTTGCTGCCTTCGGGAACTCGGGCCCTGCCTGTGAGCAGGGGAGGAGGAACCCACCTGGGAGAGCAGTAAACTGGGGCCGTCTGCTCTCTCGCTCTCCCGCGTGCTCTTGGTAGTAATTCAGCGAGTCAGCACACACTAAGGTCACCCCAACTTTACAGGCAAGGAGAGCGAGGCTTGGCCAACTCAAATAACTCACCCGGTGTCACACAACCAGCACAGCCAGGGCTGGAGTGTGCAGCCATGTCTGCTACTTCTGAATGCCCGTGCTCTGTTAACCAGCCCGCACTACCTCTCAAAGACGTGAGCGTGTGCACGCCTCGCTGGGCTGCCTGGCGCCAGGTGGCAACGGCCAGGCCCAGAGGAGCAGGGGGAGACGGTGGCTCGTGCCGGGAAGATTATAGGAGCTGAGTGTGAGGTGGGCAAGACCAAGTGCCCTCAGACGAACCCCAGGCCTTGTGAGAGGGGAGCCCACCATGCCGAGGGGCCGTGGCTGAGAAGCTCAGGCCACGCTTGGGGGAATCCACCATCGCCCCGGGGCCCAGGCCTGCAGTGGCCTCCGCTCACGGCGTCCTCATTCCACAGTTGGGGGGGACGGGGAAAGGGCCGGGACTGGGCCTGGGCTCAGGCAGAGCTTAAGAGTGACTGGTGGGGGTTGGGGGTAGTGAGCTCGTCTCCTCTGGGCTCTCATTGAGCACCGGTGGTTCAAGGTGCCCCTGGAGAACCCCCAGTCCCCAGGGAATTGTTGACCCATTTCTCTGCTCGTTTGCACTTGTGAGATTTTCTGGAGTGAGAGCGCCTTTGAATTAATAAGTTTCTGAACTGGGTCCAAAACCGAGAGAACGAGAATCTCTGTGTCGGAGCATCAGAGAACCACTTAGCCACAAGCTCGAGGCCGCGGGAGCAAACTACCGAGGGAAACCACAGCGCACAGCCTCTCTGCGCCCCTGGGAGACGCGTTTCCTCTAAAGTCAGAAAAACAAAGCGAATTCAGTGTTTTCATTGGCAAGGCACAGGCTCGCGTGCCTACCCCCGCCCTTCAGTCACGGCCCCGGGCTTTCAACCCAGCAAAAGCCACAGAGTTCCTAGAACCCCACTGCACCCCCATACCAGCCCCAGGGGTCCCTAAACCTGAGAGCCAGCTAGAGCTCAAGGGCCAGGAAGGGCATCAGCCTGGGCGCCAGCGCGGGGAGGCTCAGGACGTGGCCACGTGCCTTGGGCCACCCAGTCCCGGCCTGTCTCCTCTTCGGTCCAGGGGAGAAATGAGCGGGCCAGTCTGTCCTATTTTCCCTTTGGGTCCCTTCCTTATTCCTCAAGCTCCCTGGCAGCCTGCGTACACATCAGCTCTGCACACACGTGTGCACACACGTGCCCGCAGAGCACACACCACTTTGTAAATGTCACTGGCAGCCCCGCTCCGGCCCCCCCTTCTACACAACCATCTGCCAGAAGCTATTTTCAGCACCTAATAAAACTGTTTTAGAACGACTCCTGGGGTGTTCTGCCCTTTGCTTCCCCAGGGCAAGAGCAACTGGGCTCCAGATGGAGCTGCATGTTGGCACCAAGAGAAAGAGAAGGAATCCAGCCAGGGAGAGCAAGTGCGCCCGGGCGTCAGCCCCTCCCCTGCACACGCACACAGCACCCAGCGTTGCCCACAGGGGACCAGGTAGAAAGGGAACATTCGATGTGACAGAGATGCCCACCTGGATTCGACGCCGCTGTGACCGCTGCGCCCCTGAGGCCTCGGCTAGCGGTGACACCCGCCACCTCAGTGCTGCTGGTACCTCGCTCGCGCCTGCTCGCGGGAGCATTAACGGTCCCTGGAGAGAGGTCAGGATTCTGATTTGGGGCCCGACCTGCTCACCTTCTGAGTCCAGAGTGCAGCTTGCAAGTTTGCATTTTGAATGCAGGACCTGAGCGGCGCTGCAGGTGCAGAGAAGCAGCGACCAACAGCCTGCGGTCAGGGCTAAATGGGAGGCCCGCTACAGCGCCACACGGTAGCAGCTGAGCCTTCGCTGCGTATTAAAATTGCCTGCAGAGCTTCGAAAATTCCTGATGTCCAGCACATGGCCGATTAAATCAGAGTCTCTAGGGGTGAGATACTTTACTATGTTTTTTTTAAGTTGACTTAAAAAATGACTTCAGTGTACAGGCAAAGTCAAGGTTAGCCACTGTACTAGACTCTCGCTACAGATAAACACCTTTTCTGAACTACCCAGCTGCCTCTCTTTTCAGATGTCCCCCCTACTTTTCTCTCCCACTCTGGTTCCCAGGGAAGGACGTTTGACTTTGGCTTTGGCTTTGACAGTGGCCGGAGCTGAGGGCCGGAGCTGACGAGGACAGCTGCCTTATTCCTTATCCACAGCTTATCCACCCAGACACTCATTCGTCATCAGCCAGTGGCTGTCACTGAATTTATGGGGTGCCTGGGGGAGCAGAAGGGAGCACAACCCAGTCCCATCCATAGGAGTTTGAACCTTAGTGCAAACGATGTAGCATGACTGACCCTTGGTGTGGAAGAATCTTCCTGCCCTGGCTCCCACAGAAGCACTCTCCACAACCCCCAGTCTCTTGTCCTAGCTTCTTTTTTTTTTTAATTTATTAAGCACACAAGCACTGGGGTACATGTCAGAGGTGTGGGAGGTGAGAGGATCCACCAGAGACAGAGCGGGGACCAGAACAGGCATGTGGACCGAAATCTACTGCTGAGGGGAGCAGCGGGAGACAGGAGAGGTCTGCTGTGCCATGCGGGTCAGCTCCCTGGCCGGGGATCGAACTCGCGCAGATGCTTCACAGTGCAGTGCTCAACCCGCTGTGCCACCAGGGAGACCCCCCAAATGCACATTTTCATGGGGTTGAAAAAAATCAATGTTAGACAAGTGTTTCCGTCGTGCACTCTGTGGGCAGGGGAGGACTCGCTGCCATCTGAGGAACAGAGCAGCCACGAGGATCAAGATGCCACAGACATGACGTGGATGTCAGAAATAAGAGTGGGAAAGGGAAGACGTACGCAAGAGTCTGCAGAGACTCCTTGAAGACGCTGTTGCAAAAATCAAACAACAATGAACAAGGGTTCCAGTTCTCCACCCTGCTTTGCTTTTAAGGTGTCACTGAGAAGAGAGATTCCCAGCCCCTCAACCTGGCACGCGAACCCAGGACCTCAGTCTGGTTCAAGTGACCACAGTCTACCACTCAGAGCCCCCATGTCCATTTCTGGGGGCACTAGAGGCCATGACTCAGCCCCTCACCTCACAAGACTCCTGTGCCCAGCAGGCCTGGGAGGAACACAGAGAAGGAGGATTTCCAAGGCAACAAGTGAAACCAGGCCCAAGAGGAATGGAGCAGAAATAGCCAGGGCCGCAGTGTCCCGGCAAGGAGACAGCTCTGGGGCGAGGGCAGCAGTGGGCTTGGGCCGCGGTGCCTTCTGAAGCTGGCCCAGGGCAGCCAGTGGCCAAAGCACAAGGCAAGGGGGAGACAGGGAGAGGCTGGCTGGGGAGCCTCTGGGCCAGCCACAGCTCCTGGGCCAGCCGCAGCCTCCAGCCTGCCGTCTGGCTACATCCCTCTGTGGCTGGGGACCAGCAGCCACAAGGCTCATCTCAAATTCAAATCGTCTTAGCACTTCCCTGTTCAAAATGTTCCATGGGTCCCCACTACCCTCAGACTAAACTGACACACCAACTCCCTGACATATACGCACAGCCCTCGGAGACCCAGGCCTGCCTACCTCTCCCGCATCTGCTGTGTCACTCCCTCCTACTCAGAGATCCAGCCCCACGAATATGCTTCAGTTGCTAGAACACACCACACAGTCTGTCTCCGCTGGGCCTTTGTACATGGTGTTCTTTCAGCTTGGAACATTCTCCCCCACAACACCCTCCTTTCTCTCTTCATCTAGCTACTTCTTTTCATCCTTTGGGTCTCCACCTAAAGGGTGCTTCCTCCAGGAAGTCTTCCATGACCTCTGACGCCTAGACAGGCTTCTTCTCAGTCACCCAGGGGACCGTCACTGGACCCTTTCTCTAGTGTTTTCACTGAGGAGTGGACTGCGTTCTGAGGACGCAAGAGCACAGCAGGTCAGCTCCACGCTTTACCCCCAGCGCCTAGAACACAGCCTGGCTCCGCCTAGGTGTTCATCGCAAGTTTTTTGATGAGTGAGCGAATGCGTGAAAGCCTGAATTACGAGGCTGATGACATGGGGGGTGGCCACCTCCCACCTTCCTCTCACTCACATCACCATAAAGCACTCTTGTGTGCAAACTCTGACTCAAGGTCAAACTTAGACAGACCTTTTGCTGATCTCTTCTCTGGTCTTTGGTTTCTCCCCAAAGCTACGGGAAAGCGAGGGCAGGCAAAAAAAAAAAAAAAAGAGGAGCGAGCCCAGGCCAATAAAACATAAGCCTTGGATTTCCTCCTTAGACTCTTCCGAAAGTTCTGGACTATCAGGAGTTGGATTTTTCTCATGGCCAGAGATAGAAACACTGAAGAATGAAGAGTTTAGGTCTCTTCCAGCCTGGCCTGGATCCCCCACTTCTTCCCAGGGATCACGCCCTGCCCTTCGGCGCACACACGCACACACACGCACACACACCTTCCCCACGCCCCGCCCCACCCCTGCCGGAGCTGCCGTGGCCTGTGGTCATTAGAACGGGGAGCAAGCCTGGGTCGGGGGCCAGAGCCAGCGCGACAGTGATGCATGCCTCAGAGTCGGGCGGTAATTGGCCGTTCCCCAGGGAGCACAGAGCCTTAGCGAGACATCCATCTCCCCTCGGCATCCCGAGTCTTCCGCCTGCATGATAAGCAGCGAGAGCCTGAGCTGCAGAAGGCACCTATGGAAGCGCCGGTGTGCTCCTGGGGCGCCTTGCTCAGCTGGGGCGCAAAGCCGCAGGGACTGCTGTGTAAGTCCCAGGTCATCTTCACTGCTGCCAGCAGCCATGGGCAGAAGCCCAGGGCACGCCCAAACCCGTCAGCCAGCCCTAGTGTGGGACAGGGGTCTCCTGCGAAGATGACTGCTGTTCTCCAGGCGCCCCCCGAGACACAGGTGCTTTGTACACCTCGTCTGCTAGCCCCAGCAGCCCGGGAGACTGAGTTTTAACCTCGTTTTCCAGACACAAAACAGAGGTCAGGAAGTTTACGTGACTTACCAATATGAGGCCCAGAGCCAACCAGAGAGTGACGAGAGGCCGTGCCCTTTCTGCTCTCCAGAAGCATCCTCTTAGTGGCACGTGGGTCAAACGAAGCTCTCTGCCACACGGCTAGCCAAGGGCAATGTCAGGCTGAAGCCCAAGGCACCTGCCTAGTTCCAGATGCCTGGCGGGCCCGTTCACCTGGGGGCCACCGTCTGGCATTGACAGACCAGTGCTGGGTCGACCTCAGTGTGTGGTTGGACCAGAGAGGTCCCAGCACCCTGGGTCCTGGGTCCTGGGTCCTGTGTGCCCTTGGGCTGGGCCAGGCTTGGAAACCCAAGTCCATCCTGCTCTTGCCCCAGAGCATGGCAAACACCCCAGCCAAACCCCTCCATCACAGAGCAGGGCTGGGGTGAGAAGGTGTTAACTTTCAAGGTAGTGCTGTCAGTCAAATCCTCTGTTGCCAAAGGACGAGACCTCTACTGACACGGTTCTCAGCCGAGGGCCTGGCCAGGCCTAGACTTGGTCCTCAGTCCAGCTCCTGCTCCCCAGAAGCAAGACTTGCCCAGCAGCCCGGTCAGCCCAGAGAACCAGGCGGGCACTTACGCGGGTTCTTGGTTTCTCCTGCCCTGGCCAGCACCACAGAATCTTGTTCGCAGGATCCTACCTCCACGACCGCCATTGCAGTGGACGGTTCTGAGCTGCCAGCTGCAGTGGGGAAGGTGCAAGCAGCTCCCCCCTGTGGCAGAATCAGCTCTGCAGTGCTCCCCTCTACCCCAGGCCCTTGTGGTCACGAAGCCTCATTGGGGGGTGCTTGACCGTTGACAGGCCCCTTCCATACAGGGGGAGTAAGGGTCAGGGAGACGAGGCGATTCACCCGCCTCACGCCGCGGGAGCTCGATGCAGGCCTCGCTCTGCACCGTGTGTGAAATTGCTTCTCCGTGACAAAGCAGCAGCGTGTCTCCTTCTGCAGGCAGAACGCCAGGCTGCAGAGCTAGGAGCCCATGGGACCCAGTCCCCGAGATGAGAGAACGAAGGGAGGGCGCCATTGGTCCCCTCCCGAAAGAGCGGCCCTGCAGCCAGCTCCCCTCTGTAGCTGGGGCCCTCAGAGGTGGGGCCTGAGCACCAGGTAACAGGCAGAGCAAGGGTGGGTGAAGAGAGCAGAGCCCTGCGTCCCCTTGCTCTTGGGACGTGGGAGGGGCAGCGGCAGCACCCAGACTCGAGCCCGTGTTCTCCCATCTGGCAGGAGCCATATTAAATATTAAGTACGAGGCAGGGCCTGAGAGGACAGCGGGCCCCGCCGCCTGCCAGGCCCTGGGCCTGAGCACCCTGGGGCGCCCAGCAGCAGCTCCTGACTTATCTCTGTGCATGGGGCAGAGAGTGCCGGGCCGGGCCTCTCCCGCGCGGGACTTGGCGCCTCTGGATGGTTGTGCCGGCACGAGGGCACACAGTCACGCCCGACGTGAGGAGGGGAGGCCCAGGCGAGACAGGCGTTCACCGGCTGCTCCACAAGATCAGCCACCACACACATCCACACCCACGGGCGCACGTATGGTCTCAGTCCACAGCTCCCCTCCAGAAGAGAAAGCCACCAGCACCGCCCCACAGACCAGGAGCAGCCTCCAGCCCCACGCACGCCCTCCGCGCCCGGTCCCCACTACGCAGACCAGACTCGCGGCTGATTCAGCCAGACCGGGGGAGCCCGCTGTCCCGCTCTCCCGTCATTTCCTGCTTGGAGCTGAGTTGTCACTCAGCCGCGCAGCCCCCGCCTCAGAAGCTGACGTGACGTGCCATGGCATCGGTGGCACTCAGAGTCCAGACAGGAGGCCGCGGTCGGCAGCCCTGCCCCAGCTGGCCAGAGCCACCGCTCGGAGCCTGGGTGACCTTGAGCTTCCTCAAACGCGCACCCAGGGGGCGCCCACCTGAGACCCTCCCGCCTGTGGGCCACCCCCTGACCGCGAGGGGGCGCTGTGCGCAAGGCGGGAGAGCGGCCGCAGAGGGCCGGCGGGGCACTGCAGAAGCGCTCAGGCCTTCCAGGCCGGTCCCAGGCCCGGGTGCCGCTGGGGGCGAGTCTGAGGCCCCGGCTGCGCCGTCAGAGCGCACGCCCCGCCCGCGCTGGCGCTACAGCTGAGGACAGACACCTGCTCCCGCGGCCTCTGGCGCTGCTCACCGTGTGGCCCCCAGGCTGTGCTTGCAGCCGCTTCTCCCTGCTGCTCACTCCCTGGACCTGAGGCCCCGGGGCAAAGCCCCACAGTGGGGCGCCCTCCACAGCGCCAGCCCGGGTCTCAGCCCCCGCCCCCAGCGGCACCCCGACAGGCACCCCCGCGGGCAGGCGGCCGCAAAGCGGTCTGGAGCAGTCTGGCTGGAGACAGCGTCTCAGAGTCCTCTCAGGTAGAGCAAACGCATTTTTCTTCTTCTTCCCTTTTCTTTTTCAGTCGCGAAGTGAAAGCACTCTGTGACAGGAACTTTGCTGACAGAGGAGCGAGCTCCCGACACCCCTCCCTTGCTGGAGGCCTCTTTAATCATTGCCCAAAGCCAGCTCCCAGGCTGATGGGAAAGATGCGAGCTGTGGGGTTTTTATTTCCTTTGGGAAGACACTATTTAAAAAAAAAAGATTTATTTATTTATGCACAGGAGCACAGGCCAGAGGTGTGGGGGGTGAGAGGATCCAACAGAGACAGAGCCGGAGAGCAGAACAGGCAGATGGACTGAAACACACTGCAGCAGTGGGCGAGGCAGGAGAGGTCTGCTGCGCCCTGTGGGTTCCCTCCCTGGCCAGGGGCAGGGATCGAACTGGTGCTGCAGTGGCTGCAGTGGCTGCAGTTTGCTTCATAGTGCGTTGCTTAACCCACTGCACCACCAGGGAGGCCATGAGAGACACATCTTGACAACTTTTATTTCACTGGGATGCCTATTCAATTTTTTAAAAAAGACTTTTTAATTGTATTTATTTATTTTTCTTGCAACGTCGGCTTTCTTTTCTAGGTGTCGTCCCCATAGAATTCCCACCTCCGGTTCAGCCGTGCGCCGTCACCACGGTCCCCTGTGCTCTTCCCGCCTGGCCTTGGTCCGAGCCGCTCCCTCTTCCCTGCAGAAGGTCTCGGTTTTGTAGTTTTGCTGCGTTGTGTTTTGTTGCTGATGACGTTATCTTTTCCTTGGCCCCTATATCCCTCCTATAAGGGGGACCACCCGGTCTCATTTTCCTTTTCCGTCTGACTGATGAGAAGACCCTCTGTCTCCGGCAGGCGGGTTCTCACGGACACGCTGCTAGTCCTGTGCCATGTCCAAAGCTATCCATTCACTCTCGTTCATCCCCGCGGCCAGCTCCAGCTCCGGGACCGCCTCGCAGGCCGCCCCCCATCCTCGGGAGGCCCCGGCCGTGGCCGCAAAGGCCGTCTGCTCTGGCCTGGTTCCGCTCCAGGCACTTGCTCCTCAGGCCAAGCCGCCACCGTTACAGACATGACCCTGACAGGCAAGGGCCCTCGTTCCATTGGGAACAAGCGTCTGCGCCAAGAGAACAGATCGCACCCTGAGTGAGCCGAGCTGGCCCTCACAGCTGCCCGGCGCCCGGGGCGTGGTGCCAAGTCAGAGCTCGGCTCCGCCTCGGCCCGTGGCCTGGAGGGGCTCACCAAGCACGTTTTCTGGGTGAGGTGCTGTGGCGGGGCCCTGCCCAGCCATCCCTGAGCACCGATCTCAGGCTGCCCAAGTCTGCCGGGGAACCCCAGCACTGCTGAGCAAACAGTCACCACCACCACCACCACCCCCCCCCAACGGGCCATCTCGTCTACTTGATGTCCAACAGGAACGTGGTAGATGAGCCACGGAATGTGAATATTCTCACATCCGGGCCCTGCCCTAGAGGCCCAGCCACATACCTTTTTTCTAGACATCTTGACATGTCAAATCTTCCCTTCCATTGGTCAAGAGCTCAAGAACTGTTATCACAGCACAAGAATTAGGGGCGCCTCCCCTCAG
This sequence comes from Galemys pyrenaicus, assembly GCA_019455555.1. Lineage (NCBI taxonomy): Eukaryota > Metazoa > Chordata > Mammalia > Eulipotyphla > Talpidae > Galemys > Galemys pyrenaicus. The sequence continues at coordinate 3,264,202 of JAGFMF010011641.1, read as the reverse complement.
GCTCTCGATCCCCCCCGCCCCCCAGGAGGCCACGAGCCCCTGTGCTGTGACGCTGCCACTGCGGGGTTCGGGCCTCCACTGTGGCAGCTCCACTGAGTGAGCGGTACTTCCGGAGTGGTTGACTTTGTGCAGGTAGCAACATGTCATGAAGAGTTTGCATGGAGAACAAATATTTGGAAACTGAACCATACACTTGTAAACCATCCATGGGTCAAAGAAAAGGAAAACAGAGTCTTTTTAAAATGATTTTTATTTAGGGGCCTCCCTGGTGGCTCAGCGGGTTGAGCCCCACACTGTGGCGTTTCCGCGGTCACTGAAGCGCGAGTCCAATCCCCAGCCAGGGAGGGGACCCACATAGCGCAGCAGACCTCTCCTGCCTCTCCCGCTGCTCCCCTCAGCAGTGTGTTTTGGTTGATCTGCCTGTTCTGTTCCCCACTCTGTCTAGTGGATTCTCTCACCCCTACCTCTGATCTGTACCCCAGTGCTTGTGTGCATGAATAAATAATTCTTTAAAAATTTTAAAAGATTTTTATGTATTATTTATGTACATGTCGCGATCATGTCGGTTCACCGCCCTGCACTCGACCCAGCAGAGTCGAGTCACCTTTCCTCAGAAGTGTATCGCCCTGCCACACCCACCGTCAGAGCACCCACATCCCTCCACCATGTACCATTCGGGCTCCCTCCCCTTTGTTTCCCCACTCCCTCCTTCTAGCAACCTCGACTCTGCAGTCATAGAGCTAGGATTTATTTTTTGAATTGAATGAGAACAAAAAGCAGAGCGAAGCAAAATCACCGAGCCGCTGCCTAAGCAATACTTGGAGAGGGGATTCGTAGCACTGAACATGCAGCTTCGAAAGAAGAAAGGCTCCAGGCGCCCTTGCCGCGCTCATGTCTGCCCATGCCCTGCTGGAATGACCCATCTAGCCCTGCCCCTGAGAGAGCAGTGTGCTGAGCTGTGCACGCGTCTTGTCCGGCCCGCGTCTCCCCGGTCTAATGCAAAGGCTAGTCCCCTAGAGACCTCCAGAAACTCAGCGCGATCTGATCAGAATTCTACCCTCACTGGTGTCTCTTACAAGAGCTGGAAGAACACCCTCTGCGCCTGGGCCTTCCAGCCTATTCCACATGAAAATTCGGGCTCAGTAACATGGGCCAGGAAGTCTCTGATGGATCTGGCCCATTTCAAAGCCCAGTCTGTGAGTGGAGTCAGCTAGACACACTGACCTGTGCAAATCCAAGCTTTTTCCCACCACAGGGCCTTTGCATTTGCTGTTTCGGTTTCCTCCACCCTAGTCCTCATATGTCTTAACGTTTCGTTTCAGCTCAAACATCCTCGGAAAGGTCTCCTGTGATATAAATCACAACTGATGTTTCAACACGCCCATTACCTTGCTGTTGGTGTCATCACTCAGATTCTGCTTTAGCAACTGTGCCTCCCCTAACAGACGCAGCCCTGGTGAAACTGGCAGGTGAGGTGCCCCGATCTCCACTGGCCAAAGAGTGGGGATCTCCTGTGGCTGGTTGTGAATCCTGAGCATGGTTCACAGAAGCCCCTGGGAGTGTGTGTCCAAAGACTACCCCTGGTTCCTGTGCCTGCTCTTCTTTTTTAAAGATTTGTTTATTTATGCACACAAGAGCTGGGGTGCAGGCCAGAGGTGGGAGAGGTGAGAAGAGTCACCAGAGACAGAGTGGGGAGCAGAACAGGTAGATGGACTGAAACACACTGCTGAGGGGAGCAGCTGGCCAGGCAGGAGAGGTCTGCTGCTCCCTGTGGGTCCCTTCCCTGGCCGGGGATCGAACTCGAGCTGCTGTGGCTGCGGATGCTTCACAGTGCTGAGACTTAACCCCTCTGCCACCAGGGAGGCCCCTGCTCTTCTTTTCCCTCTATTATCCTTTGCTTTTGATCCTATGAATTCCCCTTATCCTTCCCGAAGTTTCTTTTTGCTGAGTCAGTTTCTATTGCATGTCATGAATATTTCTGATACGAGCATCCCATGATTAGTCATCTGTTTTTTCTTTTATAGCAGTTTTTAAAACCCAAAATCATTTTTTTAATGAGCTGGCATGTGACGGACCGTCTGTCTCCATCACCAGAATGTGAGTTTCGTGTTCCGGGGCTTTTTCTGCGCGGCTCACTGGCCCCCAGCACTGGGCCCGTCTGGCGTGCAGCAAGGGCTGGGGTAGCGCGGGGAGGCAGCACTGGCTGTGGCCTGGGCCTGGCCAGAAGGCCCGCTTCCCAGGGCCCGCTCCAGAAAAGAGGGCAGGAGAGAGGGTCTTGCTGGAACCAGTGGGTGAGCGAACAAACTTTCCCAGGAGGGGGACTCCAGCTTTGGATTCCAAGACAGATTCCAAGACCAGATCTCTCCTCCCCTCCCCCTTTGATCTCCGCCAATCCTTTGTAAATCTCGAGCCGTGTCTTGTAAATCTTTAATTATAAGAAAATTGCAACCCAACCAGAGAACACATGAACGGTGTTGATAAATATTTAAAATTGCTACAGCAGCAGATCTGAAGGGATTAAGGAAAGATATATTGGAGTGACAGTTATTAAACACTAAATCCCAGTAAATGTTACAGAGCAGATAAATAATGGAGGCGCCTGACAGCCACTGTGTTGCTGACGGGACTGGAGCGATATCTGCTGTGGGACAGCTGAGGAGAGGGCTCGAGAGCCCACAGTGGGTGCCGTGAAGGAGCGCGGGTCACCCTCATCTCCCTCAGCGCTGCCAAGTGCAGGCTGGCGCACAAGAAGACCCTGCAGGGTGTGGAAGCCTCCAGGCAGGAGGTGGTGCTTGGGTGATTTGTTGTAAGCTCCAATTACTTATCACAACAGCCCAGGCCCCAACCCCCCCCCCACCCCCCATGGGGGCAGGTGTCTCTCCACCTTATTTTTTTTTAAGATGTATATGCATTAATGCATATAAGAGCTGGGGCATAGGCCAGAGATGGGGGGGGGGCGGGTGACAGGGGTCACCAGAGACAGAGAGACAGAGCGGGGAGCAGAACAGGCAGATCGACGGAAACACACTGCTGAGGGGAGCAGCAGGAGACAGGAGAGGTCTGCTGTGCCCTGTGGGTCTGCTCCCTGGCCAGGGATCGAACCCGCGCTGCAGTGGCTGTGGGTGCTTCACAGCAGGGCGCTTAGCCCACTGCACCACCAGGGAGGCTCCCAGTGCCTTTAGCCTGTAGGTGTGCCTTCTCGGGAGCTGGCGGCCGGAGCTGCTAGGAATGACTGCTGGAATCTGTTAAATGATGTCCTAGCCCTCTCGGTGCTAATGGCTGCGGCTGGCTGTCTCTGCTCCAGGCAGCTGAGTGCTAATGTGCCCTGCCCCACGGCCCTCGGAAAGGACTCGAGCCTGTCCAGCCATTAGCTCTGCTCAGCCCAGAGGAAGGAGGGGCTGGGGCAGGACAGAGCTTCGTTTCCCCTTCCAGAGCCTGTCAGTCAGTCAGTCAAGGAACCCATCAAAGCAAGTGCGTTTCATTCACTCTGATCTTTATTTTTTTATATAATTTATTTTCTTTATTTATATATATTTAACATCAATTGTGGTTCCCATTTCCCACCACCATCTCACCCTGCACCATCACCTCAGTCCCTTGTGCGCTTCCCGCCCTCGTCACAGTCCCTCTCCCTCAGCCCCTTCTGACCTTTGCCTCCTGCTCTCCGCAAGGTCCCTCGAAGTGGTCAGTGAGCTGGGCAGGCCCCAGTGCCACGAGGGACACTTCCTCTGGGCCAGACTTCCTGGGTCTGAACCCCAGCTCTGTCCCTTGCTAGTTCTGTCATCTGGGGCCAACTGTGCCCCCAGATATTTAGTCTGTGAGCTGGAAATCATCAAATTCTCGTGGAGCTAATGCAGAGAGCAGATGAGTTCAGCATGGAACCTGCCTAGGAGCTCACAGCTCTGCAGACATGCTTGCAATTAAATAATGGTTGTTAGGAGGCGCAGACAGTGCAGACTCTGGAGAGCAACAGTGACCAGGAAATTCCTCTGTCAGGGGCTTCATGTCAGCAGGGGCCTGGTTTAATCACCTGCAGCGAAGGAAGTAGAAACCCCAGGTCTGGGAGGAGGGGGGGGCGAAGGGGGAGGGGGAGGAGAGGGGAGAAGAACAGGGGAAGGAACAGGAGGGAGAGGAGGGGAGAAGGAGACCCTCCTTCCTGGCGGAAAGGAAGTCAGGGAGGGGCTCTGAGGAAGCGTGGTGTGGAGCTCCAAAGGACTGCAGAGTTGGGGGTCACTGGGCAACGCTTGGGGGCAGGGGCATAGCCGGTTGGTCTGAGGGGAGAGAGCCCTGCCCAGGAGGGAATGCACGACCTTTGTGGAGAGAGTTCACAGAACCCCTCAAAGCCCACCACCTGGGGAGTCAGGGGCGAGGTAACCGCCATGGCGGCCCCTGAGAGAAGGAGGTGATGAGCGGGGCGCACTAAAATTAAAAACGTCTGCTCTGTGAAAGACCCTCTCCAGAGACTGCGAAGATAATCCCCAGGCGGGGAAACACAGTTGCCAAAGATAAACCTGATGCAGGATCGTTATCCAAAATACACAAAATCTCTTAAATTCAGCGATAAGAAAAACAACCCGATTAAAGGGGGGCAAAGATGTGAACAGCCACTCCCTGAAGAAGGTCCACAGCGGCAGTGAGCTGTGTCCTCGCGGAGACGCGCAGAAGATAAAACCGAGCGGCGCTCGCGTCCGCAGGGCCGAGGTCCGAGGTCCAGAGCCCGACGGCACCAAGCGCCGAAGGACACCGAGCGGGGTCTGGTCGCGCTGGCGAGACAGCAGCCCGCATGGCCCGGGGAGGAGCCAGCACCCACCAGCCCCGGGGCTCCCACCAGCCCCCACACACACACCCACCAGCCCCGGGGCTCCCACCAGCCCCCACACACACACCCACCAGCCCCGGGGCTCCCACCAGCCCCCACACACACACCCACCAGCCCCGGGGCTCCCACCAGCCCCCACACACACACCCACCAGCCCCGGGGCTCCCACTTCGCTGCAGACTTGCAGGACTCAGCCCACACAGAACCTGCAGGCGGCAGGTGGTTTCGCCCCCGAGCTGTCCTTCCGCAGGTGAGTGGATTATTTATCCAGACAGGATAAAAAGAAAAGAGCTGGCAAGCCACAAGGCCAAAGAGGAAGACTGAATGCGCGTCACTGCATGACGGAGGCCAGCCTGGAAGGGGCCCTCGCCGGGCGAGTCCAGCTTTCTGGAAAAGGCCAATCCGTGGAGGCGCTGCCAGGGGCGGGGCCTGGGCAGGCGGACAGAAGGCTGGGAGGTGGGGGGGTCCCTGCCACAGACTGTGTCTCAGCCCCCAGGTGTCCACCCCCAGGAGCCGCCCTCTGTAAGCCGAGTCTAGGCTGAATCGGTGGGTTAGAGTAGGTCCGCGCCATGGCAGGGGTCGCCCTCTGGTGGGGACCCACGAGGTTGTGCAGGACAGGGGTGGGGGGTAGGATATGCCTGTGCATCCTTTCGACTTTTCAGTGAACTTAAAACTTCCAAAAAATAAATATGTATTTGAAAAAAGGAAAGAAAAATAATCACCCAAGGCAGCAAAGGCAGGGGCGAGGAGACAGGGGTGAGGCGGGAAGGGGGTATGCCCTGGTTAGCCCCAGACCCTGGGGGCTGCTGAGGGACTCACTGGTGCGCATCGAGGTCATTTACTACCCGGACCCCGGGATGGGACACACCCAGGCGGGGTCCGGCCGGCAAGCAATCCACGGGTCGTAGTTCAGGGCTGGGGTGCGCGAGTGCAGGGGTTCGGGACAGGGCACAGGACAGCAGTCGCTGGGCACTGCTAGGGTTACGGGGCCCCTCCTCTGCCGCAGCCTAGCACCCCCTTGCCGCCTGTGGCTTGGCACCCTTGCTTTACGCAGGACTCAGTTTCCTCGAGCATAAAACAAGGACCATTGTAATTAGTGAAACAAAGGCGCTGAGATAAAACAATGCCTATTGTTTTACTGGCGCCTCCAAGAAATCTCTATAAATGTAAACTTGGTCCTCCAGGATGCATAAAACTGCAGAGCGTCTCAGCCAAGGCTGGGGACAGCAGGCCCAGCGGAGGTCCCGGCATCTCACAGCCCTGCCCCGCCCCGCCCCGGCCCGGCACCCGACTTCAGGTCCTTCCTGGTATCCCAGAAAAAGGGTGCAGCTTAGTAGAGCCCAGACCGCCAACACTTACAGCTTGGTCTAAGGATCTTCCAACAGACTGGCCAAGAGTGAGTCTAATTAAATCATGCAAGTCTGAAAGAGCGGACGTCCATTGCAGCCCTGCCCGCCCCCTGAAGTCGGTGCGAAGAGGTGTGACTGCTCCCAGGTGAGGAAACAGGCTGGAGACAGGTCACACAGCAAGCGGTGGCCCTCCCAGACCCATCTGCTCGGTCTGCTCGCGCTGCTGCTGGAGCTGCCAGCGGGGCTCCGCATCCAGGGCCAGAGGCCCAGCGGCCACAAGCCACCCCAGAGCCGCACGGTCTTAGCAGGTTCAGCTTAGGTTTTGGGGAGCTGCCTCTGGGAGGTGACCGGAAGGGTCTGCCCCGCAGCAAACAGGTCTCTCCTCTAGCTCTGCACTTCCAAGTCCCGGGGTCTTGGCTGCTCCCCTCGCCCCTCCCAGGCTCGTGCCCCACCCTGCCCCCACCTGTCCTTAGTTTAGGAAATGGTTCTTTTTTTTTAATATTTATTTATGCATACAAGCACTGGGGTACAGGCCAGAGGTGTGGGGGGGTGAGAGGATTCATTATAGAGAGCGGGGAGTAGAACAGGCAGATCAACAGAAGTACACTGCTGAGGGGAGCAGCAGGCGAGGCAGGAGAGGTCTGCTGCGCCATGTGGGTCCCCTCCCTGGCTGGCAGCAGGGATCGAACTCATGCTGCAGTGGCTGTGGTTTGCTTCATAGTGCGTTGCTTAACCCACTGTGCCTCCAGGGAGACCAGGAAATGCTTCTTGAGTGAACGAATGTTAACAGCATATGAGTGTATTTCCTGCTTAGTTATAAAATTCATGCAGCCAAACCAGCACAAATTGGTCTTTCTGTGGGGGTTCCAGATCAAGGGGAAGAAAATGTGTTGAAAAGGAGTGAACCACTTGGGACCGCAGGCTCCGTGCTTGGGGGGACAGAGTCTGCCTGACTAGTTTGGGGTCTAGGGTGTGGCCTCCCCCTGCTCCAGCCACCACCCTCTGGTTCCCAAGTTGGGGTTCCGTGTCGGTCTGGTATGGAACTCCTACATGGCTCCCGCGAGTGGGAAAGGAAGCCGGGGCTGTTCCAGTGGGCAGGTATGGCCTGGCCGGGCCTTCTGCGCTCATGGCCAGTACGATACGTGAGTCCCCCGGGCTGTGACTCGTCTGTCCTTGGTTAGGGTCCTCAGGGCTCACATGCAGCCCCAGGCTTCACCTGCGCACAGGGCAGATGAGATGCAGGGACAATCGTTCCGAGTAAATTACCTCCGTGCAGAAGGGCCGCCGTGGGAGCTGGAGGGGCAGGCAGCAGGGGCGGCAGCGGGAATAAGTGACTTGAGCATTAATCAGAGCCATCAGTGGATGACAAGGGGCCTGGAGCCACCGGGTCTGTCCAGCTGGGCCAGATGGATGGAAAAGTCATGCTTGTCAGGGAACCCCCATCCATCACCAAGACACCCCCTCACCTGACTTCCCTGTGCTCCAGCCTGCTTTGTTCGGGCTTGGCCGAGAGCCACATGGATGCACGTCCTTGACCAGGGCTGCCCAGCACCCGCCCACCCGCCCTGTCACAGCTGAGCCCGCACAGCACAGAGGGCAGCAAGCTTTGGCCAATTTGCTTTAGGAAGTGTCACTGGGCTTAGCGCCCCTCAGGCCCCACGGTCTGCAGACGCCTCTCCCTGTGCCCTGCATCTTGCCCAGGTGTCAGGTCCAAGGAGAGAGGGCACAGAGCTCGCCGCTCCCCTACAGACTGGTCTGACCCGCCCAGCCTCCTCCCTCTCCCTGAAGCCTCCCGTGGCACTCAGGCCCAGCTGAGCACAGGCCCCAGTCGAAGAAGGGCCCTGCTTCTCTCCGGATGGGCCCTTAACCATGGATCAAAACCTGCTCAAATCAGTTTGTTTCTCATTGTTTGCATGGCATGTGGTGCCTTCCAGAACATTCCATTTGTCAGGGTCACACTTGGCAGGGTACAATTTGTATTTCTGTGTGCAAAACCATTTACATGTTTATCCATTCTCTCCAAGTTGTGTAATAGCTCAAAGACGATGACAAAAAATAACCAAAAGGGAAACTAGACGGGGCATCCAATAATACTTCTTTGCCCATTTCAGTCTTTTATAACTTTCCTAACATCACATTATTCCTTCATAACAAAGAGGAAGGGACAGAGATGGGTAGAAAAAGTGCAAAGGGGAAAGTTATCCAGTGCAACCCCATCTGACAACCGGTAAAGTCTGTGACAAGGGTATCACATCTAGGATGATAAAACTGGAAAAAAGAAGAACCAGTAAGTGTCTCCCCAAAACTGTATGATTTCCTCGAGAAGCCTGTCCTTTCTTGGAGATGTTATCTTTCATACATTGGTGGGAGTAAAATGTCCTTTCCTGTGTGAAAGGATGCTAATAACATGGCAGTAGTAGCCGTAGTAGCTCTTTTTTGATTGTACTCATACAACAGTACTAAACCAGCACCAAGGGGAGCGCCGAAGAGGGAGCCAGTCTCTGGCTATGAGTTCTCGCCATGAGCTAATAATTGCAAGACTACTCGGGCTCAAGGTGCAACTATAGCTGGACTGCACTTAACAGAGAGACTGGGGGAAAGGAAAGGAATTCTAAGGCCATAGGCGATTGGCTGTCTCGCCCCAGACAGTGTCCAGTAGTCCCAAAGGTCACTCATGCAAGATGGTGCTGGCCTGTGGGTGAGCGCCTGGAGCTGGTTAGCAGTGGGCCATGGTCCACCTTGTGGTGTCAGCTGGCAGCAGCTCTAGAGCAAGTCTGAAGACAGGTTAGACAGCACTGTGTGCTGGACCAGAGAGCAACGCAGGCAGCAGCACCAGCAGGTGTTAGTAGATGACCAGAAGCAGCGGACGCTCTCAAAGGTAGCTGACGCAGAGTGCTGATCACCAGTCAGCAGTGCCGGCCTGCACCCATCACCAGGAGGCCGTGTCAGACACACCAGTGTTAGAGTTCTTTGGCAGCTATTGGCATAAGCTCTTTGAGAGCCGACAGGGCTCTTTTCAGGTGGCATCAGAGGCAGGGCCTGAGGCAGGTACAGTGGCCAAGTCTCTGTGGTGGCCTACAGAAGTCTGGAAGCCTTCTGTGAGGGAGGGGAGGAGAGGGGAGGGGAGAGGAGGGAAGGGGAGGGGAGGGGAGGGGAGGGAGAAGGAAGGCAGGAAGTTCGGTCTAGAGCCCCAGAGACCACATGCAGGGGTGCTTCTCCGCCCAGACTCCCTCGGAAATGTCTGCCTCTCCCTTCCGGACTGTGCTCGTGCATCTCCATCTTGAGACCGTCACTAAAAATAGCCAAACCAGCACAGCCGTTCTTGTCCTGGGCCCCAGCACTGAAGTCAGGAGCAGCAAGACTAGCTCTGGGACCACCTTTTGGAAGTTCTGGGACATGCTGGTGTTATAGGATGGGCAGGGCACCGGGCCAGAGAAGCTAAACATTCTGCTGTGGAGATATTTTTAAAGGGATAGTCCCGTCTACAAACAAAACAAAACACTTGTCTCGTTCAAAACAGCACTAAGCCTCCTAGAGGATCAGTGATCTAAAAGCAAGCACTCACGTTTTCCTGGATTGTTTCGTGAACTCGCTGTGCCTCCGTAAAGAGGGCAACGGCGTCGTGCACAGAACACTGGGCTTTTCCACAGGGCTGTCATGAAGGCGACATCGGGGAGACACTCGCAAGCGCACAATGAGCATCAGGGGTGACGACTGACCTAGAAACACGACGTCGAGATGCCAACCGGCGTGTTGCCTACGCTCTGAGTTCCAGGCCTGGCAGAGGCTCGCCTACCAGCCGTGCGGCCCTGGCCAGGCCCTCCCCTCTCCAGACAACGAGGTCCAGTTCCCAGAGTGCTCGTCATCACAGGGTCCACGGCTCTGGGAGTCCACGGCTCTGGGTACCTATTAGGGTGCATCCCCCCTCTTGATCTCCCGGCCATCCTGTCTGAGCCAGCACCCCAGGGAAAGGTTTCGGCGCGGTTGGGAGAGCAAGGGAGAGAGAGGTATAGAGGGAGAGAGAAAGAGCAAGCCAGGCCATGTTTCTGGCCAGCAGGAACTTTTATTGCGCTCCCCGGCGAGGTTCTCCGATCCCCAGAGTGGGGGTCGGGGAAGTCGTGTCCAGGTTACAGGCTGCTGGGTTTTTATAGGCGGGGTACTTTGGAGTGGAAAATTTTGAAGTTTCTCCTGGCGGGAAGAAGTTGTCCGTTGGTGGTGAGCCACATCGCAGCCCCCCCCCGGGTTGCATTCAGGTTCCCGGGCTGCATTCCACTGGGATTGAGCTCTGTGAGTCACGTGTCATCCTGTTCCACATCGAGAGTGACTTGCTGTAGCCATCTTATCTTGGTTACTGCTGGCTTCTTGGAACTGCTGCCCTGGGGGCCTGGGTGAGGGCTTTGGGTAAGGGGTTAGGGTGAAGGATGAGGGGCCTGCGTGACCTTTCACCCAGTGCTTCAAGGACGCTGACCGCTGCCCCTGGGCTGCATTTCCTCCCCTCCTATCAAAGCACAAAACAGAAACAGTAAAGGGCAGACACAAGGCAATCGCTCCTCCCTAGCATGTGGGGCGCACGCCAGCTGGTGGCCCCGACTCCCTCTTTGTCCACCGTCCTCTGACGGGGTTTCTGCACAGTACAGCCCCCAGACACGCCTGCTCATCACCAGCCTCCTTCAAGGGACTCGGGGTAACAGCTTCTGAGGCTCAGTCTCAGATGCAACAGGGCCCCCCACCCCACTGCTGGAAGGAAGACAGACCCAGGAGCTAAAGTGGGGAGATGCCCTTCCAAGGGAAGAAACCAGCCTTCCGTGCATTTGAATCAACCAGGAAGAAAGAAACTACAGTAGCCTATTGTTGAGCGAAGCATTTGTAACTAGGTTACAGCTAACCAGAGAGAGACGGAAAATGGAGATAAGTGGACAAAATAAAAAATGGAAAAACGGCATTCTCCACGGGGGACGTTAGAATACCATTTACCCTCATCTCAGTCCAGACTTCCCTCCTAAATTTTAGAGCAATCTTACAAATGACTCCTTCAAGCATCAGGAGTAAGAACCTGTAAACAGAGACTCAATGTTGGGGATTATCCTCAGGCAAATTCAAGTTGTTTCAAGGCAAAGGGCAACGCCTCCTAGATTTCCTGTGTCGCGGGTGCCCTCTGGTGGAAAGCGGAGCGCACAGCAGTGGGTTAGAGGTCAGCCGCGATCCTCTCTGTTGGAAGAAGCTGCACCAACTCTGAGGCAAGCGAAGGAGGAGGTGGTAGCAGGTGCTGAGAGCTTTGCCGGCTTTGCTCTGTCTCCCTGTCGCGCTCTCTTTTGAAGTTCAGGGCACTGGGGCATGCCTAAGTTCACCCGAAGCAGCCACCTGGCAACCTTAATTCGGGGCCAAGGATTGCTGATATACTGACGGTTACAGGTTTCAAGCATGCACACATGCATGCACGCATGCACGCACACACCCCACCCCCAGATGCAAGTGTCTCACATTTAGGTGGCCTTGTCACCTCGCTCCAAGCAGTATACTTTTAGGGAGTTTGAGTTGAGGTTCAAGTCTGGAAGGTTCAGTCGCTAAATTGATTCAAATAAATGGCTTATTGCCTAGTAGCAATTCTCATACAGAAGGTCAATGACGAAGGGAGAAGAGTCCCAGAGTGAGAGGAAGCAAAATGGGTGACCCCGAGCAAATGTGTTCATCGGACCAGCAATGCTTGTTAGTACTTCCCCTTTTTTAAAAGATGTCGAAGAAATGATTTTAGGGCCTCCCTGGTGGCACACGGGGTTAAATTGCAGCACTATGAAGCATCTGCAACCACTGCAGCAGGAGTTTGATCCCCAGCCAGGGAGCTGACCCACATGGCGCAGCAGACCTCTCCTGTCTCCCCGCTGCACCTCTCAGCTGTGTGTTTCAGTGGATCTGCCTGTTCTGCTCCCCATTCCATGACCCCCTGCACCTCTGGCCTATATCCCAGTTGTTAGATGCACAAATACAATAAATCTTTAAAAAAGAAACGATCTTTAAGGACATGGTAACCAAAAAGATATTTTTACACTCCCTAACCTAAACCTGCTCAGTCTGTCTCTTTTCTCCACCCTGAAAGAGGCTCAGTCTTTTCCCTCCCCTTCTAGTCTCTCTCCTTTCTCTCTCCTTCCCTCTCTTCTTACTCCTTCATTTTCTCTTCTGGCCTCTTTTTCTCTCCCCTCCCCCCGCCATACACCTGTATATTTGCCTAACTGAAATCTGAGTCTAGTAAAATAAAACAAAAACCCACACTCATTACCATGAACTTGATCTAAACAATCTCCTACTATTCTGCTCCCTTCCCAAATTCTTTTTTAAGTTTTATTTATTTATGCATACAAGAGCTGGGGTACAGGCCACAGTTGGGGGGGGGGTGAGAGGATTCACAAGAGACAGAGCCGGGATCAGAACAGGCACATCGACTGAAATATACTGCTGAGGGGAGCAGTGGGCAAGGCAGGAGAGGTCTGCTGCACCATGTGGGTCCCTTCCCTGGGGATCGAACTCGCGCTGCTCTGCAGCAGATGCTTCATAGTGCGACAACCCACTGCGCCACCAGGGAGGCACCCCCCAAACTTTCTATTGAAGTTTGGGACTCTAGGGGGTAGTGGTTTCTAGGCCAGCATGTTGGCTGTCATCACCTAGGACTGATAGAAAAGCAGGTGCTGGGGCCGGGGCAGGCTGCACGGCAGGGCCTGGCACCCGACTGGCTAAGCCCTGCGTGGTTCTGATGCTTGCCAGGGCTTGACGGCTCCTGATCTAGAATAGTGTTCTCAGCTTAAGCTCCACCAAGGACTTTAGGGCCTCTGAGGTTCTTGGGTTTGCACATAAATTTTACATGTGTTTACCCACCCTCTGGAGAGACGATTCCGAGCAGAGAGCTCTTTACCCCGAGACAAGTGAAGACAAGTTGTGAAGTCGGCTTCATGCTAGACACCCCCCTCCCGAATCCAGACAGTCTTCTCTGGCCTCCATTTCTCTGCCTAAAGGCAAGCTGGCTTTTCCCAGCACCTCGGGTACCATTACATGGAAAATGGGGCCGCCCCTGTACAGCGGCCCCTCATCCTCCCTTTGCTCTCCACATGCCTCTAGACTTCTCCCTACCCTCCTTTACCTGCCCTTCTGCCTTCCCTCATTCGCCAGCACCTGGGGCTCCCACATTGCCCGTCGTCGTCCTGGGGGACAGCAGAGTCAGGGACGAACCCCACCACCCAGCCTCGCAGGCCCTGGACCACCACACCCTCCACATTTGAACCCTCACTCCTCGTCTCCACCGTGCCCCCCCCCGGGGCCACGCCACCTGTCCCAGTCGGCCAAGGTTGCACAGTGCGGCCACCCACCCACGTGGGGCTGACCACAGGGCTGCTTCCCTGCCCACCGCGGCCCGTGCAGCTCCAGCTGCTCCGCTCCGGCTGTCTTCGTTCTTAGACCAGGCCGTGGGAGCAGCCTCAGTTCCAGGGCACGCTACCCCACCTGAGGGAAGGGGCGCCCCTGGCTCCCCGGGACGATTCTTAAGCCCCTCTCAGAAGCAGCACGCTTCCCCTCGCCCAGTCTCGTTGACAGGTGTGCCGCAGGAGGCAGACACACCCGTCTCTTCAAGGCCCGGCAGCGAGAAGCAGCACGTGTGTTGACAAGATGCTCCACCGCGGTCTTCGAAGTCTGTTCTTAGAACGTGTCCCGCAGAACAGTGACCGTTCCTGCCTGCTCCCCAGCCACTGCCCCGCTAGATCATTCTTCAGCTTCACGAACGCTTTCCACGGCTGCCCACCCGCTCAGGGAAATCATGGCCGCAGAAAACACCCAACACGCAGCAGGTGCCACTGGCATCTGCTGTAACTCCTGGGGGGAGGGAGAACCAGGCAGGGCTGCAAGCCCAGCCGGGCACAGCCTTAGGAACAGCTACCCCCAGGGGCGTGATGGCTCCTGAAGCGCTCAGAGCCACCCGCTGCGGCTCAGCAGGCTCAGCCTTTCCTTTTCTGTCCTTTCCGCCGACATTTGCCAGTGGCTGGATGGTTGTCACACTGGGGGGAGGGGCGGCGTCACTGGCACCTGTGGGCGGAGGCCTGGGGCGCTGTTAGACGTCCTGGGAAGCACAGGCTACCGCTCCCCCTAACGCCTCAAAGCCAAAAGACCGTGGATGGCCCGGAAACCATCTTGCTAACACTTCCATCTGCTCCCCGCCGTTCTTCAGTACCCAAGTCAGACGCTCTTCCTTGGGGACTCATCCCGGCTACCTTCTGTCCCTGTCCAGCGCACTACACTGCCAGTCTGCCAGGAGCCGCCGCAGGCCTGCACCACGCCCACTCCCGCTGGAGGTCTGCGGCCCGGATCGCTCAGCGCGCCCAGCCTGGGCTGATTGTTCCTAACTCGGGGCCCAGCAGGCGCCCCTTCTCGCGTCAGCAGCACCTGCGCGGCGCTCCGGGACAACACGGGGCACGAGCGCCATGCACCTGCTGTGCCAGCCTCGTCTCCGCCTCCAACCGCAGCACCTAGCAGCTTTGGGGAGAATGATCAGGCTCTCCGCCCTCCCGCCATCCGCGTCATGATGGCCCCTCGGTCCTGCCCGCGGCCTGAGGGCCGCACCTCAAGGAGGCTGTGGGCATGCGCAGGTGGGCGCACTGGGCTGAGATGTGTGTATAAGGGCGGCGAGGAGGACGCCAGAAGGGAGAGAGCAAGCCGAGGAGAGCAAAGAGCAGAAAGAGAAGGAGCAGAGAAGGGGAGCAAAGTGCCCAGAGGGAAGGTTCGCTGGGGCCTAGGCGGCCCCAGGACTCCTACTTTACCCGTCTGCTTGGCTCATGGAGAGCCCACTCCGTGCCTTCTGGCGCCACAGCCTACAAAGCCCAGCACCTCCTGTTTACAGCCCAGTAAACGGAGCCCCATACCCACTGAAATCTCCTCCTGTGTAAAAGCCAACACACCCCAACCAAACTCATCATTCTGGACCTCACCACCCCCACCCGAACCCAGACTTTCGCCTCTATTCTTGATCTCAGCAAATGGCACTGCCAGCCCCCAGAGCCACCCTCTCCCTCACCTCCACATTCATTCACTCCCGACTCTGCCACTGCCTGCTGATTCTCTCAAGTCCATGATTACTGTGGGCTTTTGTCTCAGACACAATGCTTTTATCACTTTCTACAATTCTTAGTTAACTTTTTTTTTTTAAAGATTTATTTATTTATGCACACAAGAGCTGAGGTACAGGCCAGAGTCGAAGGAGGTGAGAGAAGTCACCAGGGACAGAGCAGGAAGAGCGACTGAAATACACTGCTGAAGGGAGCAGCGGGGAGGCAGGAGAGGTCTGCTGCGCCCTGTGGGTCCCCTCCCTGGCCGGGGATCGAACTCGTGCTGCAGTGGCTGCAGATGCTTCACCTTGCAACGCTTAACCCGCTGCGCCACTGGGGAGGCCCAGTTAACTTATTTCTTAAACATCTTGAACAAGTTATTTAATTACTCGAAGTCTTAACCACCACAGTGGTGCTGGAGGCCACATCAGCAGCAGGTGCGTGCCCAGCCCTGGCAGCTAGGGTCCTGGTGGGCCCTGTGCGCATGCGCCTGTACGGGCGCGGGAGCATCCCCCACAGCCAACCAGGGCAGCGCCCCCAAAAAATTCAGTTCTCAGTCATCCAGACTTAGCCAGTTGGTATCCTCTGCAGTGGAGAGGAAATGCAGCCAGGTTGGGGGGAACCCCCTATTCCAGGAAGTTCAAAGGATTCTGAACCATAAGCTGCGCTGGAACCTTGGGGTAAAGTTCGAAGTTGGAAGGTTTAGAAGTAGGAGCAGGTGACCTCGTGGTGGTTTCGCTCTGCTGCCCTGGTTTATGCACTTTTCAGAAACACACATCAAAACATTCAGCCAGAAAACCAAGAGCTGCTTCAGAAACGACTTCAAACAGAACAGGATGCACCTGCTGCCGCCGCCAGCACCTCAGCGACCGCGTGCATGCTGCTTCCATCGGGGTTCCTGTCCAAGCCAACAAGCTGTTTCCGGGGCGCGTCGGGGCGCATCGCCGGCCCGGCTCCCAGCTGCGCGCAGTCAGTCGGCCGACCAGTGGGCAAAAGGGAACTTTGCTGCTGCCAGTATTGGCGAAAACAGGTCAGGGCACTGTGCCATCGCACTAAGATAATAGCGCTTCCGACTGAAGGATGTTGGGCAGCCCAGATCTGTCGGGGAAAGAATTCTGGCGCTATCCACCTGCCTGCGGTGTTTTCAGTCGGCGGCTTCTCTGGCTTTGCTTGATGTCTTAGCACCTCTGGATTCTGTACCTGAAGTCTAGATGTTGAATTCCTAGATGGTTTCTTTGCAGCTTTTTGTTGCTTATATACACATCTATTATGCATCAAGTGATAACACAAGAAACTAGATGAAAAAAAATGAGTTTACTAAAATCTTTGCGCTAAAGTGTAAAATCAAACAAAAGGTGGACAGGCACATGAAAAAAGGCTCACCACGTACCAGGGAAACGCACAAGCAAAACCACCATGAGAGGCCACTCTCGCCCACAGAACCTCACAGGGGCCTCACACCGTAGCAAGAAGACGAGAAACAACGTTGGCGAAGTGTGCAAAAAAGGGAACCCTGGACCCTGCAGGTGGGGGGTGGGTGTAGACGAGTCCAGGTGCCTAGAAAGTAAGCAAGGGCCCCTGGTGGCTCAGGGGTTAAATCTCAGCACTGTCACCTCTATGGCCTGAGTTGAACCCCAGGTCCTAGCCCACAGGGCGCGGCAGACCGCTCCTGTCTCCCCGCTGCTCCCCTCTGCAGTGTATTTCAGTAGATCTGCCTGTTCTGTCCCCCACTCTGTCTCTGCTGAATCCTTACACCCCAGTTCTTGTATGCAAAAATAAAATCTTTCAAAAAAATAGTATGGAGGTTTCTCAAAACATTAAAGTGTATGATTAAAGTATATGATCCAGCAATCCCTCTCCTGGATCTCTACACCCAAAGGAAACAAAACATTAATTCAAAGGGAAAAAATCCATCCTATGTTCATTGCAGCACTGTTTACAAGTCAAGCTATGAAACAACCCACGCGCCCAGGGACGGTGCATGGGATAAAGAGGTGGTGTAAATACACAGTGGGATGCTCCTCAGCTATAAAAACGATGAAATCTTGCCACCGGCAACAATGTGGATGGACTCCGTGAGGATAAGCAAAATAAATCAGGAGAAAGACAAATACCAGATGATTTCACTCATATGTGGCATATGAAAAACAGCAACAAATGGACAGACAAAAACAAAACTTTGAAATCTGATTCCAGAATTGAGGCTACCAGGAAATGTGAGAGTAAAGGGGTTAGCACTTATGCCCCTAAATATAGTGTTATAAATCAGCGTTAGCTCAATAAACACTTTTTTTCTAATAAAGGACCCATGATAGTATAAAGCATTTTTACCTTATAAACTCACTACGTGGGGGCCTCCCTGGTGGCGCAGTGGGTTAAGCAACGCACTATGAAGCAAACCGCAGCCACTGCAGCACGAGTTCGATCCCTGCCGCTGGCCAGGGAGGGGACCCACGTGGCGCAGCAGACCTCTCCTGCCTCGCCCGCTGCTCCCCTCAGCAGTGTATATTTCAACTGATCTGCCTGTTCTGTTCCCGGGTCTGTCTCTGGTGAATCCTCTCACCTCCTGTGCCTCTGGCCTGTACCCCAGCTCTTGTATGCATAATAAATATTTTTTAAAAATAAATAAACTCACTACGTGACAAATATTTGACTATCATCTGCACGTGCCCACCAACATAAGACTGGAATTCCCACACGCTGACAGTTCTAGATTTAAGGTTAGCATTACAGTCATTTTCAACAGCATCTTCATTCTGTGTTCTCTATTAAATCTCTGGAAAAAATGTAGAATTACATAAAAAGGGATACTTTTGTATCAGATTAGATGTATAGTAAGATTAAATTTATAGTACAGGTGTACATTTTATCTAACCTTTCCTTCTTGGTGAGTACCTATCTGATACATTGCTACTATATAATATATAGCTATATTGCTATCCAAATATTTTCGTTACAATAAAATATCATGCAGTTAAAAAAGCAGGGGCCAAGTCAGCACCTACTACGCATTCAGTGAATGTCATCTATTATGACGCCACCCAGGTGTAATTCCATTATCTGGTATTTCACCATTTCTTTTTTTTTTTTTAAGATTTATTTATGCACACAAGAGCTGAGGGACAGGCCAGAGGTGTGGGGATGAGAGGAGTCACCAGAGACAGAGTGGGGAGCAGAAAGGGCAGATGGACTGAAATACGCTGCTGAGGGGAGGCAGCGGGGAGGCAGGAGAGGTCTGCTGCGCCATGAGGGTCAGCTCCCTGGCCGGGGATCGAACTCACGCTGCAGCATCTGGATGCTTCATAGTGCGGCGCTCAACCTACTGCGCCACCAGGGAGGCCCTATTTCACCATTTCTGGTTCAGATTGCTGCCACTATCTAATGGTTCCAACTGCTTCTAGTCTAGCCAGCAACCCAGTCTACTTTCAAGATTGCAGCCAGAAGCAGCTTGCAGGCCCTCTCTGGTGGTGCAGTGGGTTGGTACACTGTGAAGCATCCACGGCACAGCAGCGCCAGTTCGATCCCCAGCCAGGGAGGGGACCCACAGAGTGCAGCAGACCTCTCCTTTCCGCTGCTCCCCTCACTAATGTAGTTCGGTCAATCTGCCTGTTCTGCACCCCACTCTGTCTCTGGTGAATCCTCTCACCTCCCGCGACTCTGGTCCACGACTCTGGCCTGTACCCCAGCTCTTATGTGCGTAACTAAATAAATCTGTTAAAAAGCAGCAACTTTCAAAAGTGGGAATTAGAGCATGTCACACTCCAGCTTGAAGTCCTTCAGTAGCTGTCTGCTGCCCACCTCCTCCGGGCCCCTGCCATACCCAGCCCTTCACTTCTCCTGCCACGTTCTCTGCCCCAGTTACGAGGGACAAGTCACCTTCCCCAAACAAGCCTTTCTCTCGCCCTCGGTCCTCACATTGCAGCTCCATTACTGAAGTACAGGCAACTGTGAGCAGCCTGTGCACTGTGGCATTCTCGGCTCCACGCACACTAGCTCTGGCTATATTTAATACGTATTTATTGAATGAATTTAACTCCTACCCTTTATTTTGAAGGGGAAGGAAAACATTACTCAAATGAGTCAGAGTTAGGGTGTAGCAAATTATCCCTGCCTCACCAAACCTGAAACTTCCTAACGGCTTTCATTCATCCTCAGCGCACCGGTCGAGGGCGGATTGGTGCCAATTCCAGAGAACATCAACATGGCAGTGAGAAATCAGGTCTTTCCACCCTCCCACCACCGTGATGATGGACACCTGCGGTGCTGCGAGCATTCCAGGGTGGGCATGCGCAGGTGGGCGCACCTGAGTTGGACACGGGCTTAAATGGGCGGTGTCATGAGGACGCCAGAACTGACCAACAGTACAGACCAAAGAGCAGCAGTGAAAGCGAGAGCAGCAGAGAGAGAGAGAAGCAGCCGCCGGGAGGGTAAGATGCGCCGGGGGCTGGGAGGCCTACCATGTACCTGGCCACCGAGGGCTCCAAGACTCCCCTCCCTGACCCGTCTGCTAAGAACCATCCTGACCCTTGCTCTTGTGCCGCCTTCCCACCACTACACTGCAACAACGGTGGCTTCGCTCAGTTTCTAGTTTCAGTTCACCTCCCTCAGGCCTTGGGACTGTATTCGACAAATACGCTCCATCTGTAGCACCAGGACTCACGAGGAGGATGCCAACACCCAGCGCAGAACCAGCAAGGCACGGAACAGCTTCTTGACGATTCCGGCAGACAGGTCACGGAGGAGTCCTGGAACCCCCAGTGGCCTTTTCAGCCTTTTATTGCTCTTTATATCACAGGCGACCAGGTATCGGCAGGCAGGGGAGCCGGGGGGCCAGGAGGCTGGCAGGCCCCCTAGCCCCGGCGGATCTCTCTGGGCTCTCTGGTTTCCGCTTCTACACTCTCCTCTCTCTCTCTCTTTGCTGGCGTCCTCGTGACACCACCCTTACACCCCACGTCTCAGCCCAGGTGCGCCCACTTGCACGTGCCGCCCTGCACACAGGTGTCCATCACTGATACCAATGGTGGGAGGGCAGAAAAGTCTGACAATTTTCTGACCCTACGCCCAGGAAAATAACATCACACAGTTGAAATCATTTAAAAAGTAACTAAGAAATTCTAAACATATTTTAAGGTAGCCCTGGTACTTCCAGAACCACCGCAGGCCTCCCCAAGGAGGGGCAGCTCTAGAGGCATCACTCACCTGGCAGCCTGCGAGGGGACCCCAGGCAGCGTGCATCGGCGGTCGGCCTGCACCACCCGAGAGGCAGCCCCAGCTCTGGACCTGACTGCACGTCTGTGGTGCCAGGAAGGCGGCACAGGGCAGGTTCTGGATGGTTCTTGCAGACGGGATAAAGGAAGGCATCTTGGAGCCCTCGGTGGCTTTTATGCTTTCATTTACAAAGGTGACCAGGTACATGGTAGGCAGGGGTGGTGGGGGGCCAGGAGGCTGACAGGCCTTCCTAGCCCCCGGCGCATCTTACCCTTGGCTGCTTTGCTGCTGCTTCTGCTTCTACTGCTGTCATCCTGATGACGTCGTCCTTATACACCCATGTCCAAACCCAGGCGTGCCCACTTGCGCATGCACACTTAGGCATTCATGCAGCACTGCAGGTAACCATCCTTATACCAATGGCAGGAGGGTGGAAAGACCTGACCGTTATCTCAGACCCTACAGAGTCTCATTCATCTCAGCGACCTTGGCTGTGGGTGGATGAACACCCTTTGGAAAAGCATGTGGGCTAGCAGGCTTTTTAAAAAAGATTTATTTATGCATACAAGCACTGGGGTACAGGCCAGAGGTGTGGGGCGGTGAGAGAACCCACCAGACAGAGCAGGGAACAGAACAGGCAGATGAACTGAAATCCACTGCTGAGGGGAGCGGCAGGCCAGGCAGGAGAGGTCTGTTGCACCATGTGGGGCCCCTCCTGTAGTGGCATGAAGGGGTGTCACAGAAGCAAGGTTCGGGATGGTTCTGGGCAGATGGGACAGGGAAGGAGAGTCTTGGAGCCCTCGGTGGATTTTCATGCTTTTATTAGTAGAGGTGGCCAGGTACATGGCAGGCAGGGGTGCATCTCACCCTGTTGGCTGCTGGTTCTCTCTCTCTGCTGCTTGTTAGTACTGTCGGTTCTCGCGTCCTCATGACGCCGCCCATTTATGCCCGTGTCCAACACAGGTGCATCCACTTGCGCATGCCCACCCTGGAATGCTCGCAGCACCGCAGGTGTCCATCATCACGGTGGTGGGAGGGTGGAAATACCTGATCATTCTCTGACACGACACCTCCCCAGCCGGGAGCAGGGATCGAACTCATGTTGCAGTGGCTGTGGTTTGCCTTATAGTGCATTGCTTAACCCACTGCGCCACCAGGGAGGGCTGTAGCAGGCTTTTAACTGTAAAATGTTTGGACATATTTCCGCGATTTCATTAGTTTTTCAAGGAGGGCTCTCACCCCCGAAAAGTGAAAAACCACGGCCAGACCCCCTCAGCGATGCTCAGCAGGTGATTGGCGTGTACGCTGTCACAAGTCTTCAGCAGCTCTCACACCAACCCCAATTCACCAGCCCCAAAACAGAATGCTGCACCTGTGGCTACTGCGAACCTTATGAGGAGGAAACCCGTCCTCACCACGGGAAATCTCTTTGGCAGCAATGAGGGCAGACGTGTGGGCACACTCGTGGCTCAGAAGAGTTAAGCACAGACCTATGCGCAGAGGGGGCTGGCGAAAACCATGCCAGACATGCGGGTCCTCTGTCCTCCAGGCCTCAGGGTTCCAGCAGGGGAACATAACTTCACTGCCTAACTAGCTCAGTCTAAAAACACTGCAAAATGCCTGTTCTCCTTCAGGAGACAGAACCCCGAAGTGAAATACAACAATTACTCTAATAGGTAACTGGAGCGGATATCAAAAACTGTTGTTAATTTTTAAAAAATATTTATGCATACAAGCACTGGGGTACAGGCCAGAGGTGTTGGGGGGGTGAGAGGATTCACCACAGAGAGCGGGGAGCAGAACAGGCAGATCATCGGAAGTACACTGCTGAGGGGAGCAGCGGGCACAGCAGGAGGGGTCTACCGCACCATGCGGGTCCCCTCCCTGGCCGGCGGCAAGGATCGAACTCGTGCTGTGGTTTGCTTCATAGTGCGTTGCTTAACCCACTGCGCCACCAGGGAGGCCCCTAATTTGGTTTTTTTTTTTTAGGTTTATTTATGCATACATAAAGAGTAGGGTACAGGCCAGAGTAGCAGGAGGTGAGAGGATTCACCAGAGACAGAGTGGGGTGCAAAACAGGCAGATCTACCGAAACACACTGCTGAGGGGAGCAGCGGGAGGCAGGAGAGGTCTGCTGTGCCCTGTGGGTGCCCTCCCTGGAAGGAGATCAAACTCGCGCTGCTGTGCCACGGATGCTTCACAGTACGGCGCTCAACCCGCTGCGCCACGAGGGAGGCCCTGCTGTTAATTTTAAATCCAGTAACTTCTACTGCAAAAGTTCACGTTTCATCCCCAAATTAGACCAAACATTGTATATAAATGGGAATGTATATAAATGGTAATTGTATATAAATGCAAAATGGGATTTTGCTGTCTTACAAACAAAATTACGCATTTCCCCAATAATGACACCACAAAATGGCAAAATGAAAAATATTTAATGTACAAAAAAAAGCACATCAGATTAAAAGCGTTATGGAGTGCAAACATCAAAAAGATAGAGCTATAATTTTAGCATACTTAGGAGCGGCTAGGCAAGAACGCACGAAAACATGTCCTTTTTTCATTTAGTGAGGGGGCCACTAGTCAACGTTATTCTAAATTGCTTTTCTTTCCATCTTGTGAATCCACACGGTATTCCTGCTGACCGTGGCTATCAGCTCAGATTGTCCTCTGGAAAACTGCATGTTTTCTGTTTACTGACAGTGCATTTTACGCCACCTACTCAAGTGCGCGCAGAAAGAGAATTTTGCATGTCGAGACAAAGCACGGCAGTCTTATGTGCTACAAACGGACACGCGCCTCTCAAACGCTGAGAACTCTCCCAGGAGAGACCCCACGGAAGGACACGGGCAAGAGGCTGGGGTGGAGGAGGCAAGAGCGGCTCTGCCAGGCGGGCAGAAAGGCGCTTGTGCTCAGCTACCAGGTGAGATATTCTGCTGTCACCCCCGAGCTTGGTCTACCAAGAGTGTAACAACTTCAAACACCTCACTGAAGGCAATTCTGGTTTTACTTGCTCCTCCCCATAATGAACCCCCACAACAAACCATGAGGTAGAAAGACAGCATGTAGCTCCACTTCAGATGAGAGAATGGAGGTTTAAGAAGGTTAAGACCGGGACTGAGAGAGACTAGCGTTCCTTATCTCCATCCGCGGAGGCACTTTTGGCTCCTAGCTAGAGACGAAGGCGAGTTCTATTTAGAAGCAGCTTAAGACTTCTACTTGGCTAAGTGCTCGAAGTCAGAAACATCCCGTTCTCCTTTGAAATAGTTTCCATCACTTTTTAAAAGAGGAAAGAAAAAAACCCAAAATGTCACTTGCTTGTTTTAAAAGAAAATTCAAAAATGCCGCCAGCTACAGGGAAAAGAGCACGCGTCCTGTCGCAAGAGGAAGGGCTGACCTCTACTTCTCAGCGCCCAGACGGCGGGAGCGGCCCCCTCGCGCCCTCGCAGGAAGCCGCCACTGCAAGGTGAGCTCTTAGACAGCAGCTCTCGGGCCAGAGCTTCTCGTCCTTGTTGCTAGAACCCACCACCGAACCCCCACGAGAGACGCTCCCTAGGACCCGAGAGAGACGGGCGCCGCTGCGCATACGCTAGCGAGCAATGCCCACACGCGGAGAAGACCTCTGAACTCCGAGGCGGCAAGCACAGAGGAGTGAAGGACGGGAACGGTCTGACACCAAAGTACTTCCTGTTTAAAAAAATGCCTTGGGGTAAGAAATGAGGTGCTCGAGGACAGCATGACGTCGTGGTGACGCGGATTCTCAACAAAGCACGTGCTAGGTTACAGCAGCTCCTGAGAAGGACTCGCTCCGACAGCCCTGGCTGGCCCCTTTAAGGGCCCTGGGCCCTCGCTACCCCTAGAAAGCAGGAACTTGCCAGCCAGCAGCGTGCTGTGTGCCCCGAGGACCAGCCTCCCAAGCCTAGCAGAGATAAGCTGCCCGGAAATGTGAGTTACCTTCTGCAGTGACAGCAGAACAGGTTCCCTGTGATCTTTCCTCTGACAGTATCGCTCACGGATACTCGATACTCGCATTACTTGGGACTGCATAGTCACTGCATCGAAAGGTCACAAAATGCTTGGGACATGCTCCCAGGAGACAGATCCCGAGGCTCCTGGAAGGAAAACACATCGACAACAAGGACAGCTCTATGGACAGAAAGCTCGTCTCAAAGCAATCTGGGGAAATGGTCCCCAAATTAAGTCCGGGAGCCACTTGACCTTCACGTACTTCTCATTTCCAAGTTAGCTTTAGAGACTCAAAATTTTACCTCAACAACAACAACTCTGCTGATCACAAACCTGAGAAGTTCCCGCAAAGGACCCTCAGCACTCCCTACGGCAGTACAAAACACCGGACACTGACAAACACTGTGCATTTACTGTTGGCACAGAGGAGTCTGCAGGGCCCTCTATCTCTGAAGTGCAGCGTCCTCACCCAGCTAGTCCTAATCTACAGTCATTCTGAGCACCGCATGTGTACACCTAGGACGCAGAGGCAACAAATGAGCTCCTTAGGACACAGGTCTGAACAATCTAAGCAGATACTCAGAAAAATGGAAAACAAAAGATTCACAGTATCTAAAGCCCCATATTTCAGAAATTCACTTAACTCTCTGTGGGAGGAAAACCCAAATGCTTGGTCAATAAGCTTCTTCTTTCCGAAGAGGATCAAGAGGTAATGCAGTGGTAGCTCTGTACAACACAAGAGCTCATAGCCGGTATCTCATCATTAACTTTCAAAGCCAACATTGCACTGATTTGACATTTTAAAAAGCCACAAACGATGCTCACCTTCAAAAATGAATTCTTATAAACAAAATACCTGACAAAGCATTACATACATCTAAATAAACATAAATTATAATTAAAACACAGCTGCATATTTCAAATACTTGGCAGTGATTCAGTCTTACATCAGACAAGTTCATGGCAGTTTGAGGCTGGCCTGGCTGGACGCTCATCTACTGTTCGAGCCTAGGATTAAGCACCTATGATCTTCTACAAAGGGACTA
This sequence comes from Galemys pyrenaicus, assembly GCA_019455555.1. Taxonomy (NCBI): domain Eukaryota; kingdom Metazoa; phylum Chordata; class Mammalia; order Eulipotyphla; family Talpidae; genus Galemys; species Galemys pyrenaicus. The sequence goes on along the minus strand of JAGFMF010011641.1, from coordinate 3,238,731 downwards.
TGGCTAAATAGTAGTATCAGTTTTAAGGCTTCATCTAAAATTTCTTATATACTCTGATTTAAGTGTTAAAGACAAAGCTTACCAGACACAGTGCAAGAAGAGGCAGTCAATATTAAGCCACAGAAAATATTTGTAGCTGCAATCTAGAAATTCAGTTTTTTCTAATGATATCATTTCTAATGATATCATTTCTACTGAACTTCATTCAGGATAACATGGCCATAAATATTAATTTAAATAAGTAAAATAAGAGGGTTGCCGATGGGAGATGATTCATCACAAGTGTGTGGTGTGATAAACTCGACACTGAATTTCACTGACACCTATTGAAATGCTGTCCTCACAATCAAGACTTCAACTCAAGCATGGCTTGCCTATAACTAGAATGAGCATATAATTTAATGTGCAAGTGGGAACATTTGAACATTGGAAGTGGAAGCGGAGAGGAGACAGAGGGAGTGGAGAGAAGTGGAGAGACAGACCAGACGGATGCTGAAACAGGAGTAAACTGGCACCATCTCAGAGAACCATCTGCGGTCACCGCCTACAGCTAAAGGTAAGTGGCAGTGTCTGGAAGTCCAGAGTTCCTTTACCTGTAATGGTAGCCCATGAAGATTCCATACGCAAGTCAGGCAGTCTTAGTGGCAGTGAGTGAGACTTATCTGTACGTACCGCAGCACAACAGCCCTGTGGAGCAGTGCCTCGGCTTATAAAAACTTTCAGCAGCATCAAAGGAAGGGAGGGAAAGAGCAAGATGAGTTAGTTTCCTCAGCTGCAGTTAAGACTCAATTCAAACTCCCAGCTTCTTCTAAATAGCGCTAACAGAAGCGGTGAATACCCTAGGTGAACAGAGGGGCGGGGAGAGCGCGGAAAGGAGGATGAGAACTGAGGCGCAGGATTCTGGGCTGGGCTGGACCAAAACTATCACGACGTAGCCACAAACACAAAGTTTTCAGTATTTCTTTAAAAAATGGGCTATGTAAGGGGCCTCCTAGGGAACGAGTGCTCATGCCCCTCTCCCACAAGCGCTCGTAATGGAGAACGAAACTGAAGGCGGTCAGCCAGGAAGAGTGGGCTGAGGGGCAAGCGGGAGGCACCTCATCTGAACTTGCAGAGCCTCTGCCACAGCACTGGCCCCGGAGGACCGGTTCTGCTGCCCCAGCGCCTGGGGACCCAGACCCGCACCGGAGCTCATTCTTCAAGTGGGAACCACACTGGAGAAGTGGCCTAGCTTCCCCCGCCACCTCCACCTGTCCCCCCAGGGGGAGGAGTAACTCATCTGATTCTGTAAGAAAGGCTGACACTTCCTGGGCCCTTCCTCTCATCAGAAAGTCACTGTTCTCTAAAGTTCTATCTTGGCTGTAAAGTCAGAGTCTCCAGTATTCTAAAAGGCTGTTGGTTGTCCCAGAGTCAACAAGCAACACCACTAAAACCTTCGATGAAGAGGAGGACGCAAGCGTGGCTAGCGGCAGGAGCCCGGGCTGCCCAAACGAGTGCGTCTGAGCACGTCACCTGCGACTGCGAGCGGAGCGGCCCTTCAGCCTCGTGCAAACAGAGGGGGTGAGGACACGAGCCCACAGCAGCTGTAAACACTATGACTTTCAAACAGCCTTTCTAGAAATAAGTATGACACTCAATAAAGAAATCTTGCTCTACTTCTTATACTTGGAAAAAAGTTTCCCTGTAGGACAGTGCTTCCAAAAATGTGGTCCTAGACCAGCACCAGCTTCCAGGGACATTTATGGAAATGGAAATCCCTGGGGTGTGTGGGTGTGAAAGAGAAAGTATGGGTGTATGTGTCAGGGAGTTAGCTGGGCTTTGCTTAACGTGCAACCCAGGTGATTCTTTATGATCCTTAAATTGATTATTCCAGGGCCTTACTTTTCAAAATGGCATGTTCATACCCTTTGATATACATCAAGATATTTTTTTCCATGGGAGAAGCAGATCGGCCTATCTGTAAGGAAATCGATTTAAAGATCTTCAATTTCTATACTGCCCCAAGATTTATCACACAGATAAGAGTTCTTCAGATTTACCATTTTTTTTCTAGTGGCATCAAACATGACAGAAATGATGGGGGTGGGGAACTCCACAGGACTCTTAAGACACTGAAGACAGACTAATATAATGAGAACTTGGTTGGAAAATTCTCTTTCTTAGAACTATAATTCAGATGGTTGTACCAGAAATGTATGTTAAATGCATTTGAGTTAAAAATAAAATCAAGTATTTTCTGACTGAAAGTGAAGCTTGATTTGGCTGATTAATTTTATAATAAGGTCAGATTTTGCCAGTTTATATGAGAGGGCTTTCTCTATAAATTTAATCAGCTAAATCTATAGCTCCATGGTTTGAACAAAAATATCTTTAAAGCACACACACAATTTAATGGCTACTATACTCATTTTAAGTACCTAAGCTTATTTTAAAAAAGCAGAAGTCAAATTAAACGTGCAAAAAGAAAAGTAATCTAGGATGAGAGTCAAAGGAATGTTCTGAGAAACATTCTATAGCTTGTCTTGTATAATTACTAAGATGTCAACAATCCAGCAAAAGGGAACAACAAATTATTAATTATACCTCTATTTTTTTTAAATGTGCAAAAAGTTATATATTCTCTTTCAAAACTCAGAGGGTATGTTAGCAAAAAAAGGTTTAATCTCATTATTCGATGCACACGTGGAAGAGAGCTCTTCTTTTCTGACTTTCCTTTTGCTCTCTGAACCACGCAGCCTGACTGCAACACGAAGTGATCTGTAGCACTGTAACATCACTGGACTAATCAAATTAATTATGCCTTTTCACTGTCAGCTTTAATGTTCTTCTAATAGCCACTTTGCGTTTTTATGCCTAAGAACATTCCCTAGTGGAAGAGTAGGGACCGACTAGAGAAATGATTAGTCTTAACGTAATGCGGTAAGGGAATGAGTGTGTTGCTTATATGGCTAGTTGCTCCCAGATCCGTATCTTTGAAGGGAGTAGTTATTTAACGTATTTCTTCGTGTCAGTGGAGTCCCCAAATTGAAATCTGGTTCTAGAGCACTCACTCTCAAATTCCATGTAAATTTAGAAACAAAACTGTCCTGGAACACAGATGTTTGCACGAATTAATGAACAGATACAATGGGTCATACTGGAGAGGCTCAATACTGATGGTTTGGTACATGACCAAGCACTGCTAATATTTCTTTGCATTCATTGATTCAACTATGCTATGAAAACCTTAATAACCAACTGAATCTCTTTCTTGCAAATAGGACATGAAGCCCCAGCCTTCTTCAGTCTTCTAGCACAGTGAAAACAAGTGACAAGGTGACCTGTCCTCCCATGAATAATGTTCCCGTCTCGTGGCCTTCTCTCACACAGACTACACGGCTTCAAGAGGTTCTGGCAATCCTCCAGGTTTTCTGCATCGGTTCTCTGTTCAAAAAGGTTATCTGATTGTTCTCCCATGCTTGATATAGTTTCCTGGCTTTCAGAACTGTGAGCCAAATCCAAGAATTCCACCGAGTTGCAGGAATCAAAATGTCTGGGGTTTTCTTCTTTTTTGTATCCATCTTGAGGCCTAACAACTGGTGCTGATACAGTTCTTCGGCAATCAGGGACATCGATTCCTTCATTTTCCTTTTCTGGTATGGCAGTGATATCCGACGTGGAGAGAGAATGGGTTAACTTAGAACAATCCGAATACCAATCCTTCCTCAAGGCCCAGCAACGAAAACAGTACCTCTTGCTTGGAGAGTTAAATTTCTTGCACTCAGTACACTGCCACTCATCCTACAAAGACAAGTGCAGCCAGTAAGTATTCACTTGGTGGCCACCAGGGTGCTCATAAAGCAGGTGGGGAGGTCCGCTCCTCTCATCTCTCTAAGCTAAAGAGAGTTCAGACATTCTACACCAACGGTCCAGCCTCGAATGGGAACAGATTCTACAGAATCTACACATGAAACTCTTGAAAAGTATTATATTGATAGCAATACAATTACATTTCAACCCAGAATGTGCTGATCTATCCTCAAGAAAGTTAAATGTTCTGACTATTTAGTTTGGGTGGAACAGTTTGCTTTTTCCCCCACTGCCTTCTTTTCTAGGTTCATTTCTCTTTCTGCAATGTACACATTTATTAAACAAAGAAGTCAAAGGATGAAAAAGAGAAAACAACTCTATCATTCTTGCCTATTTAATAAATGTCATAAAATTTGGCAAAAAGAAAGCTGAAGTTAAAATAAAATTTGAAAACTACTCAATCTGCTCTTCTCTCACTGCTCTCAGGACCAGGCAGTTAGTTGTACACCTAAATCACACCCTCTGAAAAACCAATACTCTTGTCCTTGAACGCCAAGTAATGTTTTTCCTACTTCTCCATATTGAAATGATGTAAAACTAGTGCCTGATGAATTTTAAATGGCTTAATTCAAAGGCAACCACCTAGAACAAGTCAGAACTATTTAATGTGGGTAACTGGCTGCCTGTGGCAGTATCTATGATTTGACACAGGCTGACCTGATTACTTTCAGAACAAGGGTCAAGCATTTCAAGTTTAGAAGTCATAGCTCAATTGCCTAGACTGAAAGCAGGGAATGACCATTTGTTAACCTAGAATGTCCTCTAGAGAGCCTCAAAACATCCTTGTCAGATACTCAGATTTTATTTAAAATACTAAACAAATACTCAAAGGAACTTTGGAAATAATTGATGGTGTCTCAATCTAATCGGTATTACCTTCTCCCTTTCAGTAGTACATAAAATAATAGAACTTATTAAATTCAATGAACTTATTAAATTCAATTTTTGATTTGATAAAATATATTCCATTTGCTTAATAGCTTTCTAGGCCTAAGCAGTCACAGAAGTTTGATTAAGATGGATACACTTACTTATCTCCGCTATTTGCATTATGGTCAAGAACACTTAATGGACCAGTATGTTCCACTTTATTACTTAGCTGTAACAGATAATTTGCAATGAATCAACATAATGGTCAGCAGCGGGTTAGGAGAGAGGGGGCCAGGGGTGGAAATCATCACTAGTGACAATCTAAATGTTTTGTATTCACCAGCAGCAACATCTAAAACCTGTTCCCTCCCCGACCACCTTTCTTCCCACAGTGTATTAGCACTGTGAAATGCACAGGGGAAGCATTTCAAGGACAGCAGAGAACTAGCATGAAAATCGAAAGGCAGGTAAACATCTGTGCCCAGACACGGGTGTCACCTGGTGACAAATCCAAACCAACTCCCTAGCAGCTTAAGGCTGAGTACGAGTCTGCCGCAAACGTAAATCTGCGTGGAAACTAAGTCATTTCCCATGTTTCCTTTAAGAAAGCATTGGAAATATAATTTTTATACTTGATAAAGTATTTTAGGTAGCTTATAGATCTCCCTTTGGGATCACAAACAGGTATTTAGTGGGAAAGTAATGCAGCACTATTTTAAATAACTTGTGTATCCAAAGCAACACACTCAAAGAATTTTGATAGCAGGAAGAGAGGCAAAAAGAGGAGGCATCATCTCTTTCCAAGGTAGCGAGGATTGATCAAGTCTCCCCTTCAATTCCAATAAAAATCTATAATAAGATGTAAGGAAACTTACATCTCTGTAGAGCTAGGAAAGGCAAGTGGAAGCGGGTGAGGCCAGAAGGCACTCCTACGCACAACTGAACCACTGCAATGGGAACAGCGGAGGTGCGGGTGGTCCTCTAGTAAAGACTCATACCTCAGAGGTAACTTCTACGTCAGTATCATCACTTAGGGACTTAGAGTCCTCGAGGTCATCATTTTTCCCCACTTCAAACAGCTGTGAAGGCAAAGATATCTCATTAGTAAGGTTTACCTATTTTAGATAAGGCTATTACCTGAAAGCGGAAAGACAGAAAAGCTTCAATTTAAAACTTACATTCTGCCTCCACCACTAGCACTTAAAAAGGAGTCAGTTTACACCTGAGGGCAAAAAGGTGCCTCCGACACACCGAGCAGGACTTTCAGGAGCATCAGGACTGAGAAGCACCAGGGGCTACCAGATCATCTCCTGCCTTCAGAAGGGAGAGGCTGACCAAATTTTTGAATTTATTTATTTTTTAATTTATAGTTTTACTTTTTGTTTTTAAAGATTTATTTTATTTATTTATGTATACAAGAGCTAGGGTGTAGACCAGAGATGTAGGGTGGGTAGTAAGAGGATTCACCAGAGACAGAGCGGGGAGCAGAACAAGCAGATGTACTGAAACACACTGCTGAGGGGAGCAGCGGGCGGCAGGAGAGGTCTGCTGCGCCCTGTGGGTCCCCTCCCTGGCCGGGGTCAAACGTGAATTTAAAGAAAATATACAGTGTCAGAGTAGAGATGCTACATAAACGTGGAAATTTTTTCTTAGACATCTAGGTAGGCATTCACAAGGAATCTGTGACAAAATGGAAGTGAAAAGCACTGTATTAAAATAAAGAACTTAGATGAAAATGGAGTATCTTAAATATTTACTTTTCATATTCAAAATTTAAAACCAGTTATGCAATTCTGTTTCCTGTCCATGGGCATTCTTTTTAGGACAAAGTCAAAAATTGTAGGAAGTGTCTACTAAATTAAAAATTTAGAATTTTAAATCCTAAAAACTCATATTCCAGAAATATAAATATGACCAAAAGGGACAATAAATAAAAAGGGGGTGGGGGAAGAACTTAAAATTGTAAAAATTAAAAGCTAGCTTTGCAATGCAAAAATGCAATAAAACTAAGTATGACAGAATTGTAAACCTCTGTAAAGAAAATTTCTCACGTGAGGGGGGGGGCCTCTCTGGTGGCGCAGTGGGTTAAGCAACACACTATGAAGCAAACCGCAGCCACTGCAGCACGAGTTCGATCCCTGCTGCCGGCTGGGGAGGGGCCCCACATGGCACGGCAGACCTCTCCTGCCTCGCCCGCTGCTCCCCTCGGCAGTGAATATTTCAACTGATCTGCCTGTTCTGTTCCCAGGTCTGTCTCTGGTGAATCCTCTCACCTCCTGCTACTCTGGCCTGTACCCCAGCTCTTGTATGCATAAATAAATAAATCTTTAAAAATAAAAAGAAAACGTCTCACAAAAGTTCAAGCACTTTTAAGTCCCATCTCTCTTGTAGAAGTTTCCCAGGGTCACCTTTGCTTCATTCTAGCCATGTGAGACCCATACAACTAATCTAACAAGAAATCCCAAGCACCTATCTGCTAATCACAAAAATATCATAATATCCTTTAGGACTCCAAATTACTATGAAATCTCTTAAATTAAAATGATGAAATGTGGGTGTATTTTTCGCTATATTTACTTAAGGTTTACCAAGAGTCTTGTCTGTGTCAGGCGTTGCCCGATTGGAGACTTAAACACATGCTTGTAGGACTCTTCATCTCAAAGTCTCCACTCCAATCCCCCTATTTTAACTAAACTATATGAAACCACAACTCTCATTCGGATATGAAGTAGTCATGGAAGCTATTGAAATGTCTAAGAAATAAAAAGTTTCCCTTCAGGCTTTCTGGCTATTGAGAACTTTGCCTTCTTAGCAAATTGATCTCTGGGAGAAAAAACACCAAAATGAGACTGAACATTGAGGAGATGTAGGTAATTTATTGCCCCTAATGAGACAGAAGTTTTATGCATGAGCCCATTTTATTTTTAAGGCAGACTTGGTGAGCTTACTGTCGGACATAAGAAACTGTCAAAAGTAAAAGGGTGCGTGTGACTTGTGCAGGAGGTACAGGTCGGGGCGCCAGATGAACAGGTTCACAATTTTCCCACAACAAACCTTTTTATCTCTCACTTTCCCTACTTCTTCTGATTGTTCGGTATCTGTAGCTTCAACTTTTATTCCGACACCAAACTGCTCTGACACGGACTCATTCAAAAACCACAAGTCATCTGTGGTATCTGAAACAATGGCAGTACCTACACCCTGGCAGAACAAAAGACAAACAGGAGTTTGTAGTCAGAATTTACCAAAGATACTGAATAAACAAACATGACCCCAGACTCAATGTCTTCATGTATTCCTCAAAGAACACTCAGCCTTTCTTTAACAAACATCTATTCATTCAACAGGTATCTGCTAGACACCTTACAAGCTAGTATACGGATATAAAGGTCTAGCAAGGAATTTTCCGTTTTAATTGTGTGTCAGATTTAACAGTAAATCAGGTACAACACCTGAGAAATACCAAAGAGTTTAAAAGGCAGGATTCATTATTGTTCAACCAAAAAAATCCATTTCTTACATTCCTCTCCCTCAGGTGGAGCCTGAGAAGTTAGAAAACAGTATATTAATTGTGACATATGCTTCCCTTTAATAGTGGTGCTTATTGAAGAAATCTGAGAAACACAGATGGTAACTCAAAACTGTTCTTTCTGAATTCTTAAATAACTTTTAATTTTCTTTCTATACTCATCTACATTTATGACATTCTTTCTTACAATATTCATATAAAACAACTTTCTATTCTGCCACTATTATATACCTACTCATCTAGTGAACAAATACTGAATACCTACAATGTGTCAGATATTGTTCTAGGTACTAGGCAGTAGAAGAGTAGTGAATAATACAAAGCCATGGACTTGATTTCAGTGGGGGTAAACAGATTAATAGACACATAAAGTCTAGTAAGTTTTATAAAGTGAGACGTGCAATGAAGAATATAAAAGAAGTTAAAGGAGCATGATGATGGCTTGAATTAGAGTATGACAGTGAAAATGGTTAGTAAAAAGTGGTTAAATTTCAGATACATTTTGGATCAAAAACTGATAATCTTGACAAAGAAATCAATGCTATCCTGTGATATCTGGCTGGAAATACTGAGTAGAAGTAGGCTTGAGACAAATGAAAGGTTAGAAAGAAGTATTTAAAAAAAAAAAATCAAGTCTCAGGAGTTCTGTTTGAGTATGTCAAATGTCAGATCATCTAACTGGAGGTGCTGAATGAGCAGAAAACTGGGCCTGTGGTGGAGAGGTCAGGGCTGAAGATGGAGACGGAAGAGTCACAAGCACACAGATGGTACTTAAACAGCACTGCATGGAAACCCTGTGCTGTGCAGTCAAGAGTAACCAAGAACGCTACTCTTTCAAAGAACAAGAACCCCCTCAGATGTGAAATTTACCTGATTTGTCTGTAAATCAGTTGAGCCACTGCTTCTAGGTGTATAGTTGTTTCTCAAGTTTCCTAAGAACCACCAAGGCAGGCCGGCTACATCCCACTCCTCAAACCCAAGGTCCAGTCTAGAGGTCTCATCTTGAGTTAAGTTTTCTACCAAGTCTTCATCTACAGTGTCAAAAGAATGACAACTATGTACACAGCACTTGAAAAGTAAGACTTTATAATACTTACAGTATTCATAAGTAAATTCTTATTCCCAGTGAGAAACAATGAGAAATCAAATAGCTGGTTCAGCAGCAGACCCCAGCCTCCTCCCACTCAGGCCTCATCAGCAAGTACTGTCCTCAGCGGCAGAGGACCATAGAAGAAGCAACAAACTGTGAGAGTGCTACACGGTGACACTGCTCTAAACAACTGTCTGAGGGGCCGCCCTGGTGGCGCAGTGGGTTAGGCAATGCACTATGAAGCAAACTGCAACCATAGCAGCATGAGTTCGATCCCTGCTGCCGGCCAGGGAGGGGACCCACATGGTGCACCAGACCTCTCCCACCTCGCCCGCTGCTCCCCTCAGCAGTGTGTTTCAGTCAGTCAGTCTGCCTGTTCTGTTCCCAGGTCTGTCTCTGGTGAATCCTCTCGCCACCCTGGACTCTGGCCTGTACCCCAGCTCTTGTGTGCATAAGTAAATAAAATCTCTAAAAATAAATAAATAATTAAAAAAAAAAAAAAGACTGTCTGAAAGGTCATTTAGGGACAGTCTCAACTCCCGAGCACGACAAGCACTGAAGAGCGATTTGCTCTAGCACACGGTGCCTGGTAACGGCGCACCCACTGGACTGCAGGCGGCGCGGCGCAGACACAGAAGCACGGTGCGCGCCAAGCGCGGGCCACCACCAGGCGCAGCCTCGCCGGCACACCCGGCATCTTGGAACATGCTTCAAAAATTCATGTTTTAAAGTACAAAACACTGAAGCCCAGGTTGCCGACGCGCGTATGTTATGACCTTTCTGGCTCAATGGGCTCTGCTGGAGTTAAGCTACTTAACAACTAGAAATATTCCAAGGGGGAAAAAGTCTCCAGTGGTACATCTAAATGATGTTTGGGGAAGATATTAACAAGTCTGCTGCTAACACATGGAATTCTTTCCTTTCATTCCCACTGTCCCAATGTTTTTATGGCACTTCACTATTTCCCTACTTCCTTACGCTCCCCTAGCTCTTCCCAATTGAAAAAATTTCTGTCGTAAATGGGTCCCTGCCAACACAAAGGGTTACCCTATCTACTTAAAAAGTACATTGATCCCACCTGCTGAAAAGCTGATCTGTATCCAGGGAAATTGTAACTACCTCAGTTTCTTACTACCAAAATTATCAAAACCGAATTTCTGAGTTGGTGAATTATTAAATGTTATCTTCATCTAGTCAAGCTCTGTAACTTACTGTAAATGAAATGGAAATGGGTCATTCTTTCCTCATATAAGAAATTCAGTCCTTCCTATCTGTATACCTTCCTGGGAGGCTATTCTCAAAATTTCCACCACTAACCACATATAGTCTCTTGACCTGGCTTTTCTTATAAACAGCCTTTTGAGTTGAAAATGGACAAGGTGCCTGGTGGCGCAAGGGGTTAAGTCTCAGCACTATGAAGCATCCACAGCCATGCCCCGCAGCCACTCCCCGGATAGGGAGCTGACCCACAGGGCGCAGCAGACCTCTCCTGTCTTCCCGCTGCTCCCCTCAGCAGTGTGCTTCAGTATATCTGTCTGTTCTGCTCCCTGCCCTGTCTCTGGTGATTCCTTTCATGCCCCCTCCCCTCCACACTTCTGTCCTACACTCCATTTATTTATGCGTGTGTAGGCATAGTGCTGAGACTTAACCCTTACGCCACCAGGGAGGCTCAAAAAATCAGTCTTAATAAAAAGAAAGAAAATGGGCAAGGACCTGAATTAAAGAAACAAAAGTGCACATTTAATGCCACACAAAGAGAAAAGCTCCAAGGCAACTAGGCAGCCTCCAACACTTCAAATACAATTTGAAGGAAACTGCCCAAACTGACTGACATTTAATGAACATTTATGACTATTTAAGCAGTATAATTAGCAACTTGAGTGTTGCTGGCAGCTTAGCTTGCCACTGCTTTATGTCCCAGGCGGTCCCTAGATGGTAAGCCAGCATGCCCTAAAATACCTCTGAGGTATTTACAATTTTAAACAACTCTGTAGAAAGTTTCAGAGATCTTTTATAAGGTAGGGTTTGGGGGAAATTTTCAAAATGTCTATTAACTCATGTAGTCCAGCCACACCTAAAGATGTGGCAAAGATCTGGTAACAATCATCCAAGAACAAAGAGCCGCTAGGTTTCATGCATCTCATTCTTGGCTCTAAGTAAGTACGTATATTTACCACAGACGCAAACTTCAAAAATCTAAGAAAATTAGCCACCGGCGGACCAAATCAAGTAACTAGCCCCGGTGGAACACATTTGGGGGTAACCAAGTCAAGGCAGCTCGAGTTAGCAAGTGGAAAGCTGATAGCTAATTTCGATTAGCACCAGGGGTTAGACTGTGCCCCAGCACAGTGACCCTGGGTTGCTCAAAGAGCACCACCATCTTCTTCAACTTCTATAATGGTGACGAGGGTAAAAAAAAAGGTTTTTGGAAAAGAACGAGAAGTAAGTATGACATATGCCCTCCTATGCCACATGTGAAAAGACAGCATTATTACTGTTGCGTTCTCTCTATGCGGTCTTAATTAGAGCACGTGGACAGATGACCATTTTAGAAATGGGAAGAAAGGGAGGGGAGAAGAGGAAGGATAAAAGAAGGAGGGAGGGAGGGAAATCCACACAGACTTAATTCAAAATTACCTTCTCTAGAATTTCTGCACTTATGCTGTGAGGTAGGCAGTGTGGGAAAATTGCCTTCTTCCGTCCTCTTCCCGGAACTGGAACTGCCTTCTGCACTTTGCTGAAAAGAAGGGAAAGGTGCCAATTAGTGCAACAGAAATGGCTGAGACCAGGGGATGTAGCAGTTCTATTCTGGCTCACCAGTTAGTGTGCAACACAATGGGTCACACACAAGGAAAGAGAATTCGGAAATTCACAACAGTCGTCAAATAAAGGCAACAACTCTCAAGCATTTGCAACAGAGTTAGGAGAGGCCCAAACCTGGGAGGGAGGGGGGGAATCTCTGCACAAAAGGCTTTGGACTTTTATAAAAACAGACTATAAATATGAAACTTCTATTACAAAAGTAGGCAAATTCAAAAAAACATGTGGAACCTTCACCATATGTCAAGACGATCATGAAGTTTTCCCAGGTTTGGGGAGCGCTAAGAAATGGCCTGCCAGGAACTTAACTGTAACAAGTCTGTTAAAATCTCATGAAGCAGTGCCTCAACACCTGCACACACACCGTCACATACACAGGCACACATAAACCCCAAAGAAAATGCAACTGGAAGAACTGAAGAGCAGAAGTGCTACATCCCAAAGAGAGACTCAGAGACTGGAACTCTGTGATGGGCAGAACAGAGAAGGTTCACTCTGTCCCTGGTCTGTGAACTCCCAAGAGCCTTTCTTGTTAAATTCTTACCACATTCAGGAAAGGACTTGGGAGTCCAAGAGCCACAGGTACAGAGAAGGGGCCACTCTGTACAACAAAAGAGGTCACCGTGTGGTGATTTTACCTGCAGTTGGTCTTGACCTGGAATATCCATACTGTGATCCTGTGCGAGAGCGAGAGTCTGAGCAGCATCTGGATAGCAAGTGAAACAAAAGGAAAACCTTCCCTGGTAATAGCCATTCTTTCCACAGAAAAAGGACCTCAGCAAACAACCCTGCGGCCAGGTGTGAGCCCGAGAAATGCACCTCTCCACGTTGCCTGGACAAGGCTCTCATCCAAAAGGAAGGGGAAAAAAACTAATCAAAATGGCAAAGACCAAAACAGACTATTTTCAAAATTTACTGCCAAAATAAAATCCAGGAAAAATGAAAATCGGTTAGAAAATGTTCTTCCCTAGAGAACTGAGGTCAAGCAGGGAATAATGGAGAGTATTTTCATCATCTCTTCCTACAAGTGTTTATTACCACATGTGCCTAAGATGTAAACAGCAATAACAACAACAAAAAAGGTTTGGTTTTTCAATTTTTATTTCCAAGTGTTAAAGTTATACAGGGTTGTGAGATCTTAAAATCTGGAATTTTCCCCACTTGCTTCGTAACAATAGCATCCTTCATGTAAACCTACATCCTAAGTGTCAATTTCTTCACTTAAATTCCCATCACCTGAATACAGATTATCTTTAAAATCAAAAAGTTTTACTTTTCCTAGCTAGAAGTTTGTTTTTCTCAAGGTCAGTTTAAAGAAGTTAAAGGAAAGAATAACCTGATAGAAATTCTTAGTAAGAGAAATACATTTCAAGGGTTTGAAAAATTTTCAAGCAGAACAAAAGATGAAACTTAGCTACAGGCAAAGATCATGCGCCGTGTGAAGCTCTGTGCAACCGAGATGCGCGCACGTGAGCCTGGTCTGCGCCAGCAGTCAGCAGCTGCAGGTTCAGGAGAGACATGCGGAAGGACAAAGACGGCCAGAGAGAGAATACAGGCCCAAACCGGTCTGACAATTCAGTTGTTTTGCACAAAGTTAACATTTTCAAAAGTATAGACAGCATTATTGCTAAAAGCATTTTTATAGCTATAGATACTGAGAAGTTTGAGAGACAAGATTTTCTCATTACAAGGGGCTTCAGAGATTAACACACAACACAACCGAAGCCTTTCAACTACTACCATTTATACTCTAAAGCCTTACAATCTTTCCTGGGTTAAAACAATTAGAAACGGGGGCCTCCCTGGTGGCACAAGGGGTTAAGCACCACACTAGGAAGTTATCTGCAGCCACTGCAACACTAGTTCGCTAGTTCGATCCCCAGCCTGAGAGCTGACCCTCATAGCACAGAAGACCTCTCCTCTCTCGCCTGCTGGTCCCCTCAGCAGTGTGCTTCAGCAGATCCGCCTGTTCTGCTCCCCACTGTCTCTTGGTGAATCTTCTCATCACCCCCTTCCCTACCCCGTAACCTCTGGCCAGTACCCAGTTCTAGTATGCATAAATAAGTAAATCTTTAAAAAATAAAAATTAGAAGCAAAAATAAATAGATCTGGTGAAACTACAATGTACAAAGGGATTTTAAAATAAAAATAAGGTTTGCCATCTCTTTTTCACTACATTTATATACATGTGAACAATAAGAAATTATAAAAAATTTAGAGAATTTTATAAAGAACTAACTTCACTTGAAACAATGGCAATTTCTTCAGCCGTCAAAATAGAAGCTTTAACTTATTTTGTAATGGTGTAAAATAGCTGATATGGAAAGCACTTTTCTTACTTTTGTCAAGTAAAACATACGTAACACAATTTATGAACATGAATGTAAACAGCCATTCATAAGCACCAAGGCAAGTCCAAGCCGGGGCAGACAATCAAAATTACTTTGGGGCAATTCCCTAGTTTTGATCATTGTTATATAAAGATGTTGCCACTTAGGGAATTTGGGTAAGAGTATATGTAACTCTTTATAACACTTTTCAGTAACTTTTTTTAAGTAAAATTATTTCAAAGTGACAAATTAAATAAAATGTTTTAAAGACAACATTATGAAAAAATGTGTTCAAAACTGAGGGATATTCTTTCCATTGCAAGTAAGGGTTAGTGAGTCTCCCAGGTGGCACAGGGGTTAAGGCTCAGCATTATCCCCATTGGGGCCTGAGTTCAATCCCTGGCCAGGGAGGTGACCCACATGGCGCAGCAGACCTCTCCTGCCTCCCCGCTGCTCCCCTCAGCAGTGTGATTCCGCCTGTTCTGCTCCCCCCTATGTCTGATGAATCCTCTCACCCATCTCCCACACCCTGACCCACACCCAAGTTCCTCTATGCAGAAATAAACAAATATTCAAAAAAAAAAAAAGAACAAGAAGGGTTAAGGGGACACTAAAAAAATGATGAAAAGAGCAAGGACTGCCCGTTCAGAAGCAGCCGCAACAGCACTTATCAGTGGCGTCTGATCTGGGCAAGCCACTTCTCTCATTAAAAAAGCCCCCAGTGTCTCCATTTCCAGGCCTTTCTCAAAAGGCTGTTGAGAGGATCAGCTGAAATAGTTGTTACAGAACCGCTCGTTTTAATATGTTAAATTCTGCAGATGAAGTAAAAGAAAGAAAATGGGAGAATAAAGGCAAGAGTTATACCCACTCTGGACAGTCAGACACAGGTCAATCAGAACAAACCTAAGGAAAAGAGTAGTTCAGCAAACATCTGCTTATCTCAAATTTTTAGTTACTATCCCTGGAAACCACACTCTTTGACAAGTGCTTGCCCTTCCCCTCAAACAGAAATTTATAAATTTGTAACATAGGCAGATGGTCAACGAAACTAAGCAGTTTCAAAATTCAATGTAAGGTCAAAATCATAATTTGGAAACAAGTGTGAGAGAGTCACAATTAGTCATGTCTACTTTATTCACATATCTCTAATACACTTCGGACCCAAAAGCAGTCAGTTTCCTGCAATACCTAATAAACTCAGAGGGCAGTGTGGAATCAAGCAAGGGTTAGACAAGTTGGCAATCAAAACAGATGTGGTAAGTACATTGAACAAGCCCACAAGGTACTACCTACAAACTAAATGCTGGAAATTCTAAAGGAAAAATAATCCATTTCTTCAACAAGTGATATAAAAAAAAGCGGATTAAGTTTTATAGATTAAAGATACTTAAGAGATATGTCAGTCAAACACACCATATGAAATTTGTTCGAATTCTGATTGAAACAACTCAAATGTTAAAGATGTTTCTGAGGTAACTGAGGAATGATACATAAAATGGCTACTGGGTGGTAATATGGAGTTATCATTATTAATTTTGTTGCATGTAATAATGGTACTGTTATGGTTGGACTTTACAAGTATGTATAGGTGAAGCAAATATAGCAAAATGTTAACAATTACTAAGTCTAAAAGGTGGGCACTAATGATACTAATCTATTTTCAGGATTATTTGGAAAGTTAAATAACAGCAATAACCAAGCCATCCCTCCCATCACACCCTGACGGCTCTCCATGTCCATCTCGACCCTGCTCTGCTTTCCCATCGTCTGCCCCCATGAACTCAAAGCTATGACAAAGAATGAGAAAATAGAATGCGACATACCTGTAGACGCGGAGGCTAAAGTGACAAGATTCTTCCTGAGCATATCATAGAGAGGGCTGTGAAGTTAAAAAAAAAATAATAGCAATATGGCTTTCCATTAAAATGTTTAGTATATTTCCCAACTTTCCCTACAAGTATACTGTTTTCCACAGAATAGATGTCTCAGAATCTAATTATTTAAATATCAAGATGTTAACGCCCAAGCTCTTGAATTATTTTGCCAACATTAAAAAACTAATTTACATTTCATTTCATTAGCTAACAATGGTAACCAAGTGGGGACATTTCCTTAGGAGACAATCCCTTCCTTCTAGAACTTAAGTTTTACATTCTTTTTTTTTTTTTTTAAGATTTATTTATTTATGCATACAAGCACTGGGGTACAGGCCAGAGGTGTGGGGGGGTGAGAGGTTCACCACAGAGAGTGGGGAGCAGAACAGGCAGATCAACAGAAGCACACTGCTGAGGGGAGCAGCGGGCACAGCAGGAGAGGTCTGCTGCGCCATGTGG